>JAECWJ010000696.1:4002500-4127500 GCA_018150375.1 Drosophila sturtevanti | reverse complement strand
GAAAAAGAAGTGAACCACCACAACCAAGAGCTGTTTATTTTACAATTTACTACATATATATATATGTATATATATATTTATATATACCAATGTATACTGTATATATATATATATATAAATATAAATATATATATATATACATATACATATTTCAACTACACAATTGACGTTTAAAGATCTCATGACGATGTGAAACAAAAGGAAAATTTCTTCAACTGCGTGTGTATTAAAACAAAACAAAAACAAAAAAAAATAACAAAAAAAATGGAAAACAAAAAGTTTCTGATTTATGATTTTATTAAAATATTGAATATTGCGTTATGGTTATAAAATGGAAATGAGTATACGTACAAGTGACAACAATTTTTTTTCTTAGAGACTAATCCTTAATTAATATATATATATATATAAATATAAATATATATATATATATATATATATATATATATTATATATATTTTACCTATTAGAAGTTTAAGTGAAACAAAAACAACAACAAACAGAAAAATCCTACGAGAAATAATAAACATTATTGCTTATATTTAAAAAAAAGTAAACTTGTTTATTTTCAAATAATTCAATTTTAGCATCTTAAATTTGAAATTGTAACGTCTTCTGTAACTTACAATAACGAAGAATTTGACATTTTTCCCCCTATCGATTCAGCCCCTATTTGGATTGTGGTATTAATAAAGTGTGACCAAATTGAGGTACTATCGCCGATAGCAGGGTTGCTTCGCATATATCGATAGTAAAGCGCAAAACTGTTGCGTTTTTTCGTTTGTCGCCTACGGTCACACAGTCACCCCAGCAATCGAATCGAAAAAATTTATTTATTTCTATATATGTTGTGTGATAAATATTATTAAAGAAATCGCGACAAGTCCGGGCCTTAAGCATTCAAGATCGCGTTCAAGCATTCAACTCATTTCCCCGGGCAAAGCGGTGGCAAAAAGGCACACCAACGTTAAGAGGGGGCGACAGCGAGAGAGAGAGAAAATGTCACGCAAAGAAGCAGAAAAAGAGTGAAGAAATTACAATATTAAAGTGTGGGCCGAGAGGGGGGAAAACACACACTCACACACATATAAACATATACACGCAAGGGAAGGAAGAAACGGCATAAGAAGCATTGAACAATTTTCCAAAAACAACAACAACAACACATATTTGAAAACAAAATTCTCAAAATAATATTGCAAAGTTATCAACGTGAGTGAAAATTGACGGGGAAAACGCAAAATCAACGGGCAAAGCAAGCGTGTGAGCGAGCTAGCGAGCTTGAGAGAGAGCATAAATAAAACACAGAAGAAGTTGTTGTTGTTGTTAATGGTGGTGGTGTTGTTGTTGTTGTTAAAGTAGTTGTAATACAAAACTGGGGGGAGGGAGGATATAACCAGGCACCTGCAAAGGAAATCAAAAAAAAAAAAAGGACAAACAAAACAGTAGAAGAAGAATATGAGATCTCTGCCTAGCCGCCAGTCCATCTTCAATCCTTGGTTTGAATGTCGAGGGTAATTGGCATCAGTTGGGATTGGGATACACTGCCTGCCACACACACCACATCCACACCCCATTGCCAGCAACAACAATGCAAAGTTTGGAGTCATCATGCCAAGAAGCAGATGTGAGTATTGTCATATTAAATCAACTTTAAGCCGAATAACAACCGGGAAAAACCCGAGAATTTATCGGATAATGTTATCTATGTATATACATATACATACATATACATATATATACCTTTTCGCTAATCGTAATTTGTTTTGCTTGTTTGTTTTTTATTCTCGGTCCTTGATGCAGTTTATCATCAATGACACTTTAAAGAAATTGAAGGGATCCAACGCGAACGCAACAACGGATCATGTGCAGGGATTAGGGCTGCCGGTGCAGCACCAGCATACGCACCAGCTCCCAACCTCTACACAATCATCGCCAGCCATCAGTTTTCCCACCAGCAGTAAATCATTTCTGGAGACAAGTCTACTCCAGGCGATACCACAAATACCTGCCCAACCGCCTATTTGCATCTTTGATGATGATGAACCAACAGAGGCAGCCATTGGTGGCGGAGGAGGAGGACTTATGGGAGTGGGCCTCGGTCTTGTCGGTGGATCCGGTTCAATGTCATTGGGCATTGTACCATCACCATCTTCGTGTTCCTCCTCAACGACAACATTATCGAATTTTAATTCAATTACTTCACCATCGCCGGTAGTCCCAGATTTGTTGCTATCAACGCCTCCGGGTATTAATTCAAGCCTCAGTAACAATACGACGACGACGACGACGTCGGTGCCAACAATAACAGCAGGATCAGTATCTGGATTACCAGTAGCAGCAACACCAGCAACAACAACAACGACAAGGAAATTGGAAAAACGTCCTCCAAGCACAAACTCAGGCCATCATCTACATCATCATCATCCGCAGCAGCAGCAACATCATCATCATCATAACCATGTCCTGGCCTCTCCGACTTCCTCGCCAAGCAAAAGACAAAAATCGAGTAGCAGTAGCAGCAGCAGCAACAACAACAACAATAATAGCAGCAGCAACAGCGGGAGCAGTAACAAGGAAGGCAGCTCCTCTAGTCGCCCCACAGCAATTTCCACATCATCCACATCCTCCTCAACACGATCTGGCAATGCCAATATAAAAGGATCATCTACGTCCTCATCATCATCATCATCCACCACCTGCCCTTCAAGCCACAATGCAAAGTTCTTTAATATACATGAAAAGATCAAGGAACTATATCTGCAATTATTTAGCAATGATATAAATCATTTTGCTGAAACGGGGGTAAGTTATATATAACATTATAAAGATAAAAGATAAAGATTTCGAGTCGATTCAAAGTCAAAGATCTCAAAGGAAAGAAAAAATTAAGAAAACGATAAACAGATATATATCTATATATATGTATTACTGATATATAAGCAGATATAAGCAGTATAAAGTAAGAGAAAAACAGAAAAGAAAAATGAAAGATTTGAGATTTGGGAACAGTTTTAAAAATGATTAATCATTAATTATGTATTTATTAACTGAATCATTTATTAAAATCAATTTTTTAACTCTTTTTCACATATTTGTAGGTGAAACAGCGCACACGATCATTTATCCTGGAGCGTTTGGTGGAACGTGAGAAACTGAATACAATTGTGGTTAACCTATATCCTGGCAATAAGGGTTACTCCCTGGCCCTGCGCTATGATGAGCATTTAATGCTAAATCCTTTAACAAATGAATGGACAACGATAGAGGATGATGGAGGATTGGGTGCATTAGGTATTGGAGCAGCAAGTCACAAAAATCGTAACAAAATATCAATAGAAGAGAGTAGTCAATCCAAAGATATATATAGCTCTAATAGTGCTGCCAATAATTCAACACTTGGTCTAGTAGAAGTTCTACGTTGGCCATATGAGAATGACTTGCTCCTGCAGTGTATTGATCGTGAAATGTTACCCGAATTTCTAATGGATTTGCTCAATGCTGAGACCATTAGCTTATCCGATGGTACAGGTAATGTTAATAGCACTACCACTGGCAGCAGTACCGGCACCGGTGGCGGCGGCAGCGGCAGCCACAGCCACAGCCACAGCGGCGGCACCACTGCAGATGGTATAACGAGAGTGTATGCCAAGCCAAGTGTATTCTATGCTGGTTGCGTTATCGTCCAAATCCGTGACTTTCGTCAAACATTTGCCACCTCAACGAATATCTGTGATATGAAGCATATATTGCTAAGACCCACAAATGCCACACTTTTTGCCGAAGTGCAACAAATGGGCAGCCAATTGTCCACAGAGGATAAATTAGTTCTTGAAAGTCAATTGGTATTGGCCACGGCGGAGCCGTTATGCTTAGAGCCCGATCCACGGATCGGTAGGCAGGCCATTAATGCCCAACATCAGAGGCAACTTTACAATTCGCACGAGTTGCGGCGACAAATGAAAAAGTTTACACAGATTGCGATTAATCGTAAACGTAAATTGGATCAATTTACGCATCATCACGGTTTAGAGCTATGCGATTATTTGGCACGATTACGTCAACGGCCAAGAACGGCAAGCAGTAGTGGTGGCGCTGGTGGATCGGTTGGTAGTGGTATTAATGCAACACCACCGGCTACAGCGCCAACCAATAATCCGCTTGTTGGTGCGATGCTATCATCGTTTACCTCAAAGGTGCCGCGACGACCACATGAAGTCATTAGACCCATACGTCCGCCATGCTTAGAATATCCTGCCAATTTGAAGGTACCCGAACATGTTATCAGTGTGGAGAAATATGCTAAAACCTTTGAGGCATTAAATGAGTTCAGTGATTCCTGTAAGGATGGCTGTCAACCCAATTGCCGTCATAATTTCCAACCGCAGCTAATTGAGGAATATGTCCTTGAAACGGAACGTGAAGCAAATAATGAGGGTCGTCGTGCTTTATACCATATTAAACTGTCCATCTATCAGCGTCCCTCGGATGCTGAATATCTGGGGGAATTGTATGTGGATCGGGATTATCGTGAGGGTGAACGTAATGGTGAATCCTGTCGCTTTGCATTGGGCACTCGTGTCCATGCCAATCGTTATATACAGCAATTTCGTGAGATTTTCACTGAAGAGGGACGCAAAGCGGTTAAGATAACGCATCTAATACCAGGACATGTGCCAATTGTTACCCACACTGGATTAACCAATGAGCAGAGATTGTTAATGCAGCAGCAGCAACAGCAGCAGCGACAGCAGGCTCAACTTCAGCAACAGCAACAGCAGCAACAACAGCAGCAGCAGCAGCAACAACAACAACAACAGCAGCAACAACAACATGTTGTTGTTGTCAATCAAACCCAGCAACAGCAACAGTCGCAGCAACAATTGCCTGCCACAGTGCATCATGTGGCTCTACCTCGTCAGCAATTGTCGGCTAAAACATTGCAATTATCTGGAGCAAATGTGATTAGTCTGCAGCAAAGTTTTCGCCAGCAGCAATCTGTGCAACAGCAACAAACCACCTATACAGTGGAGGCGTCTGCTGTTGCTGCTGCACAACAGCAACAGCAGCAGCAGCAGCAACAACAACAACAGATTGTTGTGCCGCAACAGCAACAGAATAATACAACCACCACGCATCAAGTTAGTCTCAGTAATGGTTCCTTAGTTCTAGTACAACAACATCAAGCCCCACTGCAACAACAGCAGCAACAACAACAACAATTGACACAAGTACTGCAACACTCCGGCATCACTATACAACCCGCAGCAAGTAATATGCAGCAGCAACAGCAAGTGAAGGTTAACTCGGCCATAAGCAACGCAAATTCAGCATTGCGTGCTCAGCTCAACTCCAATGTGCCAATTCTGGTAAGTGAAATCTTAAATTTTGAGAGATTCTCTATATATATATATATATATATATCCTATTTGTTTAGCAATCACAGCTGAAAGCTCAGCAACAACATCAACAATTATTGCAAAAGCAACAACAGCAACAACAACAGACAACTGCCAGCAGTAATAATAATAATAATAATAATACCAATAACAATAATAATAATAACAGCAACACCAACAACAACAATAATAATAATAATAACAACAGCAACAATAATAATAATAATAGTAATATAAATAATAATACAGCCATGCATCCAAATCCAGCTATCAATGCCATTGTGAATAGCATCATGAATTCGGCAAATCAGTATCAACAGCAACAACAACAGCAGCAACATCAGCAACAACATTGTAAGTAGAATAAGACAGAATATATATTTGTTTACCCTTTTTTTTTTTATTAATTAATTAAACATTTTTATTATTTATTTAGCTGCCCAAACAACGCCCAGTAGCAATAATATTGTTACAACATCTAACAATACTAACAACAACAACAGCAGCAGCAGCAACAACAACAATAACAACAGCAACAACACCAGCAGTAGCAGCAGTAACAGCAACAACAATGGCAATATCATTGGTCCACCGCCACCCACCACCACCACCACACACTCAACGCTCAAGAATTCAAGCAATGCATCAATTTTAAACCTGCTCAATAGTGCACCAGCTGCCATGACCAGTACACCAGTGGCCAGTGGTACATTTACCGCATCGACGGGTCAACAGCAGCAGCAGCAGCAACAACAGCAACAAACTTTAACTTTGGTGCAACATCACCCGCAACAACAAGGAGGTACAGCATCCACAACGGATACACCAACAGCCACTTATGTCCAGACAACAAGAGGCACACCCACATTGGTGACACAACAGCGTAAACAGCAATCAAGTGAAGTTTTGCAGAATCTTTTAAATGCCAATCGAAAGATTGGTGGCGCAACAACAACAACAACATTTCGTACTAATTCTGCGGGTAATCTAATTGCTGTCAATTTAAATCCAACCACACAAACGGGTCAGGCAATCGATGGTACTGCCACTGGTCAAACAGTGCGCGTATCTATGTCCGCTTTGGCATCACAGTTGGCATCACCGCCAGCGGTTATGACAAATCCTACAACCAGCTATACAGTGATCTCTTCAGGAAATAGTGGAGCAGCCGCTTGGATACAAAGTCCTACGGGGCCGGTGCAGCAAAGGATATTGAATTCATTGCGAAGGGATAGCACCACAGCTCCGCCCAATGCCATAGTTGTGGGCATGGCTGCACCATCACCGGGCAGTGATTCGAATGCCTCCAATGCTAGTGGATTTGCAGTGCCCAGTAATGTTGCCAGCGGCAGTTCTAGTGGTGGTCCAACAAGTGGTGGTGCTTTATCCGCATTATTGACAAATGCAGCCACACCATCACCATCCGGCTCAGATCATTCGCAATCCTCGCAAACGCATCAAAATCAAGCTCTACTCGAGCGTCTCTCCAATGTTACATCCAATGTCTCGGGGGTGGCCATGCCGCATATGTCACCTCAGCAGCCGCAACAATTTATTACAAAGACATTGGTTCATTCGCCTGCCACTTCGTCCATACATTCGCCTATGTCTAGTCCGCATCCGCAGCCTTCGGCATCCCCGCAGCAACATCAACAGCAGCAGCAGCAGCAACAACAACAACAACAGCAGCAGCAGCAACAACAGCAAACCACCGCCACGCTCAATTTACAGAGTATAAATATTTCTCAATTGCAAGGGGCAATGGCTAATTTTGCTGGTCTCCAAAATGTTCAAGTCCAAATTCCTGGATTCACTCAACCCATTTCCCTGCAATTTTCTCAGCAGCAACAACACCAACAGCAACAGCAATCGGGTGGTTCCACAGTTGTTAATACAGGTGGAGGAGCTGGCACCCAGGGTCAGCAGAGAAGTGTTCTTGTCTCTGTACCCGTTTCTGGTCAACAGCAACAACTGCCACATACCATAACCCTGCAAACTCAGCCAGCTAGCCATCAACAACAGCAACAACAACAACAACAGCAGCAGCAACAACAACAACAGCAACAACATGCCCCGCCCACTGGGACAATAGTCAGTCTACCATCATCAGTGACTGGTACCCAAACGGTGGTAATTACAAATAATGCAACTGGCACGGGCGGTGTTGTTGGTGGTGGTGGGAGTGGCAATACGGGCAATCCAAATGGCGGCACCACTGGCGGAGGAGGTGCCACAACGGCCATGCTTACATTACCCATTGGTGAGTGTAGAAACCACAAAAGAGAAATCTAATTTAAAAATTAGAAATAAAAATTCCTAAAGATGAGATCAATTCAATTCAAAATTAATTTAAATTTAAACCAATGGCAGACAAAGTTTTAAAATTCAGTTAAAACTCAATATAATGAGAATACTGCCTAATAATCTTGACAATATTTCTAGAGGAGTTACATGGATACTCTAACTAAAAATGGATTGATCGGAGATGAAAGAAATCTTACAATGAAATTTCTTAGCATATTTTAGTCTGTTTTTTGTTGTCTGTATCCACTTGGCGGCTTTTTTTTTTTTTTTTTAGCAAGATAAATCCATTTATATATGTATCAATATTGATCTTCAGAGTAGATATTGATGAATGAAGATTTCCATGTAGCTCCTTCTTAGGCTTATTTTTGTATCCATGTGCGGGGTGGAGGAGGAGGGGGCGGAAGAGGAAGAGGAGGAGGCGGAGGATGAGGAGATGATTGCTGATTAATTGCTCTGGATTGGCTTGCATTGCAATTTTGATCTTATTTACACAACAAATTTGTATATATATACACACATATATATATATATATATATATATATATATATATATATGTATATGTATATGTATATGTATATTTATATAAATTTGCATTTATTACAATTTATTTATTTAATTTTTAACTCTTTTTTATATATTTTTTGAATACGCTTAATTTTGTTTCTCTTCTGTTTCTGTTTCGTTTCTCGTTTACAACAACAACAAACAAAAAAAAAATATCAACCAACTGCAACAACAACAACAAACAAACAAACACAAACACCAACCTTGTTAACAATTTGTTTCGATTACCAATCCTAACCTCTCCCCCCTCATTCATTTACCTGCCTATCTCCTCCACCGCCAACTCCACTATTCCCCCATCCCCATCCTCCCATCTATTCATGCAATTCCTAACTAAAATCTCAACAAAATTATCCGTATATATATATATATATATGTCCAATATTATTTTCTTTATTACATATTTGTGTGCCTTTAATTTTTTTTTATGTGTGTTTTAACCAACTTCCACCCTCATCCACTCCATTGGCCAATCAACAAAATAAACCTAAAATTAAAACCAAATCAGTTTGAGATTTAAAACAAAAAAAAAAAAGAAAGAAAAATCCACAAAAATAACCAAAAGTTCAAAACAAAAATTTAGTTAATAGCCGTCGCCCTTCTATCTATCAATCTATCTCTCTATCTCACTCTTTGTATATATGTATGTATATATATACAGATATATTTATATATATATATATATATGTATGTATGTGTGTCTATCTATCAATCTATCTCTCTTGACATGTCTAGTTCTCATTTGCAACCTCTAAAACCAAAAGCAAAAAACAAAAAAAAGAAATAGAAAACCGTAAAAAAAAAACAAAATCAAAATCAAAAAAAAAAAAAAAAAACTCCCCGCACACCCACGTTCTGCTCTTTGCTTACAGCTCAAATAGTCGGTGCCGGTGTACAGAAACTAAATCCTCAAACAATACGTACCTCAAGTGTTGGTGTTGGTGGTGTAGGTGTCGTCCAGTCATCACAGCAATCCCATACCCAACAATCCCAGGTTCAAGTTCAACAACAGCAGCAACAGCAGCAGCAGCAGCAACAACAGCAGCAGCAGCAACAACAACAACAGGTGACAACAGTGCAAGCGCAGGCTGGAAATCAAACAACAACAACAGCAGCCATCCAACTGGTGGGCACCATACAGCAAAGGGCACGAAATGTTCAAGTGTTGGGTGCCAAACAATTGGCCGCCAATCGACAAATTTTAACAGCACAAAGACAAATCGGAGGATCCACATTGAAGATAGCCACAACACCGGTTAATGGTGAGTTTGATTAGCAAAAGAAACATGAATTAAGGATCACAATAGATCTCCGTGGATTATCTTAAGGAATCAATTCAGTTGTAGGGGGGGGATCATCTTACAAAAATTGAAACATATAATGCAAATGAATATGATCGATGAACAATACAAACCACCAACATATACATATATACATACATACTGATAATATATATTTTAATTTGTGATAATTAATGGAAAATAATGAATTCTAATTATAATGTTGCAGCTGCCAATGTGGTTACTAGCACCGCTAATCTGACTTCAACGCCAATTGTGATGTCCACACAAAAGTTACAGCTGAAAACGGTGAAGGCAACCACACAACTGCCGCAACAGCAGCAATCGCAACAGCAGCAGCAGCAGCAGCAAACGCAACATCGAATACTCAATCAGCAGAATAGCACAATAACGGCCTCATCTCAGACACTGCCTAGTCCCAGTCAGGTGCAGCAAGTGCAACAGCAGCAGCAGCAGCAACAACAACAATTGCAGCATATACAGATAACAGCTGCTGCTGCTGCTGGTCGAACAGCAACTGCCACTGGAGCGACAGGTATTAGCCAAAGGACTTTGACAGCTTTGGCAGCGGTCAAACAACAACAGCAACAACAACAACAGCAACAGCAGCAGCAGCAGCAACAACACCAGGCAGCGGTCAACAGAAGGCGCTCTACCACCGATGCCACAAAATAGAGGCAACCGCATCTCCTCCTTCTCCTAAACACCAAACCACTCCCGCCTCCTAGAAAATTGTGATTCCTACGCAAGAGAAAAAAAAACTAATAAGGAAAATTTATTGTTTTTGAAAAGAAAGAGATAGAGAGAGAGTGAGATAGACAGAGAAAGATTGAGTGTAATAGAAAGAGAGAGAGAGAAAGATAGCAAGAGATAGAACCTTAAATGAAGAAGAACAATTAATAAGGCTACGCGTTGTGTATTTTGCATGATATTATAGTTTATATATGGTTACCAACAGCAACACTTAACTAGCCCTACTATCGTACATTGTATACCCCCATACATATATATGATGCTATATATATATATATATATATACATAGATATATGTTTTTTTGATGTGTAATCGTAAGAGGAATGAATATGCAAAAACTTAGTTTATAGTAAATGCGACTGCGCTTGTGTTAATTGTATTCTACCAACCCCCCTCCCCCAATCTGCCGCAAAACTCCCCTTTCCCCCTTGTTCCAGCCTCCAATACACACACAAACACAATCTAGATTCCCCCCAAGACCCCCGATCTGTACCTTACATTAAATCCTGCTTTTCCATAATTCCCAAAATTCTTCCACCGTCACTACCACTTCTTACCCTCTCCCCCTCCTCCGCCACACGCCCTTCCTCTTTAATAATATTTATCTAGTTTGTATATATCTTCTATATATAAAAGAAAATTGTTTCAACAAAAAAAAAAGCATAAAAAAAAAATTTTCATCTATCAAACTCCAATTTGTTAAGCCCCCCTAAGACTAGAATTCTAAGCAGAAAATCACAAAAGAAAAGAAAAGAAAAGGAAAAAAAACAAAGCAATAATAAGAAACAAAGAAAAACAAAACAAAAAAAAGTAAGAAACGAAAAAGCAAAAAAAAAAAGGGAAAAGAAAACGAGAAAAAAAACACACACACAACACACACATAACGTACATTTATTGTAAAGAAATTCTAATTATTATAATTAAATTTAGTTTACGAAAAAGCAAAAGCAAAACAACTTATGAACAGGTTTAATGGTTCATATTATATATATATATATATATACATATATATATATGTATATATGTATACACTTATGTATATTTATATGATTATACATACATAAAATTATACTATGATTAATTATTGCTAATTATTTAAAAAAAATCGCGCTAAGTTTACAAAAAAAAAAAAAAAACAACAACAACAATTTTAGTTTGTAATCAATCGAGAAATAAAACGAAAGATGAATGAGAAGAGAAAACAAAAGATAAGAAAAGAACAGTCGTAGCCTCAACAACCTATTTAGTACTTCCAAAATTTAAACAAACAAAAAAGTCAATATATAAAGGAATTATCTAAACAATTTATTTGTAATAGTTTAATGTAGAATGCAGAAAGACGAAAGTGAGGAATTATTAATTATTATTATCATTATTATTACTATTATTATAATTATTGTAAAAAGTTCAATTGCTATGACTAATAACCAATCAATTTTTTTTTCTCTCTATTAAGAAAACGTGAAAACTTTGCCAGTTTTTCCCCCCTCCATACACAAATACCAACAAACACACACACATATACAATAACCAATTTTTTTTCGTAGCATGAAATTATTATATTTATTTAAGACACGATTTTAATTATGTTACAACATTTTGCCGTAATTGTTTAATGCTTTTGCTGTACAACTAAAAAACAAAAATTTCAATTAAACCAGAGAGTCAGAAAAAACATACACATACACACACACACATGCACAACATATTACATACAGAGAGAACCTACACAATTTTAATTGAAACCTCATAATCCTTTCCATAATCCTTTGCCCCTCTTCAGCAACCAATAAAAAAAAAACCAACCACACTCAAGCATAATTTACTCAATGTTAATATTAAATTAATAAATGTGATTTAAGAAAAATAAAAAATTTAAACTAAAAACGACAAAAACAAGAAAAAAATAAAAAAAATAAGGAAAAGAAAATGACAGTAAAATGGAAAGTTACTCAAAAGTGTAAGCAAAAGAACTGGCCAAAACAAAAAAAGAAAAAAAGTGAAAGTTAAATCGAAACAACTGAAACCTGAGTACGTTTATGATCTTAAATATAGATTATATAGACATTATAGAAAACAACAACAACAGCAATTGCATCAACAGCAACAACAACAAGACGTCGATGAAGAGGAGAAACAGCAAAAGCAACAAAAAAGTGTGGTCTGATCAAATGGAAATTGAAACGTAATTAAAAAAGATTTATTAATTGTAATGCGGAGCAATCTAAGCAGCAGCCATAAGCTAATTATATATAAATATATATAACAACAACTAAATCGAAAAAATCAATATATATATATATATATATAAATACATACATATATATATATATATATATATACGACTATTAATATTAAATGTGTAATTTCAATTCAATAACTGCTTATCAAAAAATACCTGACTGTAGAAACTTTTCATTCTGATTACGAAAAGAACTCTTGAGAAATATAACTAAAATAATACAAAATTAATCTATATACTACATACATATACACCTTTATATATATATATATATATATATATATATATATATATATACGTACGTATGTATATGCATATGTATATACATATATATATATATATATCTATATATATATATATGTATACATACGTATAGGTACATAAATGAAGCGCCGACAAAGTCACTGCAAAAGCTCCGTTAATCAATAAAGTGTGAAATGGAATTATAAAATTAAAAATCGTAAGATTGACTTTATCAGATTAACAACTATATGTTAGAAACCATAAGAAGATCAAAGCACATATTGTCTTCTTATGGTTGGTATCAAAAGCTAGTTCTTTCATGGTAAATAATTTATTTTACAAATATCTAAACACACATAAAGCAATTCACAGTTAGTTTTCGACGGGATTCAGCAAGAGATTTGGATAAAATCGTAATCCCTCAACGGACTCATCTCGACACACTTTACCCAAACGTTCAGCCACCAATAAACGCTCTTTGGCCAGTAGCAAAGAGATGCCCAAATTTTTTGCCAATTCCTCAACGGCCAACGACTTCGCGGCCTCAACCTGTTCCAAAGTATCGACAGCGATCAATGCATCATCGTGAGATTCCAATTGCAGGACTCTTGCACCACTGGGAAAGCTGCGTAATCGTATGGGACCACTTAATTGCTCACAAGCATGTAGTAAATCCTCTGGTGATAATAATTCCAAACCACGAGCACGATTCACACGGCAATAGACGTCAGCCAGGGACATCATGCCACCGTGTTCCTAAAAGAAAACATAGGGATTGATATTTATGTTGAATTAATTATAATATGTGGCACCCACCTCGATGGGATCGAGCAGCATTTCACAAATTTGTTGAGCCAAACTATTAAAATAGGCAGTATTGCTGGTAAAATTGTCCCTGGTGACGGGATCGTCAATGCCCAAACTCAGAAGATAGGATTTAAAGCGCACCGTTTCATCATCTGAGATTTCGCCTTTCTGTTCTCTTATTTTTCCACTTATTGTCTTGGACAAGCCCACCATATCCTTGGCCATGGCCATTAGCACAGAAAGGTCCTGAAATGCCAAAGCGATATTCTCATCTGTTGCTTTTGCCTTGGCTTCCAGATGACGTTCAATGCCGCCGATTCCTGTTCGCTTCTGTATGCGAGCCAAACGATCATCCCCCGGATTTTCTTGATTACTATGACTAGTAATGATCGTCTCTTGAGTAAGTGACACCTCCCAGATGCGGGCCGAGATCGTCTCACGTAAGGCACTATGAAATTCCACACTTAGACCATTTTTGCCAGACAGTTTTATGTGCGTCGCTCGACTAGTGTCTAGTGGACCAGGTCTTTTATCCGGCTGTGGTGGTTTCAAATGCATAATTATGCGGGTTTTCCGTCCAAAAAAGTTGGAGGCCGTAGTCTCCTCACCTAGTGATATCACATAATGTAAGGGCAGGCAGAGAGTGACGGCTGCTCGTGCAATTTCACCAGGACGCCCCCAAAAGAGGCGATGTGTAGTCAGTACCACTTCTCCCTCTTCGAATTCTGTCTGGAATAGATTCAGTATTTTAAACTTCAATTTACGTAAAATGTTTCATGGTATTATACTTTCTGATCGCCATCATAAATTTTCACGTTTCGATCGCGGCTGACAAACGATTCGTTGGGGTTTAGACGGGCCTCGATATAGGCAAAGCGATTCATTTTTATTTTTCCTATTTATTTATAATTTATTGTTGTTTTTTTTGCTTCATGTTATGGCGAACAGGTCATACATTAACAACTCCCAAATGATGCTGTTAGTTCCGCAGACTTCAATTTATTGCACTCCCGAATGATGCTGTTAAAGTTAACAGGCTTTATGTTATCGATATTCTGTGAAAATAGGGGGGAATGAGAATACCTTGTGGTGCGGATCCCACTATTAAAGTCCCGGTGTTTCGCTTAATTATAGCACTTGTAAAGTCTTTTTTGTTTTTGCAAAATTAATATAATAACACCCAATGTGACGTTCAAAATGATGGGGAATGTGTAAAGCGATTATGTAAGACAACAAATAATGCACGAAAGTTCCAGTTGATTTCCACAACGATCGATCAAAGGTGGATTACAATGGCTACAACAACAAATGCAACAACAACAACAACGGAAGCAAAAGCTGCCACTGCCAGTAAAATGCTAGAAGCAGCTCTGGAGCGAATGGACGGCATTATATCGAACTCTGGTCAGGTGAGTGGAGGATCAGCAGTTGGAGCTATCTCATCCCTGACCCTAAATGAGCGAAATTTAATTTCGGCCACAAATGTTCTATCGACGGCCAAAACACTGGCCCTAGCCCTGCAACAGGTGAGTCACCAACGGAAGTTAAGAGCTTAAATTAACTTAATACCGTTTAATTGTTGTTTCAGGTTGGTTTGGCTGCTCCGGCTCCGGATCCCGTGACGGCTGCCATTATTAGCGATTGGCTGGAAACGCATATACCACGCCAAGATTCAGATGAACGTATGCGACGCCTGCAAAGGGATAAGGAAGGTTTGGCTCTGCAATATCAAATGTTGGCTGAGCGCGTTTCCGAGCAGGCGGACAGAATTATAGAGCTTGAGGGCTTGCTACAGGAGAAGACGCAACAGTTGGGCTCTATGGATGAACAATTACAACGCCAGCTGATATCCCGATCTGCCCTGGAAACCCAAAAACTGGAATTAATGAGTGCCTTGAGTGAACTAAAACTGCATCGTACAGCTTTGGAGAAGGAGAATGAGTTTCAGTCCCACCAAGAGGAAGCTGCAGGCGGTAGCTTAAGTAATCTAAATCAGAAAGCCTTCTTGGGTTCACCAAAAACTCCACCGTCGGCCTTGCGTCATCAGATTAAACCGCAATTTCATAGTTTACCTCGTGCCCATGGCAAGCATAGTCACCAGAACAACAACAACAATAATAATAATCATAATCGGTCGCTGGATGTCAATGCCAATACAAGTGGAAAGCAGCGAAATGTGGCCTTTGCGTCCAATGAACAAATTCTCATCGATGATACCATCCCTGATGCGGAATCTTCCATGTTCTCCAGTTACATATCCCAATCGACACCGTCGCCCAAATTGCGAGAACGTTCACGTCTTCGTTACATTCTGGGCAAACTGCGACGCAGCAATAGTAGTAACTGTGAGTTGACAGCCTTGGAGCAGGCAGAGCCAGAGTTTCGACGCGGCGGCTCGAGAGCCACAGCTGGCGGACGGATCGAGTGGAGTGCACAGACTTCATTATTTAGCGATGTGGCTAAACATTGGAGTACTTGGAATAGTCAAGATGTATGCCAATGGCTTGGATCGATGGGTTTGGGTTGCTATGAGGATAATTGTCGGTAAGTAACAAAAATTTATAAATTTGTTCTATTGGGGAATGCAACAAATGAACAACTACATCGGTTACACTAGCTGAAAGGCTGACAACAAAGAGTTTCGACATCTATTGGCATATCCGACATTATTTTAACCAAATGGCAACTAAATTCCCCATTTTTCCCTGTCATCAGACTCTCATGTGGAAGAAGAACTCATGTAATCTCGTTCGTCTGTCTCACTTTTTATCCGCTTATCCGTTTAAATGTCTATCCGCAATTTGTCCACAGCAATTTGCGTGGATTTCTTAGATCAGGTCGAATGGATCATCAGTGCGATCGTTAAGAAAAAAGAATAATTATATTATTTTTTATAAATTATTCGTTTTTTTTTTTTTTAATATTTTTATATTTTTTCATTATTTATTTTTACCGATTATCATACGAGTGATCGGTTCTTTTTGTATTTGTATATGAAATTTTTGTATTTATTTGATTATTTGATATATTTATAGAAATTTGTCACCTTGAAATCGGTAACTCATGTGATTATATCGTAATTTTTTGAAAGATTTTCTTATGAGAATTGATCGATCAAAGGGTGTATTCTTTTTAATTTATTTTATGGCTTGAGATGTAATTCTTTGTCAAAATTAGAGCTATGTAACCACTATGCATTCCCCGGTTTATGTTAGGTTCTTTGTACTGAGATTGCTAATATTCCTTTGCTTTCCATTTAGAAAATGGTTGAAAGCCAATCCAACTGTATCCATATTCACTGCCTCGCCTATGGACATTGAACAAGAACTGAACTTAAAATTGCCATTGCATCGCAAGAAGATATTGCTAGCCATTGATGATATTACAGGTAAAGAGTTCGATGAACTCACCCTCAAGGCAGCCAATTTGGATGTGGGTTGGGTTTTACGTTGGCTAGATGACATCGGTTTGCCTCAATACAAGGATTACTTTCTTCAGGCCAAGGTTGATGGTCGAATGTTGCATCGCATAACACTGGAGGATCTATCGCAATTGCATGTTAGTTCTTGTCTACATATTGCCTCACTACGTGCTGGTATTTTATGTATGCGTAAAATGAATTGGAATGCTGAAGGTTTGATAAGACGATCAACCAGAATACCGAATGATGATGATGATACATTAGCCAGCAGACCGGATACAGAGAGTGTTGAACTTTGGACAGCTCATCGGATAATGGGTTGGCTACAAACAATCGACTTATCCGAATATACACCAAATTTACGAGGAGCTGGTGTACATGGTGCCTTGATGCTATATGAATCTCGTTTTAATGCGGGTTTATTAGCCGATTTACTATCAATACCGCCAAGTAAATCACTTTTGCGTCGCCATTTGGCCATGCATTTTAAAGAGTTGGTCGGTCGGACTGTCATACTATCGAAACGTGATGCCGAAGAAGCACCCGGCTATCAGCCATTGACCATAACGGCAAAATTAAAGCCGATTAAACGTACGCAATTCTCTTTAAAACGACGCAAGAGCACCAAAGGACAAAGTGATGTCGATTGGACTGAATATGTGTGCCCTATGAATGCCTTGGTGCCGGAATTGACAGCATCTAAATCCGAAATGGTCAAAGACCCGGAGAGCTCTATGAGTTCAAATTAAAATTATCACTATATTAATCGGTGCAACAAAATCAATCAATGCACAATTAATATAACAAAATACACACACACATATATACAATTTATATTGTTAATCTAGTTTTAAGTGAAAAGAATTATTTAAAAGAAAACAAAAAAAAAACAAACAACAACAACTACAATTAACAGGGCTAATAAAACAACATTGCTTTTCATTTGGATTAACGATTAACAAACCCAAAGCAAATCGTTTCCCAAATCGAAGTAATGTTCCTATATATAGTCCTGTAAAAAAAAAAAAAAAAAGAATTGAAAAGAAACTGCCCCCAAAATAAGCAAAGATACCAAACACAAACATCGACAATATTAGCAAAGAATTTAAACAAACAAAAATATAAACGTAGAGTTAATCATTATGTTTAGCTCAAAATCCAATCTTCCATCAAATCTATGCGAATCTACGCTAACCTATACATACCAGGAGTAAATCCTTTTCATTTATTTATCTTTCTATTTGGATTTTCTTTTCCTTTTCCAATTTTCTTTTAAATTTTTTTTCTTAAAACTAAGACGAACTTTTTTCTTTTTGCTATCAAAAAAGGAAAGAAAAATTATTTAAATTAAAGAACGAGAAGTATTTAGCAATGGCATTGAAACGACCTTTGAAAGCAAATTAAAAATAAGCCCAAAAGTTCATTTATATACATATATTGATATATATTCGTATATATATAGATATATACATATATCGTATATTAATAAACTACTAATAGACTTATGGACCATTTTTTGGAGTTTATTTTGTACTAACATTTAACTGTATTAAAGGAAAATTATTTTTTGTATAATAAAATATAATAATAATAAAAAAAAACAAAAAAAAACCAAAAAAAAAAAAAAAATTGGAGAAAAAAAACAAGAAACACATATGTATAGAGCGAGATTTTCTGTGGTTAAACATTTAGATAATGCTGTTAACAAACCGACTAGGAAGAGAAAAAAAATTTATATAGTACTACTAGAAGTATACAAAATAGATATATATATGTACATATGTATATATATAGCAGACCGCTTGATGGACGGAATTCAACACTTAGATGCTAAAACTTATAATCTTTGGCAGTGCATAAAATGTATGTATGTCATCATCATCATTATCATCATGATTATTATCGTCATGATCATCTCACTCAAGTACTGGTCTCCAGGGGACCTAAAAGACTCTCTATAACAACGCCGCTGTCATCATCATGTCGTATGCCGCCGTTGCCATTACTACTAACGCCACTAATAATATTTGGATGCTTGACCAAATCACTATCCGGTATATGATCCTTCCAATTGCGAAATAAATAACGTGTAAATTTCTTTAATTGACGAAATTTACAATATGTGGCACCTTCTGCTGATTGCAATTGTTGAGTTTGGATGAGGAAACCCTTCTCTTTAAATGTCTTTTCCAGTTTTTCACGTTGCTTGGATCTACGCGATGAACGACGTTTTGGTTCACTATTCGTTTGTTGTTGTTGTTGTTGTTGTTGATGTTGCTGCTGGTGCTGTTGCTGGTGTTGTTGCTGGTGCTGTTGCTGCTCTTGTTGTTGTTGCAGGACTTGAGTTGCAGAACTCTGAGATGCCGTTGAATATGCCGATAAGGGACTACTTTGCGATGGTGCCACCACAGTGGGCAATAACAACGATGATGTTGGCGATTCTGGCGGTATGTGTAACAATTCCAAACTGAGATCCGTTGATGGCGGCGGTATATCGATATAGATTTTATCTGACCCCACATTCGAAGCCATTGATGGTAATTGCTGTTGCTGCTGTTGCTGCTGCTGTTGTTGTTCCCGTGAGATGAACTCATAACCACGCAGTGTTTTATCTCCAGTACCATTATAATAACGATAATTACCCTCAGCATCAACTGAGAGCATTTTCTTTTCCTGTAAACTTGGCTTTGCTCCGCCAGTGAATTTAAATTTACAAATGCTTACCTCTGTCGAGGGACTGGCCGATGGTTCAGTCGGCATGGGTGGTATAAATATGGCAGATCGTTTACGTTTGCGTAGGGTTAATGGTGATGAATCTCTATTTGTTTGCTCTTTGGCAAAGAAACCATTCGGTATTGGTATCTTTAAGGCCAATTGATTGTCTTTTTCAATAGTTTCAATAGCTGATAAATTGCAATTTTCCATCAATTGCTGATAGTAGAGTCCCACTGGTTGAAGTAAAAGTTTTGTTTGTTGTTCATTTTCCACACCTAAAGGTTTTGTGGTGAGTTGACTTAATGGTGTCGTACAGGAACTGCGACAATCTGTTGTTGTTGTTGTCGGTGTGGTTGTTGGTGTTATTGTGGGCTTATCACTGCTATCCGTACTGGAAATGGAATAACGATCGTTACTCTGATCTCGCAGGCATAAATTGAGTGGTTCGTCGGGCAGATGGAGTGTGGAAACAGATGTTGCTGATGTTTCTGTTATGGCCACGTGTCGTACTGGTGGTGCAGTGGGTACAATTGTTCCATAATTTTTATAGATTAAATGGCATATATCTGCTTTTTTTGGTTTACGGCCACGTCTCGGTTTATAATTGTCCAATGTTATCTCACCCATATATGGCAAATCGGTGTACTTAACTGTATTCCGTTTAATAGGGGCAGCTATATCCTTTGTCCTTGTTGTTGAAGCATCTACTTTGCATGAAATGTTGGTCATTTGCTGTTGCTGCTGTCGTTGTTGTTGCTGTTGCTGCTGCTGCTGTTGCTGCTGCTGTAGTTGTTGTTGCTGCTGCTGTTGCTGTTGCTCCTTTTGATGCTGTTGCTGACGTTCAGCTGTACGTTGAATTTCAGCTATTTTTCTTAACCAACTGCGTACATTCTCATGAGCCGGATTGGCTGGCGGTGGTGGTCCAATCGGTGGTACTGGCTGCAAACCCGTTCTCGTTGTCCGCCCTTGTGTGGCCTCAAAGTGTGCCGCATATTCCGCCGGCAATGCCTGATGATGGAAACGCAATTTTAATGCTCCCGCTGGTGTTTGTCGTTTCTTATTTTGGCGTGGCTTTTGTTGAATCTGTGTGGTCTTCAGTTCACCCAATTGGGATTGCAACTGTGATTGTATTTGTGGTTGTGCTTTTGTCACTTTTCTGGCCCCCATCAACAAATTGGCCTTCAATTGCTGTTTGGTCAGGGAACTGCAGGCGCCAGCAACATTATGTTGCTGTTGATGCTGTTGTTGGTGTTGGTGTTGCCGCAGTTGCTGGTGATGTTGCTGGTGGTGTTGCTGTTGTTGCTGGTGTTGCTGTTGTTGATGAATCTCTTGAGTTTTGCTAGCCAAAAGAGTTTTAAATGGATGATCCTCATCGTGCACATCATTTGTGGCACCGTGCGATATCAGAGGATCATCAGAATTTTGTAGCAGCAACCTGTTGGAATTTAAATCCAAACGATGATGCCAGCAATCTAAATCATTGTCATGCTCCAGTTTTATAGTGGCTCCAGTATTTGGTTGTTTATCCTGCATCCTCACTGAAAATAAAACAAAAACAGAAGAAACAAAAATATCAAAATTATTATAAATGTGTCACAAAATTGTTGAATTTTTCTTTGGTTTTTTTTTTTGAGTTTTTTCTTGAGGGTTATATGAAGTATAAATGTATATACATTTTGAGGAGACACACACACGTTTTCTTAATTATTTTATTTAATTTTTTTTGTATTATTTTTTTTTTTTTTTGTGTTTTGCTCGCCGGCGGCAGAGATTGTACGCTCTGCGGGAAAATTCTATTTTGAATGTCTGGCAAGTGGCGCTCACACACAGACATAAAGAGAGACAAAGAGAGAGAGAGAGAGAGAGGGAGAGAGGGAGAGAGACAGGCGGGACCAAGGAGAATGGCGAGGAAAAATAAAGAAAAACCAGAAAAATTATCTGAAAAGAGCAACGCATTTCGCTCTATGTGAAATGACTGAAAATGTTGTTTTTGTTTTTGTTGTATCTTGAAATTCGATGCCCTAGCCAGAGAAATGTATGACCATAAAAGGTCTAAACAGGAATATGGCATAAAAAGGCCGATCACATGGCGGATGATTTATGTAAACAGTTTCATCCATTGATTGAGGTTGAAACGATCGATGGCGAAAACTTGTATATATGTATGTACAATACATATGTGTAGGTGAATGTGTATGTGCGTGTGCGTGTGCGTGTTTTTGTTTCATTTTCCATTTTCCAATTTACCTTATCGACCACGTTAGTGAAAATGAAAACGTGCTAAAGTTTTTGAAAAATCCTTTATTCTATTAGGTGGTTTTCTTTATTGAATTGGCAGGCTTGGTTGGCGGCTGAGTACGGCTTTAGTTTTATCAGTCTCTTTTTGTTCGTTTTTGTTATCTTTTTCTTTCCTTCTTTTTTTTTTTTTTTGTCTTTGGTATTTGTCTAATTGTCGTGTTTGATCTGATCCAGGCGCCACACTCCACACTCTGCCCCTCAAATCACTTTATGCCAGCATTCGCGTGTACATCGTGTTGACATCCAAAACGCAACTAGTTGCGGGTAAAGCATCTTTTTTTGTCGGTTTCGCTTTTTGTGTGTGTTTGTGTGTGTGTGTGTGTGTATGGATGTGTGTATTTTTTTTTTTCTTAAGGGGGGAAAATATGCTCCTTAGATGGTTGGAGAGAGAGAGAGAGAAAGAGAACGTTGAGCAAGCGGCCCCAACAACACACAATAGAGGAACCAGTAGCCAAGAAAAAAAAAAAAAAAGCAAACCAAACCGAAAACCAAATGAAAACCAAATGAAAAATCAAATTAAATTCCTCGTGCTCTTCTTCATAGAATTCGTCGTTCTTGTTTGTGTCTCTGTGTCTTTTAACGCCAAAGACGAAGATATTTTTCGTGTATTCATTTTTAGAAAATTTTCAACTTGTTGCCGGCCATATAGACCAAAAAAATAAAACAATAAAACAACCAAAACAACAACAACAACAACAACAGCAACAAAAATTGAGAAAAGTAAAAAACAAAAATGAATATAAGAAGGAAAAGAAAAAAAAATTTCGTTTGATTTTCATTCATGAGCCCAGCCCTTGATGGCTGAGGAGAAAATGTAGCCATCAGGCGGCAGAGGAATTTCTTACTACGTGTGTTTGTTTTATCAGCATAGATCGGATCAGGGTGAAGATACAATCACAATATATGTATGTATATACATGTATCTACATATATACATATATACGTATATATATAATTGGCTTCTTAGATTTTGGTAAATGCAATTGGATCACCATCAAAAGATGCTATTTTGATAGAAATTTGGTATGAGTGGATTGTCTAAATTTGGTTAGAACTGATACCAATGTATACCGTGTAAATAGATGAAATAATAAAGGATGTCAATGATTATTAAATGTTTCGGCTGAATAAATATCTGAATCTATATATTATTATTATTTCGTTATATTTGTATACTTAAAAAGATTTGGTTCTGCATTTCATTTAACAAATGATCAATGAGTTAAAACTAAAAATATTTAAATTAGAACTAAATTTTAAATAGAAATAGGTTATTAACTATCTTAGTATACTTCACTTAATATGACTTTCTATAGTAATTGTAAAAGCTTTAATCTCTTCGAATCAGTTAAGCTTTAATTTGAACATAAAACTATAATGCTTTTCACTCAATTTAATTCATAAAGTCGGAAAGAATAATAGAAAACATTATTTTAATATTTTTATTATTTTATAAATTTAAATTTCAATTACAGTTAATTGATTCGAAGTTTTAACTTTTCTAGTTCAAACAATCTTCATATTAATTATGCAAAATAGTTTTAGTTTATTATTATTAGATTATTTATATAGATCATTTCACTAGTCTAGCAAATTTTATATTCCTTATACTTTGCTCTCCCTCTCTCACTCTCTCTCTCTCTCCATCTCTCTCGCTCTCTTTATTTCTATCTCTCTCTTGTCGTGTTGTTTTTCTTTTTGGTTGCAATGTTCAAGGTGTGCTTGATACTACGCATATATAACTAAAAACGATCGCTCAGTTGATGCCCAAATTCTATTATTAGCCAACTAAAATATAAGACTTCAGGTTAGGGCAACTGAGATTTGCTTGTGTGTCAGTGTGTGTGTGTGTGTGTGTGTGTGTGTGTGTGTGTGTGTGTGTGTGGCGTAAGTGTGCGTGTGTGTGTGTGTGTGTATGTGTATGTAGGTGTGCCATCAGTTTATGAACAGGAAAAAATGCTTCTCAAAATAGATGAAATTGTTTGTGGTAGCTGAATATGGGTCAATATTGTATTTATTTTTAATATTATAGGTTAGCGGGACTAAAGATACAATCAATCTGTCAATTATATAGTACAGATATACATATTACTCTCACTGTTTTTTTTTTGTTTTTTTTTTTTTTTTAATTTTTTGGACACATTTCAGTTTCATAATTAATAGAAATACAAAAATGCAAAGCACAACAATTGCGGGCCATTTGCGAAATACAAACCTTTTGAGGGTTTGTACTTTTAGGTAACCAATTTTGGTCGCTCTGCCATAGACGATAACTGGCATTATATATATATGTATATGTATGTACATAGTATATTTATATTCGTATACTATATGAATCAATTTTGTTAATTTGTTAGACATGAGAAGTTGACATGACCATGTGGATTATATAGGCTAGACAGCTTTTTTTGAACTGTCTATAGTTACGAGTTTTATATGGTTTTTATTATTATGTATATGTAAATAGTTTTATTTTATTGCAATAAACTTTCTAATTAACGTAATATCTTACAAATCATATAGAAGTGAAAGAATGTTAGATACTTGAGGATATATAGTATCGGTATATAGTTTAAAGAAGACTTACAGGAAGGATATATTGTATAAGGATATAGTATCTGTATATAGCTTAAAGAAGTCTTGCAGGAAGTTTATAGAAATCGTTAGCTTGTTTTATTATAGATTATTTTTGATTCTAATTTCAAATTCAAACCCAATGGCCAATTGAATAATATAAATAATAGATAATATTCATTTAAGGTCCTTAATTTTTTATTGTCCTTTTCCCATTCTCCATATATAGCAAAATTTCTGAAATGTAAAAGATTTACTTAAACTGATGGCAAAGTTTTTTCTTTTTCTTTTTCTTATTTTATTTTTGTTACCCCCAAAGATTTATTTTTATGTGAGGGGGCAATGTGAATATGCATTTTCTTATTTGTAAAAGTGACCCATTCATTGACTATGCAATTCATTCAATTCTCTAGTTGAAGACCACTTCACCCACGTGTTAAACAATAATGCATTTTATTGCTGGAAAGAGAGTTGGACAGAGGCAGAAAGAGAGAGGGAGCGAGAGAGATAGATAGATGGATAGATGGTGTGGGTGGGCAAGTTTTGGTTGATCAATTAATCTGTTTGCCATATACATATTTATGTATGTATATGTGTGCATATATATATATATATATATATCTATATATATGCATATGCAAGCATATTTAACAACTTTACATTCTCAACAAGTAGACAGAAGTGAGACAGAACTTGGAGCTTACATCACCCAAAGATTTTGAATTTGTTTGTAGGTTGCTCTCAGTTTAGTTTTGTTTATTTTTTTTATTTTTTTGTAGTGATTATTGCACATCTATTCGGTTGCCACAAATTTGTATTATTTTTTTTTTTTTTTTTTTGATTCAATACCTGCTTACCCAGTGTACGTACATATTTGTATTTTATGGCCATAACTGCCACTTTGGACGCCCACGCGGTGTTTCGTTTCAAAATCAAACAACAAGAACAACAAAATATGAAACCACAAAAACAAATATCAAACAGACAATACACAATCGATCGAAGAGTCATTTGTGATCAATGGATCAAGTGTGTATAATATAATAACTTCTATCATTCTAATTGGCCTTGCCCTTGTCTGAGTTTTTCTTTCAACAAAATTTGGAATTTCTTTTATGAAATTTTTCATAGTTTACATTGTACACAGTATCGGTTTTCTGTTTATTTTTTTCCTTTTTTTTTTTTCTTTTTTTGCAATATATTTCAACGCGATATTTTGAGTTTACGCGCTTGAAATTGACGACGTCGCCGCCGCATTGCGACTGGATTGCAAAATCGAAAGAACGTTACTAATTCGCATGCGCAAGAGCAGCTGGATTGAAACGTAGAGAGTAGAGTTGTCATCTACTTTATGTATGTATGTATGTATTTGGCATTTTTACTATCGTTATGTGAAAGATTTAGAGTTTCAATACAATTGTTTAATCAATGATTAGTCATTCTTTCAGATCAATTAGAAGGTTTCTCTTTTCATCTAACGCAATAGTGATCCTTAAAGGGTTGTTTTTTCGATTTCATCACTTGCATAGTTCTAGTTGTGAACTTGGCTTAGTAATGTCCTATTTTGTTTTTTCTTAATTTCTGTTATTTAGAATAAATTAATATTTGTTTTTTCATATGTTTGACCAAAGATCAGTCGATTTTTGTACCATAACACGGCTGATGGGATAGTATTAATCCATTAAGCGAATCAAAAGAGAAGGTAAAAAGATTCGTTTCTTAACAGTGATTCATCATTGATCTTTGATTTATTATTTATTATACCCTTGCAAAGGGCATTTTAATTTTGGTTAGAAGAAAGCATCTCCGACCATATAAAGTATATATATTATTGATCAGCATAAATAGATGAGTCTATATAGCCCTGTCCCTCTGTCCATCTGTCTGGATCAACAGCTTCTTTCACAAGAGAGAGCTAAAATTTTCAACATAGGCTTCTTTTTGCTGCAGGCATTGTTTATCTCGAAGTCTTACCGATCGGAAGATTATATCATATAGCTCCCATAGGAACTGAATAAGGTTTTTTTTTTTTTTTTGGCGAATGTCACGAAATTCAATATTCTCGAGTTTAATATACTTAATAATACTTCTACTAAGTTTTAGCAGAATCGGTTGACTATAGGAACGATCAGTTCAAAATTTGAAGCTTGTAAATTTGAAATGTTGTTTTTTTTTGCTATTCCAAAACAAAAATGGTTCTGGTAAATTATATAGAGACAATTACTAAAATTAGTTTATCCTTCTAGCTTTTCTTGTTGAATTTATTTCGATATTATATATGTATATATATCTGCAAGAATATCTTTTGTATAACTTACCAGTGGAGTGTATATTAGCCAAGACGAAAACTCAAGTATCTATTATATGTAATCATTTGTTTCTTGTTTTTTTGGTTTTTGATATTTTATGGTAAAAGTTTATTATTTGTAACTTTATTTTTTAGTTTTCTTTCCTTTTGCCTTTTCATTTGTTTCATGTTTAAATGTCTATAAAGTATATATAATATATATATTTCTGCATTTTTTGCTTTTCTTTGTTTTTTTTTTTTTGGTTGTTTTTTTTTTTCTTCTTTTTGTAGTTTTACCTTTGTGTTTGTAATTTTTTTTATATTTTTGTTTTTTAATTTGTTGTTTTTTGGTTTTTTGTTTTGTTTTGTTTTTTTTTTTTTTTTTTTTTTTTTTATTTTTATACGTAACTTGCCAGTTGGTTTTGTTTTGGGTTTGTTTTTCATTTCATATACTTATTTTTGTGTATAATAATTATTTGTAATTAATAATAATTTTTAATAGTTGTAATTATAACTTGGTTTACATTCAATTTCAATTCAATTCAATTTCAATCTTTCATCTGCTCCGCGTGTGTGTGAGTGAGTAGGTGTCTGTGTGGGGTGTTTGTTGGGTTCTGGGTGTGTGTGTGTGTGTGGCTGTATGGATGTGTGTGTGTGTGTTGGGGGGAGGGGGGATTTCTTTGCATTTTCTCCTACTGCATTTGCTTTTGCCCGTTTCAGTTTATAAGAAGATGTATCTGTAGCTGTAAATGTATTTGTATCTGTGTCGCTTCATAGACGACTACCAGTGTTGGCAAACGAAATGAAAATTTACATAGTTTGCCTGGCAAATATATATAATAAATATAAATTTAATGCTAAGATTTATTCATTTCTTTTGCATTTGCTGATATATTATTATAATTTATGTGTGTGTGTGTGTGTCGCTGTGTGTGTGTGAGGCTTTTTCTTTTTCATAGTTTAATTAAATTTAATTTAATTTATTTATTGTGTGCCGCTAATGTTTCTTCAACTTTGTCTTTTTTTTTTTTCATTTTGGCCAAACTTTGGTTGTGGTTGGATTTGTCTTTGTGTGTAGCGAAAACTTAAATTAAAATACCACAAAAAAGAGAATGTTTTGATTTAGATGAATTGGTTTTCTTGTCTGGGTATTTCATTTCATTTTTTGCTTTTCTAGCGGCTTTTGCTCTAATCTTTTTGTTTACTTGTTTTTGTTTTTTTTTTTTTTGTTTTAGTTTTTGCTGTATATAATTAATATATATTTTTTTGTTGTCCTTGCTTCATATTTATGTATTTATGTGTATGGCATATCTAAATGATTTGTATATATGTATGTGTGTATGTGTGTGTGTGGGGGGTGGTGGGTGGGACTAGGTAGGGATTGTTGTGTATATATGTGTGTTTAAAATATATATTTTAAGTATTATTAATAGTTGTTAGCTTTTTGGGTTTGCTTGGTTTTTGTTTTTCCTTTTTTTTTTTTTTGTTAATTGTTGTGTGGCATCAACTTCATTAAATTGAATATATATATAAAGATATATACATATATCTATATCTATATATATCTATATATATATATATATATATATATGTATATACATATACCTATATATATATATATATATATATATATACATATATATATTCTTGTTTAATGTTGCTTGTTTTCGGTGTTTACTTTCATCCTTTGGTTTTTCTTTGTTCTATTCATCATGAACGAATGCACAAATTTTTACACACTTCGTCATTGATTTTTGTATTTAATTTATTTTGTTTTTATTTTTATTTTTTTTTTGTTTAATTTACACATATGTATAGTATAATATATATAATATAGATTTATATAAAGATTTTTATTTTTTGCTTTGTTTTTTTCTCTTCTTTTTTTTTTTTGTTTTTTTTTTTATGTTTGGGACTAGAAGGGAGAGAGAGGTGTGGTGGGATAGTGGTTATGGAGGATGAGAAGAGGTGTGGGGGGTGGGGGTGGTTCTTGCTATTTTAAATTATTATTCATTATGCTTGCCAACTACATTGCCTATTAAGAATTAGTGTTAGTTTTGCAGTTTATGTAAATTTAAATATAATTATTTATAAATCTTGTTTTAAAGAGTTGTGTGTGTGTGTGTGTATGAGTGAGTGTGTTTTCTGTGTGTGTGTGTGTGTGTGTGTGATATAAAGGCAGCAGATAAAGCAAATTTCTCCGTCTCAATCATTTCGGTCATTCAACTGTCTGTAATTAAAATCAATTGGCATTTAGTCTTAAAGGAATTTCACCAAATGTTATCACTATTCACTTTCCGATGCTTAATTTAACCATTTTAAAGTCTAATTTACTTTAACATTTTAGAATTTTGGTTAAATTTTCATTCATGCTCTAATTTCAATTGCAATTTATTGTTAGAAATCGCTTAGGAATCGGATACATGCAATAATCCAACAATTGTGTATCCAAATTGTGTGGCATGAATATAATGATCTCTTTCGTTATACATATACATATATCTGATCTTTGAAAGTTTCAACAGTTGCGTTTGCTCGATTACGGTCTGTACATGAATGACGTCACAGCTGAATTTATTTTATTTGAAATTAATCCACTGCTGCCTGCCTTTATATCAGAATCGGTTTGTGGTGTGGTTAAAAGTTAAGTGCAATTTTCAATTAGATTTTGGAAAATTAAAGGAAAATTAAATGGAAAAAGAAAAAATATCAATTTAAGTTTGTGGCTTGATTTGTTCTTTTTTTTTTTTTTTTGATTTGTTGATGTTGGTGAAAATATTCTTATTCATTTAGTTCTTTTACATTAATTTTTTAATTAATTGTTTTTATCCTTTTTCATTTTTGTTTTTGTTTTGTTTTCTTTTCGATTTTGAAACCATTTTACATTTAATATTTATTTGGATTTTTTTTGTTGTGTGTGTTTTCCTCCTTTTGTTGTTGTTTTGTTTTCAGAATGTTTCACTTAAGAGTTGAATTCATTCATTATTTTCTTTATCGATTTGCATCTCTTCAACGACAGGAACTAATGACAAAGCCAGCTTTATACTTGATTTTGATCGTAATCGTGATCTGGATCATTTCTCTTGTTTTCTTTTTTGTTTGTTTGTATTCTTTTTCTTCTTTTTTGTTTTTGTGTTTTTTTTTTTTTTGTTTTTCTTAAGAGAGAGTTAAGGGAATAAATCATAGACCACAAACATAATGCCAAATCCAAATCCGTATGAATTTCTATTTAATTTTTATTATTCATTACTTAGTTTTTAAATGGAAAATTCTTCTTTTTTTCTCTTGTTGCATTTTTAGTTGATATATGTAGCTATGTATGTATATATGTATGTATGTATGTATGTATGTATGTATGTGTGGCTGTCTGCTAAACTTTTCGTTTATTGTTTTCATTAAAGGTGCTCTCTTAAAAATTGTTTTTGTTTTTTTTTTATTTATTTTTTCCTCATTTCATTTTCTTTTTAGAAATTATAAATTAAGTTTAAATTGTTTAAAGTATTTAAATTTATGTAATGAAAATGTTGCAATTGGAATTTTCTTTTTTGTTTTCGTGTTTTTTCTCTTTGCAAATTAAATTAAATTTTCTTTTATTTAAAAGAGTAATGCAGTTAGTGTGGGTGTGTGTGTGTGTGTGTGTGTGTTGGTGTGCAAATATGTGAGTGTTTTGCTAAAATACGGACGGATTTTTAAACGGAAAGCATAATTAAGAAGAAAAGCTGCTGCTGCTGCTGTTTGCAAATTGTTTCACTTTGGGTTCATTTTTGGCCAAGTATCTCTGTATGTGTCTGGGTATGTGTGTGTGTGTGTGTACATGTGTGTTTATGTAAATGATCTAGGCTAAAATCTAGACTATTAACTATTTTTATATTTATTATTATTATAATTATTCTTTAAAAAAAAAAAACACATTATATTATAGTCTAGCCCTTTTGATTGAAGGGTCTCTCATTTTGTTTTCGTTTTTTTTTTTTTTTGTCTTAGTTCTTTCTATGTACAATATAAATTCGCTTTGACCATTTCTCCATTATTTTTTGGTTTTTATTTCTTATTTATTTTTTTTTGTTTTGTTGGTTTTCTGGCTTCTTTTCTTTACATACATACTTAGTCCTGACTCAGCTTTCTAACATCATTTATGATGTAAAAAAAAAAAAAAAAATATCTATCTCATGTTCCCCATATGCTAAAATACATAGGCATTTTCTTTTTCTTTTTCTTTTATTTTAGGGGGGGCGGTAACCACCATGTAGTTCGAGTAGATCATCCTTTCATTATCTTTTGCCTGTGTGTGTCTATGTGTGTGTCTCCGTGTCAGTTAGTAAGTTAGTATAGTTTGATTCCTAATATTTGGCTAACGTTAGTACTAAAAAAAATAACATTTTTATCTACAAAAAATAACTTTTGCGTATTTGTGTCTGTTTTTGTATGTTAGTGTGTGTGTGTGTGTATGTGTGTGTTTGGTTTACCATCTTCTTCATTTTTATTTATTTATTTGAATTTTTTATTTAAGGTTGATCTTAGCTTGCTAAGAAATCTGTTTTGATAATAATAAATGTCATATATATATATATATATATATATACATATATATGTATATATGTAATTTTTCGACCTATATAAATATGACTAAATTTCTTTCTTTCATCTGCTACATCTCTCCTTTTTTCTTTTGTTTTTTTGTCTTTAAAAATTTTTGTTATATTTTTCTCTTTGTTTTTTGTTTTTGTTTGTTTTTAAATGCACTTTCTGAGCTTCTTTACAAGCGCTGCCAATTATTGTTGCTGTTTTGTTGTTCTTGTTAGTATGCCTACTATCAATATATATATATATATATATATATATATGTATATATATATATATATTTCTTTTAAGTTATGCCCAAGCAAAAATCTAATTGTTACGCAAAGCTTCTCATAAAAGTTCAATTGAAGTGCAAAAAGGCTTAACAAATAAAAATATTGTTAAATATTCTTTGTTTTTTATTTATCTTTGTTTTTTTTTTAATTGCATAGATTACCCTGTATCCTATAAGTTATATTCCTGTGTATGTGTGTCTGTGTGTGTGAAAAGTTGTCGTAGTTGTAGTATGTAGAACTCAATTAGCAAATGCCATAAAATAAAGGCCAAAGGATATGCACTCTCCCTAGCAAACATTTTTCTTATTTTCTTTTTACTAGCCCTGTCTCTCTCTCTCTCTCTCTCTATATATATATATATATATATATATATATATATATATATATACATATCGGGGATTGTATGTTTGTAATTAATAGAAGTTTTTTTGGGCCCGTGTAACTATGTGGGTGTGTATAGATGTGTGTGTGTGTGTGTGTGGGTGTGTGTTAGGGTTAATGACATTTCTAATGTATGCAAATTGTTACGGTTAGTCCTTGGTTATGGTGGGGTTAAGTGCTTCATCTTTTCTTTATTCCTCTAGTTTGGTTTAGTTTTTTTTTTTTTTATTTAGGGGGTGGGGGGAATGGGACAGGGGCTTGGTTTCTTAAATTTTCAATAGATTTTCATTGTTTTGTGTTTTTTTTTCTTTTTTGTTTTGTTTTTTTGTTTTTATAGGTTTGAATACCTGCAGAAAAGTGTATCTAAATATATTTTTGATTATTAAGTTCTAAACTTGGACTCCAGTGTTGTTCTTGTTCTTGTTCTTGTTTCCTTTCTTTTGCTGTTGTTTATTTTGTTGTTGTTGTTGTTGTTCTTGTTGTTGTGTCGTATGCTATTAAGCTTCATTCACTACTATATAGTAATTAACTAGCATTTAGTATATGTATAATTTTTTGTTTTTTTTTTTGTTCTTGTTTACATAAATAAATAATAAAGTTAAGTTTAGTTAAGTTTTTATTTGTTTTTAGTTAAAACATTCTATAAGAATGCTTCTCATTTCATTTTTTGCATAATAATACAATTACATATATGTATGTATGTGTATATACATATATATATATATATATATATATATATATATATATATATATATGTATATACATATATATATGTATATATACATATATATGTTGTATTGTATATATGTAAGTGTATATGTATGCCATAGGACAAAAAATCTATTCAGATTAAATATCTTAGATTAACCTTTTATTTAATTTCCTCTCAGCATTTCTTTTCTATATTTTTTCTTTGCTTTTCATTTTTGTAAGGAACGATCATCGATAAGAGACTTACTATTTGTTTTTGTTTTTTGTTCTAGTGAAATTTACAAATACTTAGATGTTAATGTTAGATTTAATATGTAAGTTTAGATCGAAAAATTTGTAAAACAGAATATGACTAAAGTTTGAAATGTATGCAAAATATATTGAATTGAATAAGGATAGTACTACCAATTGGTGTGTGTGTGTGTGTGTATGTGTATGTGTATGTGTATGTGTATGTGTATATGTATGTGTATGTGTATGTGTATGTGTATGTGTATGTGTATGTGTATGTGTATGTGTATGTGTATGTGTATGTGTATGTGTATGTGTATGTGTATGTGTATGTGTATGTGTATGTGTATGTGTATGTGTATGTGTATGTGTATGTGTATGTGTGTGTGTGTATGTGTATGTGTATGTGTGTATGTGTATGTGTATGTGTATGTGTATGTGTATGTGTATGTGTATGTGTATGTGTATGTGTATGTGTATGTGTATGTGTATGTGTATGTGTATGTGTATGTGTATGTGTATGTGTATGTGTATGTGTATGTGTATGTGTATGTGTATGTGTATGTGTATGTGTATGTGTGCCTTGAGTAGGGTGACAGGAGAGAGGGAGGCTTTAAATATATTAATTGATTTCAAAATTTTAATATATTTTTCATATTAGTTAATAACTTGCTTTTATTTATGTTTTCTTTGCAATTTTTGATATGATGTGCTTTGTATTTTGTTTAATTTGGGTGCAATATGATAGGTTGTGAGTGGGGGGGGTGGGGTAGGTGGGAAAAGGGGTAGAAGGAGTGGTGCAATTTGGAAAGGGTTCAGCTGCAATACTGGTTCACTGGTCGTCTTATCATAATGAACTAGTTCTATATTAGTAGTTTTGCTCAACTAGCTGTCAAAATAATCTATTAACTTATATTGAATCAGTTTCGAATGCAAAAGCTGAACCAGTTTCGGGTATTTAAGTTGAACCAATCTCATTTGACTATAAATTAATTGTTTCAAACTGTACAAGAGTCACATTAGTATGAATTAGTTCTTAAAATTGACTATCAGCGTTAAAATGAAAACACAGAACTTGAAAATTACTCGATCAATTTTACTTATTTTCGATTGAATTCAAAATAATTTCAATGCTTCTAATCTAGAACTTGTATCATTAATTAATACGAGTAATCGGAATTCATTCTACCCTTTAAAGAGTTTGTTGAATCTAGTTTCGAAATTTCTTCATTACTGATTCTAATACTATGAAAACAATCTTCTTTGTTAATTAATTATAAGTGACTAAGAGTTTGCACAAAAAAACGAATTTAGTTAGTTTTGTTCAACAATTTTCGAAAGCAAAAAATGTTAAAATTAAATTTGTAGTATATCAGTTAATTGGATTAGTTTATTGTGAAAATTGTTTACACCTGCATCTGCTATAAACTTAATCCATTTAAGAACTAGTTTTATACATAATAATCCTTACCAGGGCTGAAATACACCGCTTAGGCTAGGCTACGGTGATAATGCAATAAGTATAATCGTATTGAATTCGCTTACCGTGGGTTCAATCAACGCTAAAGTTGTTCTCTTGTAACTAAACTCTAAGCCAGTTTCATGATATAGATTTGAATCGAATATATGTATATATGTATATCTTTTTTGAAGCCAGCTGTGTTTTTGAAGTTCTAAACTCTTGTTGACAGCTTGAAACAATGAAACAGATAATATTTAATAGAGATTGGAGGGAACTTTCCGCGCAATTATTATGTATAGTTTGATCACAAATCATTGACTCCTATATACATACATATATAAACTTTCTTGTCTATATTAACTGTATTTTGGCAAAATTTGCAAAATGATGTGCCAATTTTCATTTTTGTTTTAGTTATTTGTTATTTGTTTTTATAGATCATGATCGAAGAACAAACGAATCCCAAATATAATGCATTAATAAATCTGTTTAATATGATGGCTTCCGGAAACCTTACTGATCATTGTTCAATTCAATTCAATTCAATTCAATTTCAATTTCAATTTCAATTCAATTCAATTTTTTAGAATTACTTCTTAAGTTGAGTTCCAATTTTACACTTTATGCTCAAGGTACAATTGTTGTTGTTGGGTTTTTCTTCATCATAGTTTCTTTTTGTTTTTGTTTTTCGGTTTTTTCTTTGTTATTACAAATTGAATGAATTTTGTATTGTTTTATTTTATGCTTCCGTTCATCACATATGTTTTATTTTGTTTTTATATTTATTTATGTGTTTTTATTTAGTTAATTTTGATTTGAAGTTTTTCTTTGTTTTGTTTCTCCTTCTTTTTTTTTTTGGGTGTTTTTTATTTTGTTATCACCGCATTATAAAAAATAAATTTTTTAAGGGAAATGAGTAAAATGAAAACCGATCGATCTCAAATGATAATGAAAATATTTGGTTTTCGTTTTTTTTTTTTGTTCTCAAACAATTTTTATTTTGTTTTTGGTTTTTTTTTTGTTTAGTTTTCTTTTTCTTTAAAGTCACAGCCCTTTTTTACTATGTTTTTTAGTTTTTGTTTCTCGTTTTCAAAACAAAACCAAATTAAAACATATTGTATATATTGATGTAGATATATTGTTGCCAAATTTGATCGGTCCTGAAGAGTGATGTGAAGAGTCTGTCCAAACAGCCAATTTGAGTGAACAACAAAAGGAACGAAAGAAGAAAATTGAAAGGAAAAACTAAGACAAATGGAATGGAAAAATGAAAAACAAGTTCGATTTTTAAATTTTTCATTTATTTCTCGGTTTAGTTGTTGGTTTTTCTTGGTATTTTTTTTTGTATTTTGTTTGTTTTCTTTTTTAGGGAGTGTGTTATTTGGGGGTGGAGGTGGGGTGTGGGGTGGGAGAAAGGGTTGTATGGATTTGTTATAGAAATAATAGTAATGATAGTTTTAAATTTGCATAATTTTGCCAAAATCAGTTTTCTTTGCTTTTTGCACTAAGTTGTTGTTTACCTTTTCTTTCTTTTTTCTTTGTTTGTTTGGTTTGTTTTCTTTCATTTTTTTTCTGCATGTTCTTGGTTTCTTTTGGTTTGTTTAATAATATAATGTAATGTATATTGTATATAATCTAAAACGTTTTTTTTTTTTTTTTGTTGTATTGTATAATAGCATAGAATAATCATAATAATTATAATATAATAATAATATATTTTATTTAAATACTTGCTCGTATTTTCAATACAAAGAATAAATCATATTGCATAATAATAATTATAATAATAATAATAATTCATTATTATCTCAATAGTTTGACTTAGTTTTTTTTTTAGTTTTTCATCATATTTTCTTTTAGTATTTTCTTTATGCAATAATTAACTTGAATTTGACTAGATCGATAAATACATATACGTGGTGTGTGTGTGTGTGTGTATGTGAATGTGTGTGTTATGTGTATGGAAGTGTAAAAGTAAAAATCTAATTTTAGCATTTTCCTTTATTTTTTTTTTTTTTTTTTTTGGTTGGTTGTTGGGAAATTTTGTTTTGTATTAACTACTTTTTTTCATTTGGGTTTCGATAGAGGCTAAAATCAATTTGATATATGTTAATGCATTGTTGTATGTATATAGAATTTTCTTTAGTTTAGCTTTTCTTTATTATATGTATGTATGTATGTATGTACTAGTATGTATGTTGAAGTGAAGTTTTCCATTTCATTTTGGTTTTTTTATTCATTTCATTTCTGTGTGGGACTTTCATCCGCCTTTTGCCTTCAAAGTATTTGCCTTCTGCTTTACCTTTGCGTTCTCTATTTCTACCTCTTCTTTTTTTTATATACAATCAATTTCCATTTCCATTATCTTCTTCCACTTTTAAGGCTTGAGAATTTGACAAAATCATAAGATAAATATAGATAAATGAACGAAATATGTGTTAGCTAATTTCTCTTTTATATATATACATATATATATGTATGTATATATATATTTATATATATGGTTTATATATATATATATATGTATGAATTGTAATGTATGTATGTGTAAGTTAGATCATTTCTAGGCATATTTTTAATACTGGGTGGGGGGGGTGGTAGGAGGGGAATTGTGGTTTTTGGGTATTCAAAAAAAAATTAGGGTCATGGATTTATAGGGTTAAAGGATAATAATTTGTAAGTATTATTGCACTTGTAACAAAACTAACTTTAACTTTCGATAACAATTTCATTAATGTTTAAATATTCTTATATAATATATATATATATATATATATATATATATATATATATATATATATATATATATATATATATATACATATATATATATACACATATATGTATATACATATATCTGAATATATATATACATATATGCATATGGCTTAAATTTTCTTTATATCTTTAGTATCAAATTGGTTTAGGCTGTCGCCGCCACCGCCACCACCCCACAGACTAGCGACTATACAAACTTTCTAAATAATTGTTCAATTTCCCATTTTATCCCCCACTTTACTTTGGTTTTTCGCATTCCCTTATAATTTTTGTTATCTTTTGTTTTCCATTTTGTTTTGGTTTTTTTTTTTTTTTGGCATATTTAGCTGTAGATTTGACATTTCTCCATTTTCTATAATATTTTGTACAGAGTTTTTCACTTCTTCTTTCCTATTCAATTTTCATCTTCGGTTTTTCATTTTTGCGGGTTTTGAGTAAATGTTTTTCGTCCTTTTTTTTGTTTGTTAAGATTAAGTTTAATTAGTTTTGTATGTAAAAAGGATAGGGAAACAGAAAGTCGATTTGCAATTGAAACAGGAAAGAGTTTGGGTCTGAATGCAAGTTATGTTTCTATATAAATCCATTCGATACTTTCTTTTAATATGTATATGTATATATGTATGCATGTATGTATGTGAGTGAATGTGTGTAGAGCAGAGTGAATAATTTGATCTTGTGATTTGCTCAGTTTCAAAATATACATCAGGATATAGGAATCGAATCAGGAATTAGCCAGTGTTTATATAATCTTTTGTTACATAATATCCTTTTGGCCCTTTCATATAATATTGCTACTAATATTGCAAATCTATCGATTCTGTATAGACTTTTGAACATTCATATATATATATATTGATATTGGTTACTCAACTTGCCAAACAAATGGATTATATTCTGTATAATCTCATTCTTTCGATCATTATTTGTTATGTATTCCATGATTCAACGTAAACATATTAAGTGAAAATTATACATGTCTGTATACCCTCTCTCTCTCTCTCTCCGCCTCTGTCATTGCCTCTATCTCTGTCTATGTCTCTGTTTTCTGTGTCACACTCTCGCTCTCTCTCTCTCTTTCTGATTTCTGACCATTTGTGTTTGAAATTGAATTGAGTTTGAAAATTGATATATGTTATAGATGAATATACTCTGTTTGCTATATACTCCTTTGATCTTGTTGTGTGAAAAATCAAGTGACTTTCTAAATTGATAGAGTTTAGAATTGTATATAATGTGTGTGTGTGGGTGTGTATGAGTGTGTGGAGATTTTGCCTAGTTATAAAAAATGCTAAAGTTAGTTTATAATAATCCATACTAATATTTTTTATTTGGAAAGATTCTGCTTCTGCTTTTAGTGTTATTATTTAATATTATTATTATTATTATTATTATTTCTTTTCTTTTCTTATTAAAAGAGCGCGCTATTTTCGACATTATTGGATAATGGTGGGGGAGGGGAGGAATAAGGGGTTATGTATCGGTCTGTGTAGTTTGTTTTTTCTGTGAAAAATAAGTGGCCAAAAATTTTCTTTGCAATTTTCTTTTTTTTTTTTTAAGGTGATTTCATGTATATATGTTTTGTGTGTATATATATATATAATATATATATATTTGTATATACATATCTATATACTTTATGTGTAGTTTATATATATATATATACTTTCTAAAAAAAAATTCTTGCTTTTTTCCATATTTTTTTTGTTTGTGTTTGTTTTTTTTTTCTTGATTTATTATAATTTTTTTTGGTTTTCAATTTTTGTAGCTTATACCTTTTGCTCATATATATATATATATATATATTTTGGTTTATATATATACATATATATATATATATATATGTGTATAATTTGTAAGTACCTGTATTTGTTTTTGTTGCAAGCAGCTAAGTTGTTTTTAAGTGTAAAGTTTGTTGTTTGATTTTTTGTTTGTTTGTTTTTTTTTTTTTTTTAATTTTTATTAATTTTTTTGTTTTTGTTTTGTTAAGCTAAAAATCGTTTACGATTTTTCCTTTTTGGTTTAGTACTTTTAAGTTAATTTTTATTTTTTGCTTTATGAAAATGAAATTAAAATGAAAATTTTTTGTTTCCATTTAGGCCAACTCAAAGCAAAAAACTGTTTAAGATATTTTTCAATTATCATTTTTGTTTCTTCTTCTAGTTTTTGGGTTCTTGTTTTTCTTAATCTTTTTAATAGCTCTAACAAATTCTTTAGATTATTACATATTATATATAATTATATATATATATATATATATATATATATATATATATATATATATGTATGTATATATATATATATATAAAAAAAATGATATCCTTGCCAGGCGGCGAAGCAAACTAATCCAAAAAAACCAATCTGTGGTTCTTTTTTTTAGCTTTTCACTTATTAAGTAAAGCTAATATATATATATATATATATGTATGTATATATAGTATATATATATATATATATATATATATATATATATATATAGATCTGTTTCAAAGCATATCGCATATTAGTTTGCTTGCTCTCTAGTGCTAACATATTTATCATCAACTTTTCTCTTATTTCCATCTTTCATCAACTCTCTTCTCTTTTTTTCTTCTTCTTCTTCTCATGCTTCCTTTACTTAAGATTAATTAAATTCGAATTTTTGTGTTAATTTTTTATTCATATACAAATACATATATATATATATATATATATATATTTATATATATATCGTATATACGTATATATATCGTATATAGTTATATATATATATATATATATATATATATATATTTATATATACATATATATATATATATATATCATTTGCCATTTTGCTTAGTTCTAAATGCTAAAAAGTTGCAGAGCTACCTTCAATTTCATTTTCAACTTTATTTTAACTTTCTTCTCTTTCATCTTCTCTCTCATCATCGAATTAACAAATTCAGTTTTATTTTGATAGGTTTTTGTTTTGGTTTTTTTTTGGTTGTATTTTTTTTTCGCTTTTAGATTTTTTATTTGTTTCTTTTTGTGTTTAAATGTTTTGCAGCTTTAATTTTAATAAATTCCCTTTACCAATATTTCATTTGTTTATTTGGTATATAAAATGGCTGCTAAATTTATTCATTTTTCATTTTTTGTTTTTTAATTAATATTCTTTATTCATTTTGTTTTTGTTTTTATTGAAAACCCAGATAATTTTGGTCTCTTACCAGTCAGTTTTTGTCTCAATTGTGTTTAGTGTTAAATGTATGTTACTTGTTGGTTTTGTTTTTGTTTGTTGTTAACAAAACTATCAATATCAATGTGTATGGTTTCTTCTTGTTCATCTTCAATGTAATCCTCCTTGTTCATTTTTTCTTCTATAAATATATATATATATTTTATATATAATATACATATATATATATATATATATATATATATATATATATTAAATCGATATTTTGGCAAAAATTTTGTTCTTACATCTTCAACTACATTTTCTCTCAATGTTTTTTTTTTTTTTTTTTTAGCTTCCATGTATAATCAGATAAATATATATACATATATATGTATATGTATATATATCTATGTATATATTAATATATATAAATATCTATATAGATATATATATATATATGTATATATATTCATGGGCTTGTTGTTATTCTGCAATTTTCCTGTTGTTTTTTCTCCTTTTGTTTTGTTTTGTTTTTGTATATATATATATAAATCTATTTCAATTTCAGCTCTAATGTATATCATTTTCTTTTTTCTTTGTGATACATCTGTTTTTTTTTTTTTTTTTTTGTTTTTCATTTACTTTTTTGTATTTTTTTTTGTTTTGTGATGGCATATTATGGTTTTATTATTATAATTATTATTTTATTTTTGGTTGCAATTGTTACATACAATTGGGTATGTGTGTGTGTCTCAGTATTATCGCATGGTTTAAGAATACCATCATCTGTAATAAAAAAAAGAAAACAGGATTAATTGCTATTATTTAAACATGTCTGAAAGAAATCTTATATATATAATAAATATAAGTAATAACAGACCAAAATCAGTTTACTAATCGAACACAATTGAATTCGATTTGTCTTCGATTTGAAATGTCATTGAAAGTAATAAACTGACTATACAATAATTATTAGTTCTTGGTTGCTGCTACTGCTCACCCATTTCAAAAGTTGCTCCATGTTGCCTCTTTATTGTTGTTGCTACTGCTGCTGCTGCTGTTGTTGTTGGTGTTGTTGTTGTTGTTGTTATTATTTTTGTTGTTATTATTATTATTATTGGTGGTAGTATTGGTGGCATTTTTTAGGCCTTTCGCTTTTGTTGCTGCCACATAAATAGTTTCTCAACTAGCTCAACTTTTGAATAGTTTGGATTTGTTTCATTTGCTTGTGAATTTAGTTCATTTTGTTGGCTATTGCTTTGTGTGTTGTTATTGTTGTTGTTGTTGTTGTTGTTAATGCTGCTGTTGCTTAGGGTGGTGGTAGTGTTGTTGTTGTTGTTGCTGCTGCTGGTGCCACTACCGCCGTTGCTGCTGTTATTGTTGTTACTGTTGCTGTTGCTGTTGCTGCTATAGCGATAACAATAAGTACCATTACGCCAGCTGGCAAATTTATATGGTATCGCATTATGATTTGCATTATCATTGGTTAATTGTGGCCTAAAGCTCTGGGTAAGAATATTATGTGGTGTTGTTGTTATTGTTGTTGCTGCTGCTGCTGCTGCTGATGCTGCTGTTGTTGTTGCTGATGCTGCTGCTGCTGCTGTTGTAATTGTTGTTGCTGTGGTGGCTGCTGTTGCTCGATTAAATATTGTTGTTGCTGCTGCTGCATTGAATTCTTGCTGCTGCTGTTGTTGTTGTTGTTGTTGTTGTTGTTGTTGTTGTGAATTACGTTTAAGGAACTCCGATTGTTAATAGGGTCGACTGGCATCCTTTGGCCGCTTCAATTGAACTTTCAGTCTTTTCATGCCAATCTGGAAGCCATTCATGGCCTGAATGGCCGCTTGAGCACTGGCGGGATTATCAAATGAAACAAAACCTATATATACATAAATAAAAAACAATATTAATATTTAATTAAAGATTTTGTTTGATTTTGAAATCGATTGAAAAATATAGATAGAGATAGAGATGTAAAAAGAGATAGAGATAGAGATATATATTGTTTTAGTTACCGAAACATTTGCTCTGATTTGTAGCACGATCAATGAAGACCTTCGAACTGATCACATTGCCAAATGGCAGGAACATTTGCATTAATTCAGCGTCACCAAACTCTTGTGGCAAATGATAGATAAATAGATTGCAACCCTCTGGGCCGGATATCGAACATCCTGGGAACATCAGAAAATCTTAAAAATAGACACAAGACACAGAGAAAACAGAAAATCAAGTAGAGAACAAAATTTATATTAAATGCATGAGATAAAAATTCATATTGCATAGAAGCAATTCAACTATAAAATAAATGAAAAAAAAAAACAAAAAAGAAAAAAAAATCAAAAAAAACCCAACAAAAAGTTTAACATAAACTTGATGAAGAGTTTTTCATTGTCGTAAATATATATATATACATATATATATATATATATATATATATGTTGTTTCAATGACTTTCCGCTTATGTGGCATTGTGTGCGTGTTTTTATTTTTGTTGCTGTGAAACTGAATCTTTTTTGTTTTTGTGATTGAACATAATTAAATCTAATTTGTCAAACAATTATAATAAACTTAACTCAAAAGATATATATATATATATATATATATATGTATATATAAAGAATCTATAAAAATGAGTCTTAATGTGCTTTATTTTAAACAATTGTTACTTAAATTATACAATTTTAAGTAGATTAAGCCAACCCCCAATTTTTCTTCTAGTGTGATATGGGAAATATTGTTTATTAACATATTTTCTTATTTTTTTTCCTTTTTTTTTTTTTTTTAACTGCAGTGTGTGTTTGTCATGCAATAAATCAAATAAGTAAAAAAAAGAGTTTTAAAAAAAATTCACAAATTCAAATTAAGATACATTTTAGACACAGACTACAGGAGAAAAAAAAGATATGCACACACACACACACACGCACAGACAAAGACATGAGAAAATGTCACATTTAAAGTTAGCATAAGGTATTAGTATACACATACAGACACACACACACCCACGCATACGTACGCACACACAAAGAGAGAGAGACACAGAAAAAGAAAGGGATAGATAGATTCAGATCAAGTGTGTGTGTATGTGTATGTGTGTGTGGGAGAGAGAGTGACATATAGACAGGATATATGTTAATGGTGTTTCAGTGTCTTTGTCTCTAAAACATAAAAATATTTTGATGAGCCAAATGTCTTCTTCTTTTCCATCTTCTGTCGTTTCGTTTGGTTTCATCTCTTTGCTGGCTTCAAACAGCACAAAAAAAAAAAAAAAAAAAGAAAACGTCGACTTTGGATATATATTTTTTTATGAGATTTTAAGCAGTTTATATGTTATTTTTACGATCACATAAAATGGCCTTTAAAATTGCCGGTGCCCATTAAAAACGATTTACGCCTTTCCGAAACATTTTTGCAACCCCTTTTTTTTTTTTTTTTTTTTTGCCGAGAACCGAAATACAAAAACAACAATAACATAAAGAGAAGCAGCAGCAACAACAACAGCAAATATAAAGGGGTTGCCGACCAAGATAAAATGTTTATCAGAATATAAAAAAAAGACAGAAAAGAAAAAAAAAAGATTCAGAAAGAAAATCAACAAAATGAAAAGCTGTATGCCAAGTAATTAATTTTTATGCGATTTTTTTTTGTTGTGATTTTATTTAAATTTTAATTTCTTTACCACCGCCCCCCGACAAAAAAAAAATTAATTACTTCTCAAAGAAGATAAGATGGAGGCGCATAGCGAAAACCAGATATTAAACTGTTTAACATAATATATCGTTTTATATCTGAAAGGTAGGAAATTTAGTTCCCATATATATATATATATATATATATATATATAAATTGATTTCTTTGCCCCAAGTTTTGTGTTGTTTGAAATTTAACCAAATTACGTATACGACGTGTGGACCAGAAAAGACAAATGAACTTTTAAAATGAATTTCGCTTCTCTAAATTATTGTTTTTTTTTAGTTTTTGATTAGGTTTAGGAATTTTCGATTAACTTAATCTAGGTTTAGCTATATAGTATAGTTTTATAGTTTTATAATTGATAACAGACGACAAACAAATTAGTTAATCAACTTAATTTTTATCTCGGCAAAATAATTCCAATTGCTGATTGGCATCATACATAATATAATTAATATAAGATTTAAAATGTTTATATAATTAAAATTATGGTTTTGAGATACTTCAGTTCGCCTTTGTCTGTTGTTTCCTGATGATCTTGGTATAGAACATAAGTGTATGTATATATATATATATACCTACTTTATAAGTACATTGCACCTGAGCAATATTGTGAGGATAATATCGTTTATATTTCATAATACAAAATCATATATATATATATATATATATTTTAATGTATATTAGTTGTTACATATATAAATGAAATCGTAACTGATGGATTGAGTAGCTTCTCTTTTTTGTAGAATGAAATGCAAGACAAAATCTTTCCTATTGGATTTCCAACAATCATCTGAATCTCAAGATCATGAGAGATGATATTCTATATATATATATATATATATGTATATACCTTAAATGTATATCGTTTATTACATGACTTTATGTATTTATGAATGTGTGTGTGTGTGAGTGTGGGTGTTTGCGGGTTTATGTATGTGTGTCTGTGTGTTGTGTCGTTATATCTATGGCATATAAAAAGTTAAATGTTTACAATGCCAAAAAAAAAAAAAAAAAATGAAGAACGACAACAAAAAAAGAAGAAAGGAAAAAAAAACAATTGAAGCGAATAAAAAATAAAACAATATGAAACAAAAAAAAAAAAAGAAAAAAACACACACACACATATACAAAAAAGTAAATAGGAAAAATAAATATTTTCCAGTTTATCATTGGAAAAAATAAAAATTAAATACAATATTGTGTTACTGAACGACAACAACAAGAATAACACAACTAATATAAAGAAAAAACGATAGAATAAACGGGTTGGGTAGAGTGGTTGAAGGGGGTATGGTTAAAGGGGATTGAAAGAAAAAGTAAAGAAAAAAGAAAACAAAAAACCAAAAAGTAGAAAATGAAATAAAAAAGAAAATCAAAAGCTTACCTTCACGCTGAGTGGGTGCAACCGCCGCTAGGGGGGGTGGTAAAGCTTGTGGAAACTGTCCATAGACGGCGGGAAAGGCTGCATTATATATAAATAATTTTTGTTTTTGGTTTTTACACAAAATTCCGAAACATTTATTAAAAAAGACAACACAACAATTAAGTAAGTTATACGTATATCATATAAATATATATATATATATATATTAATATTGATATTGATATTGATATATATGCGTATATATATATAGTTTCTATATATACCTATATATATATTTGTTTTTATATAGGTCTCAAATTTTTTATTTTAATTTTTGAGGGGAGTAAATTTTATTCGTCAATCTAAGTTAAAAGAATAATAATTAGAAGAAAAAAAAACATAATTGAAAGCAATAAATCTGATAAATCGCTATACCAGCCAATGTGGATAACTGGATTTCAGAGAGAAGAGAAAATCGGATGTAGTGTATAATATCAAAGAAAAATTAAAGAGTTGGCTTTGGAGTTTTGCAACAAATGTTAAAAATATTTAACACAGAGAAAGATAATGAAATAAAATAAAATATTAATGATTGACCAAAAACTAGGTTAATAATAGTCCAACAACAAAAATAACTGAAACTATTTAATTACAGTCATAGCAAAATGTTGTATAAAACTATGAGAACTATGCGGGACTGTACGTCATAATATTGACGATCGATAATAATTAACTTAAAGATATAAAATTTGAATCGTTGTTTGCACATTTCTCATTGCTTTCACAACATTTGGATAGACTCTATTTTGCGATGTTTTTTTTTTATATTAAAATTATATAGATATAGACATATATATATATGCATGTATATATATGTATATGTATATATAAAAGTTAGAGTTATACACTTTTACTAACAATAAATATTTATGGCATGACACAACAATTATTAATTATTCTTCATATAAGAAAACAATTATGGGTTATGATTGGGCTGTATTCATATTATTATTATTATTTTATTTTCTTGTTGTTTGATTGAAACGATAATGAATGAATGAATGAATGAATGAATGAGAATGAATGAAAATGAATATGATAATGAATGATATCGATGATAATGATCTGATTCAAACGTGACTAGTTCAAAAGAAAGCAAAAAACAAAAAGAATAGAGGAAGATTTTCATATATGTATATATATAAAAATATATATATTTTGTATGGAGAGAGTATGTGTAATGATGATAAGGCAATAATTTTCTTTTAGTTTCTTGAATTATTTTCTTCTTCTTGTTTTGTGGAAAATTATGAGGAAAATAAAAATAGGATTGTAATTGTAATTGATATTGATTTGCCTAGGCATTCTAATCTAAGTAAGGCATTCGTCCTGGTCTTAAAACTAAATATTATTGTGTATTTAGATAGATTTCGGATAGGAGAGGAATGGAAGTTTTGATGGGAGCTTAAAGTCTAGTAACTAAGCTAAGTTATTATTGTTGTTGTTGTTGTTGTGGGTGAACACTTACCAACTCCTGGGAATGGTGGCAAGCCAGGGAAGGCATGTTGCAGGGCAGCAGCATCGCCATTTGCCAAACCTTGTGGTGGTATGGTTAAATGCAGCGGATCTAATGGAATATATATATATATATAATATTAATATTTAATTAACATATACTAGTTAAAGAATATTTTAGAAATTGCATTAGAAACTGGCTCAGATTTTAGACAAAAAAAGGAAAAAAATCATGCTCAAAAAAGTATGCTATACTTTTTAAACATCGATTTGTTTATCTATCTGTTTACACATTTATTTCATTTTGTTGCAATAGTTTCTTTAATTAGAATATAAAATTTCTTTACTTACGTCCTGGGAATGCCGTTTGTGGAATGCCATTCGTGAATACACCATCTGCTGCAGCAGCGGCCGCAGCGGCAGCAGCAGCTGCCCCACCTGGCTGACCATTGGGCGTATTGGCGCCCATATTAAAATTGGGCATAGTTGGGGATGGCAGCGATGGTGGCTGGCCTGTGCCATTAAGGCCATGAGGTATTTGCGTTGCCAGTGCAGCCATTGGATTCATATAGGCAGCAGCCGAACCAGGCGCTGTGGCAGCGGCGGCCATTAGAGCGGCTTGCTGTTGTTGCTGTTGTTGTCATCGTTGTTGTCGTCGTTGTTGTTGTTGTTGTTGTTGTTGAGGTGCGATAGGAATTGTGATTGGCGATTGGTGATTGGTAATGGCAATGGAGAGGATTTCAATTTGAGGACTCGAATGAAAATGTTATCTTTCACTTACCTGAGCGTAGGCGCCGTACGGACTGAATTGATTAAAGACAAATGGATTCAAAAGGTTCATATGACCGGCCATTTGTTGCATGCGCCTTATTTGTCGCTCCTTCTCCGTATCAGCGTATTTGACAACCAGACTGGAGGATGCACCCTGTCGAAGAGATAAGAGACCAAGAAAGAGAGACGAAAATGAGTTCTCTGAGTTGATTTTTGTTTGAGTGGGCGATAGAGTAAGTAGCGTTGAATACGATGGGAATGAAGGATAATGGATGGTTGGTATTGGGTGTTGGGTGTTCGGTGTGGAGGCAAATTGTTATTTGAGCATTGCATATTTATAGGCGGCTTTTCCGTTTACGCATTTTCCTTTCAAATTGCTGGAGCAAAGAAGGAAAGCTGCACAGGAAATCCTATTACAGGCCATTATTATTATTTTGTGATGAAAACGTCGAAGGCGCTCATCAGTTGCTTCTTTATCATCAACCTTTTTCATTTACATTCACCTTTACCATTACCTATACTGTGTATGTGTGTATGTATGTATTTTTCTATACCTGAACCATCTCATTATTATAGAATGTACAAATATAAAACCGAATAATTACATGTATACATATATCAAAATAATTGGCATACGGCACTTCAATTTGCATTTCTATTGAAAGCAGCTTATAGATAATAGCCGCCTACCCATTCTTTTAGTCTATTACAAAAGCCCTATTTCCACACCCCATACTCATACACACACACACACACACAGTTTTCCGTCCTGTGTGTGTGTGTGTCTCTGCGTCTGTCTATGTGGACCTCTGTCCATCTTGTCTCACTCTTTTGATGTCAATTAATTAGCATAATAATGGCAACAGGCTTCACATTTCACAATATGACAATTGAAAAGAGACATTTCACGAATGTCATTTTCGTTCCATGTTGTTTTTACCATGTTTCCGGCCATAAGTTGCCCATCTACTCCCTCATCATCTCTTTACCATTTACCATCACCTTCATTTTATGCTTTTTCTTCATTCACCATCGTTACATCCCTCCCCTCTTCTACATCCCCCACCTATTCACAATTAAGATGAGTTTGCTTTTCGATTATTGTGTAATGGGAAACCTTTCCTGCTTTCATGATTTTCCTTAGATCATTAATCAAAGTAACAATGATATTATGTTGCATAATTTTAGGAGCCTGCCGGTATCGGTGCGTGCGTGTATCTGCGTTTCTTTCTCTTTCTCTCACTCTCTCTCTCTCTCTGTGTGTGTGTGTGTGTGCCGTTAATGAGACAACAACAAAAAAACAGGTGCTTCATGCTTTATGCCCCGAACACAATTTTAATTAATGAAATATGAAACTTCAGTTTATGCAAAAGGCCATAAAATAGCAGCGACAAGAGTTTCATAAGAGGAATGGAAAACTCCAAAAATGGTTGGAGGCATAATGACTAAGCTCTGTCATGGAGTGGAATGTGAAACTATTCCACTTGTCCTCTGAAGATATGGCTGGGTATTAAGCTTTAATGAGCTCCTTTTTTACTCTCTATTAATTTGAGATATTTTTAAACATATATTATAGGTATATATCAATTCGGAAATGATATTTTTAATTCTGATTTGATGTCGTCCCAATTAGAGTGAGATGGCAACTGTATAGCTGTAAAGAAACATGAGTCTATCTCTTTCTAATTCGTAAAGCATGGAAAGCAAGCGTTTTATCTATTTTTTACTAATCGTTGGATTTAGTTGATTTTGATTTTTACCGATTTTCCAAAACATATATACCCGACCGTAGTTTTTGTAATGAAATTTGATATTATCAATTAGGTAAGATGATATTCCAAGATAATTGCCAATGTTTCGTACTTTGAAAATGTGTTAACAAAAAACAAGAACAAAATCAACAACAACAACATTAATCTCATACTATCATCATTATTCTTATCTCGGCTTTCATTGGGTAATCTCTCTACTGTCTTAATTAGTTCTACTGTCATAGAGAACTATGCAACAGGCAACCACAAAAGCTCATAAATTAATTCATTAACGTCAATTTAATTGCCTAATAATCCTACACTTTTGCCTGACCTCAATCTCTCGCCACTATCCATCCTGCACCATCTACTTCATTTCGCCTCTCTTGTCATTCAACTGAAACCGACAAATTCGACCCAGCTTGACTTGAGTCGATTGCCAACTTGGTTTCATGTTTTCCATGTTCAAAGGGGGGTAAAAGGGTAAACAAGGGGGGGTGCAAAGAAGAAGGAAACCTCAGATATGGACAAAAATTTTAGTTTGCAGTTAGCTCAATATGAAAACCGTTTATTATATGTATGTATGAGAATGTTTGGCCTGTTCACTTCCTGTTTCCTGGTGTTCCTTTAGCTCTTTCTGTTCCTTCAGTCCCTTCTTCTGCCGCTGCTGCTGCTGCTGTTCGTGTTGTTGGTGTTGTTGGTGTTGTTGGTGCTGTTTGCTGGTTAAAGAAGACGACACGAAATTCCCATTCAAGTGAATTGCTGCCGCCAAATGAAATGAAAAATTCAACACGACACACAGAAGGAGTCATCGCTGTCGTCCTTCAAATGCAACAGGCTGGCAGCAGGCTGCCGGCTGTCGGCTGTCGGTTGCCGGCAACTAACAAGCCAACTAACAAGTGAGGTCCTGGACTCGTGCCAGGCGGCACTTTTGGCAGCAAATCGCATGTTGCATGCCACACAAAACGTGACGCCATTAGATGGGCCTTACCATAGCCTCGAGGGCAAATACTCTTACTTTTTTTTTTTCTTTCGTTTTCTTCTTTTGTTTTTTGGTTATATTTTTTGTTTTTTCTTTTATTTTTTATTGTTTTTTAATGTGAGTAGCTAAAAGTTCGTTTTGGGTTGCCTTTTGGTTTTATTTTTTTCTTCTTCATTGTTTTTTGTGGTTGTTTTGGCAAAGTTTCAGAGGCCAATTACAATTGAAAAGGCTTAGAGTGCATTTAAAAAGTAATTTGTCTGAGCTCTGAGCCAAATAAAACAAAAATTTTAAAACCCTGCACGTATTTATATGTATTTGAATGCAAATATGCAACTTCAGTCTGTTGCCTGCCAGTTGAAGGGAAGGAATAAAAGTGGTTGCCGTGCGGGAAGGGGAGTAGCATATTTAAGGGGGGAGGGTAATCACAGTTGCCCGTGTTCACTAATGGTTGCTACAAGCCACAGGACAAGGGAGCTGAAATGCAGCCAGGACTCGCACACACACACACACACACACACACACACACATATACACCACATACGATACACAGACACACGCTCAATCGCGTAATAAACTCGTGCAACGTGTCTGGGGACATGTTAACATGGCAGTCGTGCCAAAAATTATTATTCCCGCCTCGCCACGTTTCGGTTTTCGCCTTTTGCCACGTTTTCCACACACACACACACACACACACACCTCCGTCTGTTTCTCCTCTCTCTCTCTCTTCTCTCTGTATGTTTCGCTTGCTGTTGCTGCCTTTGCTTGTTGCATACTTTTAGGCATGAGTGTGAGAGTCGATTTGTCAACGCCTAAAAGGACAACATATTTCTTTTCAAAAAATACTCAACAAATGGCCCGGCAAATGGTTTTTAACAAATGAATTATAACAATTTTTATTATTCTTTTTTTTTTTTTTTTTTGTATTATTTTGTTGGTTTTTCTGTTTGCTTTTGTTGCATATATTCTATATACAATTTTTTTATGCAACTGATTTGCATTTTATAGTTTTTCTTCTTTTTCATTTGAACTGGTCCAACAACAACAATAACAAAAACAACAAGAGCGGCAACAAGCAGCAGAAGCAGCTTGTTTTAATTGCTAAATAAATTGAATGACCCGGCCAGGGCATTTGTTTAATGGTTAGCCATTTTTATCTATCAATTAAAGCAGCGACAAACAAATATGTTCATGCAATATATTTATATGTACCTATACAGTGTCACACACATATATATATATATATTTGTATATAAAAAGAGCGGGAGAGCGGGAGAGCGAGAGAGAGAGAGAAGTAGAGAAAAATGTGTTGCACATAAATTTTTAGAGCTAATGCAAATGGTTATATTTCTTTTCGCTTTGTGCAACATCTGTTGATAGCCAAGGGAGAACGCCTTATTCAAGGTATCATAAAAGGGAAATGTTTAAAATTTTCTTAAATAATTTAAAAGAGAAAAATATATACATATGTATCTATACGAATCGATATATTGACTTATACATTACTATTCCAAGGTTTATCCTTGCTATGGCAATCTTTTAGTCTATCGGAATTTTAAGTACCAAATAATACAATTATTTATAATTTATTTCCAAAGTAGTTTTTGGAAATGTTCTTAATAACGGTAAATCAGCTTATAAGTTATCTGATCAAATAGCATTGAGTGCATATACATACATGTATATGTATATATATATATATAGGTACATATATACATATTTCTTTGTGTGGTTTCATTTTATTTTTGAAACAAATTGAGAGTGTTCCTTCGATAATCTAGACTTAATCCTATGCAATTATGACCATGCGTATGTACTACTTGGCTAACAACTCGCATGTAATTTGTCCACAGTAATTTTCGGTCAACGTGTCGAAAGATTTAACAACTTGCCACATATACACACACACACACACACACTCACACGCACATGTCCACAACGTGCTGATTGTGTCCACCGCTAAAACGCCTAATGACGTTTACACGGTGCTAGCAGTTACCCCTCTGTTGTCCTTACCACCCCCTCCTATTACCAGCAAACATAATTACAGTAATAATGTGGCACTAAGAGAGAAAGACAGAGAGGAGAGAGGGATGGAGGGATTGGGGGGAGGGAAGGGGTGCTAAAGTAATGTAGTAGCAATGGTAGTAGGTACTTGTAGTTGTATGATGATGATAGCTTCTACCTACGTACATACGTTGGAAACCAACGAACCAACCCAACCAACCCAAGGCTGGTGATGATGTTGATGATGACATTAGCGAGGTGTCAGGCGACAATTTAACGAGTTGTCGTGGACATATATGCGCGAAAAGGATTCCTTTTCACACATGCCACATGGCCGACCGTCTACTATACATGACAGGGCATATGGCACATGCAACAGTGGCAGCCAACAGCATTCGTCACGAAATATCTTTAGTTCGTGCAGGTTATATACATATATATGTACATACATAGATGAAAGCGTCAACAATTTTGTATGCTTTTAAATTAGCCAAAGTGTGGAAGTGTCATGTTTCGAAATATGAAATTAACAAGAGCTAGAAAAGGGAGACTAACAAGAAAACAAAAAAAAAAAAAAAAAAGAAAAAAGGAAGCAGAAAATGGGCGAAAGAGGTAGGAGAACAATGTTAAATAAAGGAAGGAGTCCTTGCTGCTGCCTTATGATATGCTATAATATTGCTAGAACGCGAATTGAAAGGAAATGCATTTCAATTAATTCTTGTTGTTGCTTGGTGCCTTTATTATACCATGCTTACGAGTCCATTTAACTCGATCGTCCAGCCGCCCAGTCTTCCACTCTTAAATCAATGCCAATGACAACTTTCAATGAGTTTTTCAATTAATTTTCATTACAAAAACTTCTCAAATTCAAACCCATCGGTAAATAAGTAGTGTAAAAAGTAGCAGTAAAACTAATTACAAATTCATTTTCCGATTTTAATTTCGCTGTCAGTGGCAGTCAGCAGCAGTAGCAACAACATCAGCCGCAAATGTCAAAACAAAACAAAAAAAAAAAAAAAAGAAAAATAGCGAAAGGGGGGAGGAAAAAAGAAGAGAAACCTACCACAAAAACCAAGTAAGTAATCTTTTCCGCCAAATAAATCACACCATCGCATAAAAAATCGACTCAGAGACGGAGACAGGGAGTCAAACTAAGTGAGTGAGTGAGTGAGTGAGAGAAATAAAAAGGGGAGAAGTCGCCAAATTAGTGTAAAATGCCACTAAGCTACCTAAAAGTATGCTATGCATTAGCAGCAGCAGCAGTAGCAAGAAAAAAAAAGAAGCAAACTACGTTGAAAAAAAGTAGGAAAATTTACGTACTACGACTACTACTACTACTACTGCATACTACTACCACTATGGGAAAAGTTACTTTTGGTCCTTTCCGAAAAGTTGCAATGCGTTGTTAACCGCAACTCTGGCCAGAACTTCTCCATTTCTCCATCCCTTCTCTCTTAGTTGGGAGGAGGACGTAGCTGGCACACTGCATACATTAAACAACTTTTGGCTCATTGCATTTCTTCTTTGCCATTCCCCTTACTCAGACTCCGCGCCACGCCCTTCGCTGGCTGCCATCAAAAGGCAGGGCTATTGGGCCGCCGGCGAAGCGTAAAATGCGGGCAAGCAAAAAGCGCGACCCGTCGCAGGACTTTGGGACTGAGGACGAACGATGCAAGAGGCAAGAGCGCAAAGAAAAGAGTGATGGCGAACGCAGGGGTCGGTGTGGGGGAAGGGGTGGTAGGGACGCGCAACAACGACGGCGTTGACAATGCAACTTGGGCCTTGGCCAAAATGAAAAACTTATTTAATTTACTTTGCTTTTTGCCACAGACCTAGCCATTTAATTCAATTACTCGGCGAAGAGTTCTCTTTGACAAGGATTTCTTTTTTAATTTTTTTTTTTTTGCTTTTTTTTTCTTTCTCTTTTCTTTTCTATCTGTTGTTACGTTTTTTTTCTTCTTTATCCTGTTGTTGTTGTTGTTGTTGTTATCGTTGTTGGTTTTTTGTCAAAGGAAAGGAGCGGGCCTAATAAGCCAATCAACAGGGTTGCAAAAATCTCAAAGTAATTTCTTAAAGTGGAATATATTACAATACGAATCGTGCAAAAATATAAAAACATAACTTTTAAGAGCTAAATGAAAACAATTTAAAAGTGAGCTAACTGAATCTTCAGATTCACAAATGTAAAGACTTTATTTAAAAGATTGTCATAGCTGTTTTAGAGTTAAGTTAAATAATTTATAGATAGGACATAGATAATGCTAAGACTAGCTCAAATGTAGTTTAACTTCTACTCAAGCAAATAAATGTAATTACTTTTAGAATGTAAAAATGCCCTATCCATCCTTCCTCTACTGTCAACTTTTTTCTTTTTTTACTAAATATTGGTTATATATTTCTCAAATTGTTGCTCTAAGTTTAAAGCTTCTCTTCTAAGTGAATAAATTGCTTTCTAGGCTTAACAGAACAGTTTTCAGTTTTCAGTTGCTTTGCTTTCTTTGCTGCTGTCCTTTCAATCTTCCCGCACTCGATTCACCACACACACACACACACACACATAGACAACAAAGGAACATTGCAACTGTATAAATCGCCTAGAAAACTACCAACTACCGACTGCCGTCTATCATTTCCGCTCGGCAATTTGAAGCAAAAAAAAAAAAAAAAAAAACTTTTACCTGGCAGAAGAAAAATTGTCAAAATATAAACCGCGCACATGAAGAAGAGACAGAGACTGAGACTAGGAATATGAATGGGAATGGAAAAGGGAATGGGAAAGGGAATGGGAAAGGGAATGGGAAAGGGAATGGGAAAGGGAATGGAAAAGGGAATGGAAAAGGGAATGGGAAAGGGAATGGGAATGGAACTGAGACTGAGACTTTGGGACTGATACTGAAAGCCTGAGCCAGGTAACCAAGACGACACTCGTTTATCAAAAAGGGAGCAGCCCTAAAAGAGTATTTTCCTTATTTTTTTTTCTTCTTCTTCTTCTACCCTTATGTATAGATACATATGCGTGTGAGTGTGTGTCCGTGTTTTTTCTTTTTCTCTTTTTTTTTTTTCTTCAACCAAATAAAACGTTTCACGCCGCCAACGCCTAGAAGTATGCAGTAAGCACACATTTTTTCCTTTCTACTTCTACTGCTGCTCCTGCTTCTGCTTCTGCTTCTGCTTTCCTTCAACCAAATATATTCATTGCAAGATTTGTTTGCAGCGGGTGGAATGAAACGTTTTGCATATGAAACTTCCATTCTAAAGGATGTGCAAGAGGATGCAGGATAAAGGAGTTGAAAGAGGGGGCACATAGTTGTAAGTAATGGAGAGATGGAGAAAGAAGGGGATAGAGATAGAGAAAGAGAGATAGAGAGAGTAAGAGAGAGACTTATGCTTGAATTGCAAATAGTTAGAAAAGATTTGCCATGATTTTGGCTGTTACTTTTTCGGAATGCAGCATTTTTCGTCCTTGCCAACTCTTGCGGCTTGCTTTTTCAATTGAGAGACAAAAAAAAAATGTGAAAAAAGGACGTCAACTTGGTGTATGTGTGTCTGTCGGCCTGCCTGCTGGTCCGTCCGTACGTCCGTACGTCTGTCCGCCAGTCCGTCTGTATGTCTGTATGTCTGACACGGCATGCAAACGATTTGTGCTTACTGCATTTGGGCGGTTCAAGGATTTCAAATGATTAAATTGAGGCAGTCGCTTCTAGACATTGATAGCTTTACTTCTGTTTTTTTAAATTGGTTGGCAACCGGCAACAACTTAGCAGTCAAAAGGGTATTACATATTTGAAAATTTCAATGCAGAATTTAATAAAGAGATATCAATTTAAATGCTCTTAGAGCAAGACCAATTCAATACTATTTTCAATTTTCTGACTTTAAGAGATAATCGTATTAAAATATTATGATATTTATTATTGAAATTTATAACCTAAATATACATATAATAACTTTGGGGTAATAGTTTATCATATTTGCCATATAACTGATATATTTTTCTTCTTTCAGACTAATTATTATGGCATTTATATATTTGCTATAATATAGGACACATAACCGTAAGGAAACACGCTACTCATTCAAATAAATGTAAGTAGAAAAACAATATTATATATCTGAATGAAACTTACAAATTATATATTTGATTATATCTTGAACTTTTCCTTAATTTTACCTTCTGTGCAGGCGTTATGTTCTTAAACGTATTCTTTATTATTTTGGTTATTTTAATCGGTTATATGTATCGGTATTAAATTCTGTTCTCAAAACCATCTCATTGAACTCATTTTTCTGGCATTTTCCAGCATTAAATAATGTTTGAAACAATCAGAAATCAACGCAGCAGCAACGCAAAGCAAATAAAAATATATAAAACATTTGCGGCCATTTGCTGTTGGCAATTTGGCTTGTATTCTCTTTTTTCTCATTCATCTATCCCCCCCCTCCAATCCCACAGTCGCCTGTCATTCTCTTGCTGTATTTCTTTTGGCCATATATATAAATATGTACATGCACATGGACATATTAGTGTGCAATTTGGCCAAATGTCGCCAACATGGCAGCCTGTCCATGTACTTTCTACTTGCCCTCTCTCTCTCTCTCTCTCTCTCTCGTTCTCTGGCTGTCTCTGCTTTTCGCTCTCACTCTTTCTCTCTCTCTCTTCTTTACTCTGTGTGTATTGCTCTCTTTCGGTTTTGCTGTATTCCCCAAAAACTTTCACAATATTTCCGCAAAACAAATTGCGCGTAAAAATGGCAATGCAATTTTTGGTCGTTTGTTGCGGCGGCCAGTTGAACCAACTGGACGCCACATTGCATCCACATTCACATATGTCTCTACCCTCACTCTTCACATGGGTCTGCTGTGTGTGTGTGTGCGTGTGCGTGTGTGTGCGCTATGGGAACATGTTTCTGTAATGTTTGCCCAATTGAATTTAATAATATTTTCATTTCGAATTTAGTTTTCATGCAATTTTCACTCGACCAAACTACAACTGAGTCTGGCATATCCTTTCATCATTCCCTTTCCACCAACTACCACATATATGGATATGGATGTGTGTGTGTTTTTGTTGTTCTTGTTGCTGTTTTTGTTGTTGTTGTTGTTGTTTTCGAAAATGAAATGTTTTGTGCCATTTGTGGCATAAAGCGAAACTGGTCTGGGCGCATTGAAGCTAATTGGGTTGCATCCAATATATTTTACCTAATTCCCTGTCTCCATCTCCCTCTCTCTCTCTCTCTGTCTCTCTCTCTGTGCATGTGTGGTTAATTTTGATTTTTGATTATAAAGTCGCCCAAACGTTAACTGAGTGACAGAGACAAAGTGAGAAAGAAAGAGTTGGAGATATTAAGAATAAATTGAAATGTCTCAGTTTAAGTAAAGGATCCAAACTCTCCACTCGTTTTTTTTTTTTGTGGGTTAGTTATCACTTATTTGAACAAACAAAAAACCAACAAGAACATTCAGAATAATAATAAAAAAAAAACAAAAAACCTTCACAATCATTTTGCACACAAAAAAGTAGTCCACAAGAACCGTTTAAAAGCACTTACTGCTTACGTTTTTATCCTTATAGTCCTTCTTAGTCCTTAGCGAACCATTGGGATGCCTTAGTGCAAACCGAAACCAACTATCGCATCAACAGCTCGTAAAACCAAAAGCAGCAAATTAAACTGCCACCATAAAAACTCAACCAGACTTGGTTTACATCGACTGTTGGCCATCTATCCATTCCCATCAAACGAGAACTCTGCTTCTCCCCCCACCAATGACCATTGCCCATTACACTGACCATAAATATAATATTTGATAATTTTATTAACAATTTCGACTGTAAATTGTTTACGACCGAGTGTAGGACTTGCATTTCAAAAAAAGAAAAACACAAAAAAAAAGAAGAAGAAGAAGAAGGGCAACAAGCTACACAGGCCAAGTCTGTTGCCAGCGTTAAAACTGTGCACTTTTTATAGCACAAAAAGAGAAGAAAAATGGTGGAGAAGGGGGAGGAGGATGAAAACTGCAAATGAAATATTCATGTTCCTTCGACGACCAGCCCTAGACTGTGCCGGGGCAGGACTGAAAAGACTCGAGTCGTAAATTAAATTTGGCCTGGCCTGAACAACATTCTGTTCAATCAAGCACAAAAAAAAACACCGCAGACAGATATAGTAGAGTAGCTAGGAGTTGGAGCAGGCTCAAGCTCTCTATTCTGGTTTAGTTTTTTTGATTTTAACTGCATTAGAGGCCCAAAGTCCTTATGATGTGATGCTGCTGCTGTTGCTTCCACCCCTCCTCTCTCTCTCTCTCTCTCTCTCTCTGTCTCCCTCTCTCTCACTCTTATTGTGCACAACTGAATTCAATTTTGTTGCAATGCTATGCTAAAATCAGCAACCCAAAAGAAAAAAAAAAAAACAACTTTTTTTGGCACATTAAATTTATGAAATTTGGTAGCTTCCTCTTTTTTCCTCTTCTGTTTTTCCTTTTTGGGTTTTTTTTTTTATTGTGCTTTTCGGTTTTCGTTCATATTCTCTTAAAACTCAATCATGCTTGCATGTAATATCCTGGCCGGCTGCCTGACTGCCTGCCAGCCTGTCTTTCTGTCTGTCTGTGTGTCCTTTCGACTGGTCCCTTGCTGAGGCCATTTGCTTGGGCAGCATTTATATACACAGACCAACAACAACAATTGATAACAAGCAAAATGCCAAGGCAAGTTGTCCTTAAGAACACCCACCGCTCCCCCCCCCCATTCATTCCGTTATCCCGCTTCGCTACCGCTTTGCAACATTCGCAGTGGGAGTCCTGCAAGAAGTTCTATGCAAGACAAATGCAACAAGGCAACAAGCGAGAAGAGAATGTATAAAGGAGTGTGTAAGCTTTAACTATCTTCCACCTATTTTGCCGAGTTCCTTGAGCGGACGACAGAAATTGCCCTTAAAAGTTTTGCTGTCACATTCTTGGCATAGTCCCACCATCGAGACGGGTTAAGTCGACTCGAGCTGAGTGGAGGTAGAGAAGCAAAAGGGCAGGATCTTTTGTACAAATTTCAAGCCTGTTGATTGCCTAGTTAGGAATATCCTTTGCCAAGGGTATAACTTGTAACCGAGAGCTAGTTTTCTAAGTCTCAATGCTGTCTGTGACAAATACAAAGACATGGTGTATATATATATTTATATATCTACATATTTTTCAAATTTAAAGATAAATCCTTGTCATTCAATAAGTAAGAAGGAAACGAATTGTCTCAGTGCCTGTGAGTTACTTCAGTTATCAGTGATTAACTCAGTAGAAGCTATCAAAGGGAATTGCTAATAACTCTTTAAACGTTTCGAAAAACAAAACTTGAATTAAAAGGAATAGTATCCTGTGAATACTTTCTTCATATTGTTACTTCATGTATAAATTGATCATTATTAAGTATAAACCAAAAAATTCTTCTTCTCTTAAAAGTTCTTAGGTAAAAGTTATATATATCTTAGACTATTGAGTTAGTTATTACTAATTAAAGTTAAAAGGACTTGCCACTCATCTACATTTAGTTCGGAATCGATTACATTTTAGACTTAAGTACATTCTAATCATTAAATGTGATTGGATTTAGACAAAGTTTTTTTTTTGCATAACAATTGCAATTTGATAATGGAAGTTTGATTTGCAATGTTATTCTTCAATTTGCATAGTTCCATTTTTTAAGAGTTTGGGGGTTTGGGGTGGGGTTTCGAAGGGTGATTCAACTTTATTTAAACATAAACAGCTATGCAAGTTTCTGCATCCAACTCGACATTTTTCCCTCCCCTTTTCACTTCGCCCATCATCTTTTTACCATTTACAATTCTCTCTCTCTCTCTCCTTCTATTAAATATTTTTTATATAAACATGCCGCTTCTGCTTGACTTGCTTATCATAACAAAAGTTGCCTGTCCGAACAGCCAAAAAAAAAAAAAAAATCCAGTAAAAAGAAAAGAGAAAAAGTCGAAATAATATGCCAAAGCATTCTTCACTGATTCTGGCTACGCGTTTTTGCACTTCAAAGTACTTCAAATCAATTTTCTTCACTTATTTTCATAAACCCTGGTAGACCCTTTACTCAACACTCCCCCCTATCCTACTTCATCCAAATGTACCCCATCAACTCGACAACTCATGCATCCTTTCCCTCCTCACATCATCGAGCTCAACCCAAAGGACTTGACGAAGACGAACAAAAAAATTTGCCAGAAAAGTTCAATTTTTGAAAAATATTTGCAAATTTCATTCACAGCGCTCGTCCATTCAAATTTCCTGCATTTATGTACAGAGAAATATGAGAGGAAGAAGCACAGAGGAGGAGAGGAGAGAAAGTGGTATACTGGTAGAGGGGAACAAGAGAAAAAAATGGAAATAAAGGACAAAACAGCTATGGTCCAAAGGGGCAGCTGCGTCGTTGCCTTTTTTACGTATTTTTTTTTCTCTCTCTCTCTCTCTGTCCCGTTCCCCCAATACTTTTTTTGGGCACATTTGCCCGAGCGCAAGGACCTTTTGTTATATTGAGAAGGCAGCAAGCAGCAAGAAATTGCGCTAAGATGCTTATCCTTTTTTTTTTTTTTTTTTTTTTTTTTTTGCTTTCCTTTCGTAGGGAGCAAAAATGGTAAAAATGCTCCATTATTATTTTTATTACTTATTTGCTTTTAATACTTCACGAGGACGAAAACGAATGGGGAGCAAAAGGCAAGTAAGAGTGATGGAAACCGGAGGAGGTATACTTAAAGTATGGAGAAGGAAATTTTAAGAGAATGGGGGGGGGTGCGCTGAGAACGTCATCCAATCTCAAAGCGGATGTCGTCTACTTTGCATTTTGAGCCGTTTCTACTTATATGCTTCCTGCTGTATCCTAGTCCCAAGTTCGAGTCCGAGTCCTGTGTCTACGTCTGTGTCTGTGTCCATGGCCATAGCCATGTCCGTGTCCACGTCGAGTGGAGTGGAATCTCTGGCCAGGCATATTTTAAACGACGTCTCCAAACGCCCCATTCTCTTTGAAAATTATTATACTTGTCCCTTTGGTGGCTTGCACTTATTGAAAAATTCGCCAAATATAAGTATATATATATATATATATATATGGATATATCATTTTTTCTTCTTCCACTTTTGCTCTTCCTCCATCTTGTCATAGTCTTGGGCAGCTACGTCTTCGATTTTGGTCCTTGTTTTAAGTGCAATGGGTAGTAGTTGGCTTTGTCGTCTGTGTTTATGCAAAAAATTTGTCTACTGTCTGCTGTCTGCTGTCTCTTCGCCTTTGGTTCTCGGCTGGTCAGAAAAATGTAAGTGTGAGTATAGGAGGAGGAGAAGGGAGAGTGAGGAAGAGAGCGAGAGAGAGAGAGAGAGAAAGAGAATGGTATGGGAGACCTTTTGTTATTTCTTGTGCTTAAGTAGTTTTTGCTGTTTTTCATACTTTTAGCTTGTAATCACTGTCAATGTCGACGGGTTTTTCTTCTCCTTTCCTACTTATGATATCCTTTCCTTTCCTTGGACGCTGTTTTTTTTATTCCAACTTCTCCTCTCCCCCCACCCCCACTCCCTTTCAGCTGTCTCTGTCTATCTGTTGTTTTTGACATGCTGCTTAAATGCTTCTCAAGATTTAGCTACTTGATGGAGACTCCTTACAATGTTATTAATAATAAGCTATACAAATTTTTCAATGTCTTTGGCCAAGGCAGAAGGCAGCCGGCAACCGGCAACAGAAGACAACAGAATAGAAGACACTTGAACTTACTTGGAACATTGGATATGTATGAAAAAAAATGGGATATGGGGGAAGGAAAGAAAAAAAAAAACAAAAAAACCGAAAAAAAGGGTTGGACTTCAGATTTATGCAAATTTCTCCTTTTCATTTTTTCTCTTTCTTCTGTTTTGTTTTGTACATACCTGAAACGAGATGAGAAAAGAAAGAAAATAGAGTTTAGATATATCGTTATTATGTTGAAATTGTACAAGGATTTTTGTATTTGATTTGACTTCAATTTAAATGTCAATTTTGCTGACGGTTATAAAAAAAAATTGTATAAATATATAGTTATATATGTATCCATATGTATGTATGTATGTATCCAGATTGGATTGTCTTAAAATTGGTCTACAATTTAACTATTTGTTTACCATACAAATTTGATAAGTTTTAGCTACATACATACATACATATATAGATTTGCCTAAATTTCGATTTTATTTGACCCATGGGAGAACTAACTGATGATGATAACTGCTTTTAATTTGATCTAGTGTCTGAAAAATGGTTTTAAAGTTGTACGTAGCAATTAGGGCATGCTTCATTGGCTGCCAAAAGGTACATAAAGGACGTGTGTATGTGTCTGACTTGGTTACCTCATTCTCATCCCCCCATCCCCCCTATCCACCATTTCCCACTCCCCATTCCCCATTCCTATCTTCATTCTCAACATCAGCATCATTCTCATGCCATATTCTGCATCTGGTACGTTTCTCCTACTACTGGCATTTGCCCTTATTCATGTAAACGCTTGCTTTGCCATTCGTTCCGAGTCATTTCATTTTCACTTTGTTGTTGCACAGTTGGAGATGGAGATGGAGATGGAGAGATGGAGAAGAAGATGGAAACCGAAAGACCGAGAGAGAGAGAGAGAGAAAGCGGAGGCAAGGAGTTTCTACATAACCATTTGTGTGTGCTCTTTTGGCCATAGTTCCACCTCACTAGCCTCACAGTAACAGCCATGGCACTGACTTAAAATGACAAACAACATTGGAAGTCTCACCTCTCTCCGTCTCCCTGACTTTTCCTTTTCTCTCTCTCTCTCTCTCTCTCCCCCCTCTTTCTCTCTTGATGCCCTAGCAAAAGCGAACAATTTTTTCTCTCTTATACAGTAGAGGGAGAGAGAGAGGGAGAGAGAGGGAGAGAGAGAGAGAGTGTGAGCGAGAGGGAGAAAAGGCGCGTACATGCCATTGCACAATCATTGGATTCCGAAACATTTCTAGAATATTTAATAAGAAAACTGAAAATCGTTGAAATGCCAGCAACACTCATAATGTCGTTTTACTCAGTCGAAAGTCGAAGTCGTCTAGGCAGACACCACCCCCCCCCCATTCCCTCCCCCCTTTCTCCAAAAAATCCCCTCTATACAACACACTTCGCATCCCTCTCCCCTCTCTCATCTATTTTACGTCTCTGGCCCCTAGATAAAAGGCTAAGGTCAAAGACAATATTGAAATGCCAATTGAACTTTTTGCTATTATTAAAATTTTACTGGTCTTGCCAACCATTTAGATACGGCGAAAAGGAGTGTGTGCGTATTGTGCGAAGAGAATAAGCAAGAGATGAAGGGGGAGGACGATATAGAAAGTTGAAAATGTCGTTTCAACAGCTATTAATACGAGCATTTTTGTCATGGCATACTTTTAGGCTGACCTAAGTCCTTAAATATATATAACAAAAACCAAAAAAAAAAATGAGATAGAAGAAAAAAAAAAAAAAAAGAATAGCTTGGTAATTGATTTTTCCCTTTGTGGCCTAACACTAAAAGGATTGTTATTGAAATGAAGAGAACAGATAACAACAATGCGTTGGCCATAAAGCCAATTGTTAATGGGAAAAGCTTACAAAACTAGTTTCTGACTATAGAAAAACAGATTGTAGATACTACAAAAAAAAAAAAAACAAAATAAAAAATAGAGGGCAACAAAAAAGAGTACTTGCTTAAAGGCAATTGGAATGAATACCAAACTCTGTAATAAGAATTCAATTTTGTTATGAAAAGTTTTACAGTTTTTGATCAATTTACGTTTTTTTTTTTTTTGTATTTTCAAAACATTTAACTAGAAATTAATTAATTGAACTGTTAGTTTGAAACAAGTCCAAAGACCAATCAAAACACTTTTACTAACTTTAAAACATATTAACAGCCTCTGGGGATACAAACACACACACACACACATACAGGCAAACACAAACTCGTATATCAATTAAATTATAAATCATGATGCTTTGACCTTCTCTCTCACTCTGTTTGATTCTCTCCCTTCTACACAACCTCAACTCTCCACATATCAACATGTTAAAACAATCAAAATCACATTTTGCACTTTAAACACACTTGTCAAATAAATCAGCCTCAGGGATTTGCCAAACAATTTTAAAGAGCCAGAAAACAAAAAACAAAAAAATAAAAAAAAAAATATATATATATATATACATATATATCATTTAAAAGCCGAATTGCTCCCGGCTCTGACAAGAGTCTTCCATAACAATAAATTACCTTTAGGTAACCACACACGCCGCCTAACCCTTCTCTCATCTCCCTTATGTCATACAAATAGAATAATTCTGGGGCGGGGCAAAGGAGCGGACAAAAACAAAAACTAAATAAACAGGCGAAAATTATGCAGCACAAATCAGCGCATTTTATGCATGAAATAACCCATGAGCGATAAACAGGCGGCAGCTAATTTTGAAAGAAATCAAAAAATCGCAAACAAACAAACCAGAAAAAAAAAAAAAAATTCAAAAAAATGAATTTGTTGCACCGACAAACTAATTTTACAATGAGCCACAAAAAATTCGGTATTGCCACATGCACGTACAGACACACACACACACACACACACACACACACACAGACATATGTATATCGAGTGCAGTGTAAATATCCTGCGGTTTTTAGTTTATTATTAATTTTTGTCAACGAGTCCTTTCGGCCTGTTTTGTCCGTCTGTCCGGTCTCTGCCTGTCACTGATAATAAATTCTGCACTTGTCGCATAAAAACAAAAATATTTTTAGTATGTCGTCTGCCCTAAGCGAGAGTCCTTGCCATCATTTTATTTTCATTATTTTTTTTTTTTTTTGTGTTTTAGTATACTTTAAAGCTTTCATTTAATTAATGGTAAAAGCAACAGCAACTAAATATTAAAAGGTTTCTAGTTTGCCTAACAAATTGTTACTCAATTTCATGAATAGAAATCAAGAATCAAATATAGGCAATTAAAAGTTTTGAACATAAAGCAACAGGTTAAATAGATTATAATTGGTAAAATGAATTAAAGATTTAAGCGCTTTCCTTTTCTATAATTCGATTGTGTCTAAGTGCCTCAAGTATTTTCAAATCTGGCAATAGAGATAATAAAAACTAAAAGTTTTCACAAGGTCAAACGGTGTAAATAGTTATTAAAGTGCATACACAAATTCGTTATTAAAAACTGAAAAAAAACACACACACACACACACACGCAGTAAACTTAATGGGTTTATGTTCTGTGTGTGTGTGTGAAATATTTTGTTGTGTGCCCGTTTGCTTTGTCATATATAAACAACAAAAAAAATCTGTAAAGCGGAAATCACGCACATTGCGGTTAGGAGTCCTGTCGGCATGTCCTTTGCCCGTTCCTTCCCTTACCATCATAATATCGGTGGCAGTTCTCCTTCTCTTAATATTTGTTTGCATTTTTCGTGTGCAGAGATATTTACTTGATTAAAAATTAATAATTGCATACTAGAATATAAACAACAAAAAAAGTACCCAAATATATATATATATGCTGGTATATCCACATATATATATATATATATATATATAAATCTCCCTCTCTCTTTATATTTATTTATATTTTGTATATATAGACAATTTTTGCACACGGATGCAATTTAATATTTTAAATATGTCAATTAAATGGAGGCTCACAGGCAACAGACAATCGCTGACAGTCGGGCGAGCTGCTTATAATAAATTATATATAACTATATATATATATATATGTATATATAGATAAATATATTTATATATGTTTATATGGATCTAGGTAGTTATAGAAAAATAAACATTTATTTAATAGTTGATAAATGTGTGTGTGTGTGTGTGTGTGGCCATGAAAAATATTGAACTTTATGACTTTGGCCACTTGTGTTCATAATTCCATCAGGCTTTAAATCATCTAAGCGCTAAGGATTTTCACAAGAGATTGATAGAGAGTGAGAGAGAGATATAAAGAGAGAGAGAGAGAGAGAGTGAGAGAGCCAAAGTCAAGTGCTTAAAGCAGCTCAAGAGACCGATGACGACAGCAACGAAGATGAGGATGAGGACAAGAATGAGAACGAAGTGCTCCATAATGCACATGAAAGCAGACTCAAGTAATAAAAAAAAAAGAAAGAAAAAGAAATAGAAAATAGAAGTAAAGAGAGAAAAAAAAACAACCAGAGTCGAGACAGAAAAAAGAAAAGGCACTCGTCAAGTCCATGACGATGAAATGTCGACGAAAACAAGACGAGACGCGATGCGACGAGACGTCGAGGCGCAGTTTAAACGACTTAAGCGCCAAAGAAATCATCATTAAAGTCTCGCCTGCTTCTAAAAAAAAAAAAAAAAAAAAAAAATATATATAACCCCTAACCCCCGGCCCCTCTATACCACCTATACCACGTTCATCTCTACCATTCTTTTCTCGTTTTACTCTAGCGAAAGAAGTGTAGGCGTGGCCAAATGCAATCGACAATGCTGGTTAAGTCAAGTGTAGGTCGTTGGTCGTTGGGTCGTTGGGTTGTTTGGGTTTGAGACGACTCAAGTTGAGAAGGGTAACGATGAGGGAGGCATAGGGTGGCATGTACCGCTACCGTCGAAGCCTTGTATACCGGCGGTTACTCCTACTGCCTTGCCTTGCCTTGCCTTGCACTTCTTTGGAACACTTAAGTAAATAGAGTTCAAAATGGAAAATGCTTGGCTGCCTGCCTGTTCGCGAGAGTGAAGTGCCTGCCTGACATCGATCTGGTTCTTTTTTCGAGTAGGGGTTAGGGGTGAGTGTTAAGTCTCCTACTAGTATGTATGTATGTATGCATATTCCCTACATCTGTTACTCCTGCTGCTGTTTGGTGCTCCTCTATCATCAGCACTCTCACAAGGGCTTACACAATGCTCGGTCAGCTGTGTTAAGCATGTGTAGAGGGGGCTTTAATGCCTTGTCTGCCATTTGTTTTCAACTGTCCGTGCGTGCGCCATTTTAATTAACATGCAAATCCAGTTGAAAATGCCAATTTATGCTTGACATAATATACAAAAAGCAAAAACAAAAAAAAAAAAGAAAGGGAGAGAGAGAGAGAAATACATATAAATGGTATATATATGTATATATATATATACATATATATACATATATATGTATATATACATACATATATTTATATGTACATCTATATATTCCAAATGGAAGGCGCAATATAAATGCAATTGCCATGATAGAGAAGGAGGAGGAGTGGAGTGAAAAAACAATGCGGGGCATTATTATAAAATCAGTTCATTTAATTGGTTATTTAAAAAAGACAAAAAAAAGAAAAAGAAGTAAAGAAAATGATCAGACAAAGAACATGAAATAAAAAAATACCTATACATTTATATACATATATCTATATATATGTATATATATATATAGGTATTTATATTGAATGCTTTCAGGTAAAGAGAAATCAAAAGCTAAATTGCAGCAATTGATATAGACAATTGACTTTAATGTTAATTTTATTATATTTTGATAGATATACAAGTATTTCAATTTTATAGTTAATTATTATTATTTATTTACGATACTTGAAAATTTTCCAATTTTAATTTTATATATTTACAGGCAAGATTCATAAAATTCTATTTAAATATAGCTATTCCAATTCAATTTCAATATTAATTTTCATTTAAATTTAATATGATAAAAGTTCAAGTCAAATGGCTTGTTTTACTTAGATCTTTTGAATGTATGTACATATATACATATATCAGACTATATATTAGCATTATAGTTATACTTATATCGTGTGCTTTCATTTCTTTAGCCATTTTTAATGTTATTTAATTTATATGCGATTGGTTGAATTGTTGTTATATAATATTTTACAATTCAAAAGACACACGGCTTTAAACTCTTCATCTATCTAGACATGATTGTAATAAATGTTTGCAGTAAATTTTTAACAAAAATAATTATATAATAATTACCCATTTTTAATGGGTTGAAAAATGCTCGTAAAATGTGAAATCAGTGCCTTTTCATATGCATGACGAGATTATTGTTTTACCTTCTACCATTACCATTGTGATTATTATTATTATTCTTATTGAGTATACATACATACATATATATATATATGTATATATATATATATAATTAATATTTTATCATTTTTGTTTGTTTGATTTTTACATGACACGCACACACAGGCATACACAATGAAAAGAAGAGATACATATATCATCCAGAGCATGAGGGATTCACACACACACACAATCGTTATCCTGTCTTCTTACGCAAAAAGAGGTAAATATGAAAAATTATATGCCACATAATAACAAATGATAATAACGATTGCATAAATAAGTTTTAATTTGGTTTTATAATCAAACGAGATACATATATATATGTATATATATATATATATATATATATATAAAGCACATGCAGGGAAAGAGAAAGAAATGCAATGCATAATAATCGTTTTAATGAGACAAACTCTGACAGCAGCAGGCAAGATACGAGGACAATTTATCAGCACAGAGAAAGAAAAAAAAAAAAAAGAAAAAGGGAAGTGGGATATAGAGGGAGAAATTCTCGGCTCCTGAATAAAGTCAAGTCAATTTGGTAAAAATTGAAACACCTGCTTGATTTCACGCCTGATTTAACTTTGGCCATTGTCCGTACGTCCGTCTGTCTGTCTGTCTGTCTATCTATCGGTGTGTATGTATGTCTGTCTGTCCGTATGTATGTCTGTCTGTCTATATGTCTTCTCTATGTCTGTCTATCATGTCTTTCCGTGTGCTGCAAGCATGTGTTTGCAATTTAGCAAACAATGAGAGGGGCCAAACTCGATAAGTTTGCCAGTCGCCTAGTCAAACACTTGACGCTGAGTTAAGCATGAACTGGAACTCTCCTTAGATTCTTGGCGCTTGATAAAGAAGGGCACAAAGCAGAACACTGCACAAGCTAGCTAGATATCTACAACAACAATACCAAACCAAAAAGAAAATCGACCAAAAAAAAAAAAAAAAAATTAAGAAAGAAAAAAAAAAAGTTTAAGAAAAAGTAAAGACCTGAGAAGGGAAATTCCTTAGCCTTGTGGCAATTTGTCTTTTGTTTGAAGTGAAATTTGTTGCTTGTCATGGGTTGAAGGGTCTCTCTCTCTCTCTCTCTCTCTCTCTCTCTCTCTCTCTCTCTCTAGGTCTCTCTAAAATGTCAGTTCTTGATTGTTTGATCGACCGACCAACCGACCGACCGACAGACAGACAGATAGACGTAAATATAATTACCACAAAATGCAACTGAATAGTTTGTAAATTGCATTAAATAATTGTTCATAATTGACTTTTACAATGCAAAATACCAAAATGACTACGAATTGAAAATTGTAATTGAAATATTTTCAATTTGAATTCTAATTTGTTGTAATTAAGGAATCTCAATTTAAAAATTGAATTCTACACATAAATATGTATATAGAAATCAATAACCATTAAATTTTTGCAATTGCAATATTTAAACATTTACTTTTTATCGTGAAATTTATTAAAGAATTGAGTTTAATTTTAGCTTGAATTATGAAATAAGATGTCTAAGGAAAACTGTACCAATTTCAAATTGTAAACGATATGTTAATAATATAGTTTCGATTTCAAGAGCCACAATATTGAGCATTGTCTTTAATATTATTGCTATCATATTATGCCCTCAAATGGTTGGGCGGATTGGAGTGCCATTGCCATAAGCTAAAGATATGGTAATTAGTGAGACACACACACACATGCATTCACAGTGAGACAAAGATAGGACACACATACACATACAATTGCATACAAATAGAGAGGCAGACAGACAGTGAGACCGACTGTGACTGGCTGTAAGGCAGAATTTATGCATTTATGGGCCTCCGCAGAACAGATGCCAGTATGCTTTATTTTAAATGCTTTTAATTGTTGTGTCAACACACGCACACGCATACACACACATATATGTGTATAACCAGTTACATATAGAAATGAAGAGATGGTCTGGCTATGCTGCAGGCTGACTGGCTGGCTGGCTGGCTGGCTGACTGGCTGACTGCCTGTCAAACCGCAACGCGCCTAAATGCATGCTTTAAAACTTGTTTGCCTGCAAAGCTAATGAGCTTTGCCATTATACCAACACCAAAAGCAGCAGCAGCAGCAACAACAACAACAACAACAACAAACAACTTACTACTTGCCCCCGTTCGCACTTTGTTTGCGGTTGTGTCATTAACAGCAGGCGCCAAGAGCAAAAGTTATTAGCAACAACTCTCTAAACATAAGTAAGTGATATTTGTCCATAGGGTGACGGGGGTTCTACCAGATTGCGGGGTATTGGCCAAGGGGAGGGGTTAAAACGGTGGTTAGGAGGAATATATATATATATATATATATATATATACATGTATATATCTACATATACATATACATATACATATAGTATAGAGTTACACATTGAGGCCAAATATTAACTCATTTCGGTTTTGAAAAAACTTTTACCTAGCCTTAGGTGGGGTCGGGTCGGATCTTAGAGCTATATTTGGTTACATGTGTGTATTTGTGTGTATTTGTGTTCGTGTGTGTGCGTGCGTGTGTATGTGTGTGTGTGTGTGTGTGTGTGTGTGTGTGTGTATGTGGTTGTTTATTTGTGGTTTGGGATATTCAGTTTCTGGGCTCAATTTGTGGAAATTAATTAAATTAAAATTGATTGAAGAACATTGAAAACAGGCAAAGTTCTCTCTTTTTCACAACGTAACGCTTTGAGAGGGTGTGGTAGATTGTGATAGATTAGTTTACATATACGGGTTAAATTAGCAGGGAGGAAAATAAGTCTTAAATGTATATTATTTTTTCGTTTATTAATAAATTTGCAAGTAGTTTCTATAGTGCAAACTATGCTCGATAAAATTGTTCTTCTTTTCTCTTTTAATTTGCTTCATAAAAACTCTTAAAATTATGCTATACGAATATAGTATGTTAACTGAATGAAATCGTAAACGAAAGATATCCACGATTATTCAGGTATAAAAAAAGAAAAAAAAAATTTAATCCATTAGTTCAAATTAGTTTGAAGTGTCAACATGTTGCCAGCACTTTGCCATTTATATTTCATAAACCATTTAAAAATGTTGCACAGATTTACTAAATTCCCTCCCAGCACCCTCCCCTGCCCCTTACATTCCAGTTGCATTTCGCTTGCAACAAATCATTTCTCGTGTTGTTTTCCCCCATTAAATTAACTAAGAGGGACAAAAAAAAAAAAAAACAGTATAAACAAGAAGTGCAACAAATAAAAAAAAAAATCATAATTTTTTCTCCTCTGCATAATAAGAGAAAAATAAAAGACGAGAGAAAAAAAACAACAACAACAACAACAACAACAAAATTGCTGATACATAATTCACATACCAAAATAGCACGAAATGTTTTGCATAGGGCTGTGTCGCTTCGGTGATGTAAAAAAAAAAAAAAAAGTATGAAACAGGACAACAACAACAATAATAATAAAACGAAACAAAACATGGGGCGTGTTGCTAAAGGGAGAGGGGGTGAGAGCGGAGGCGTTGCTGCATCGTTGTCGCGCTGCCAGACGACAACAACAAAGTGGAAGCCATTAAATATTATGCATGCAACTAGTAAGAAAAAATACAGAGAGAAAAAAAATATATCTATATACATATATATAAAAAGAAGAAAATGTAACGGCGGCAACGGTAACGGTAACGGTATCTGCTACCACGCCCACGCGCTTGAAATGAGTTTACATTTTTGCTATGCAAAATGATGGAATGAAGGTACAGAGGGAGAGAGAGAGAGAGACGGAGAGAGAGATGGAGAAAGGGGGGACGCAGAGCAACATTACTGCAATGTTGCACCTTAAAGAATGTGGAAAAGAAATGCTGCTGAGACAGCAGACGCCGCGTTGTCAAGACTAAGAGAAGGAGAACGCAAGCAGGAAGATGTGTGTGTGTGTGTGTGTGTGAGAGTGAGAAAGTGAGACGTGAAAAAAGAATGTTTTTCATATTTATCCCTAGCCCTGTCTGGCATGTTCCTCCATTCACAAGAAGTACAAAAAAAAAATAAAAATAAAATAGCAAAAAGGGTTAAGATGCGTGTGCAAATTATTTAGCCAGAAAATGTCAGAATGCCATCTACCACTCTCATCTTGAATTATTGCATACCCCAAGGCGCTGCTAGCTAGATGCACAAATGTGTAAAAGACACATACACATGCATAGAAATAAAACATATACTGTTGGGTCGTCTGTGTCAGGTGTCAGTGCCCGACCCAAAGTTATGAAAATACTTTGTAAACATTTCCTATTTCTATTAGCGAGCCCCACCCACAACTCTCCCCCCCCCCCACCATATTTACCATTTAGCCCCGTTACCCTTTTACCGTCATGGCCTTCAAAAATTGCAAGCGAAACGCCCTAAAAACTATGCAACAATGTTTTTTGTTAGACAGCATAACGAAAAACTTTACCCATAAGTGTTTTCTCTACCTCTAAACCAAGTACACACACACACACACACAAAGAAAAAATAAAAGTAAGTGGAAAGTGAGGAGATGTAGTGGGGAAAAGAGGGTAGGGGATTGGGTTTCGGTACCTACTTTCAAGTATCTTTTACCTTATCGATGCCTTGGTTGAGCCCGCGGCTATGGGGCCATAAATTATATTTTTTGAAGTTTTAGACTAGAGACAACAACAGCAGCAGCAGCAGCAGCAACAGAAACAACAACAACGACAACAACATCAACAAAAAAGAGTAAAACTTTTTGGCAGTTATTACCAAGTGTTTTGTCCCCTCTCTTTCTCTCTATCTATTCTTTCTTTCTCTGTCTCTCTGTGGACTTTGGGCTTGCATATCAGTAAACATTTTTCATCTTTTTTCTTACTCTCTCTCTGTCTTCTGTTGCACACCTGAAAAAAGAAACTTTCAAGTCTAAGATCCTTCACTTCATTCCCTTTACCTTTCTACCTTTCTACTTCTTCTTGTTCTTTATTTTTTATCCCTTTTCGCTTGCTTGCTTTCTTCCCTTCTTTCTTTCGTTTTCTTTTTCCCTATGCAGTTCACATGTTTACCAAACTTTTGACTGTAGTTTGAGCAAAAGTTTTTGAAGGTTGCTAGACCTTTAATTATTTTGTGATAAATGATGACATTCGAGTGTTAAAACAGAGAAACTTGAAAAACAACAACAACAACAACATCAACAAACAATTATATAGAATTTGTATCCTTGTAGCTTACACCAATTTTCCATAATCCAATATAAGGATTAAAAATTATGAAAATTCTATGTAGAATTTTTTTTAGCCAATGATCAAACGAGTATTTAGCCCACTTAATAGATTAAAATTAGTCATTAGCTATTCAATTTATTAATTGATTTACTTTGAAAGGAAAATCTCAATCTATAAATGATATTTTTGAGATGTATTAAACGCCTTTGCTTAGTCAGAATAAGAGAAAGCAAGGGGGGGCAAACTTCATTAGCACCTGACAACAGCTAGACAAAAGAAGAAGGCTCACACTTGTCGGTAAACGCCCTGTTTCAATGTCTCCTTTTCACCATAAACACGAAAATATTAGTACACACAACAGCTGACAATGACAATGGCCCAAGATTATGCCCCCCTAGCTCAGCTTTGGTCCCCTCACTCCCAAGCCTTTCTTCATCTGCTGCTGCTCTAGCATTTGCCATCTACTTAAAAGTGGTTTAAACAACTGAAAGGAACATGGTACGAACCCAAGAGGCAACAAAGTGTCCACCTTGGACATTGTCGTTGTCAATGATTGATGATGGCATGTGACACTAATGGTGATTGTTGCTATTTTATCACACACACACACAAAGAGAGAGAGAAAGAGAGAGAGAGAGAGACTGAGTAAGTGGGTGAGTGAGATTGGGGGGAAAGATGAAAGATGAGGCATTAGAAGAAAGGAGTTAAGGGCGGTCACCTGTAAACAAATTTTGCTGCTGCTCTGTATGTGTTTGTTTTTGTTTCTTTTTTTTTTTCTATTATTCTTTTTTCTTTTAATAAATTTTCATCTTTTGCTCTTTCTCTTTTGGTTTTGGATTTGGTTTAATTTTACATTTTAATAGGGTTTTATGTGGGCGCGATGGACGCCTAAAACTATGCAACATGATTTATGATTTGCCCCATGACATAACCCTGAAAACAATTACTCAAATTTCATATTATTTAGCGAGTGTTTTGCAGCTAGATTAAATATAGTATACATATATATATATATATATATATATACATACATAAAACTGAGTAAAGTAGGTGCTAGGCATTTTGATTAATGTTTAGGCTTAGCAAAAGGTTTTGCACTCTGAAGCAGCTGTGCAAACAACTCGAGCATAAATTCCGTGTACTCCATAAAACCGATTGAGTGAGTAAGAAAAAACAATTCAAGGCTTAACATGAAAATCTTGGCCAAAATCAATTTCCCATTTGAATTGAAAAAGAAGCAAAAAAAGCAAAAAAATGAAAGGAAATTGACATTTTTCATATAGTATAAGTGAAATTCTTTTCGATTCCTTCTTTTTGCTTAATATTCATTTAAAAGTTAGTGAAAGATTATTATATATGTATATATTTCGTATTTGGTTTGATCTAAATGGGAAGTTCTAACTATATATGTGTATATACAATCGGCTTATATAAAAATAAAAGGACAATTAATTTCTCAATCCAAATAAATGCAATTTAAACGATTGTCTAAATGGTGGAAAGAAGATTTTGTTATGTAAATAGAAAAACATAAAAAATACTTGTATTTTCAAAAATATTTATATATGCGTTTATGTGTTTTATTGAAAATGTGTTGAAAAATAATTGAAAAACATTTGTGTTGAGAGCACTTTTGGAAAATGAGCAAACAAAATGCTATTAATGTAATTTGGTATTTTATTTATGCATTTTCATTAACACAAACACAAATAATGATATGAAAATTTCTGCATAAAATTGATGAGCTGCAAATGCATTTCCATTTCCCTATTCCCTCTCTTCCTCTTTATGCTACATTTTCCATAAATTGGAAAACGCTGTGGAAACGTTGCGACAACTCAATCTGCATATAAATAATAGTAATAATGATAATAATAATTTTACTGATTTTCTGATTGTTTTTTGATCACTTGGAATATATTTTCAATTTGACCAAATTTTTCTTGACAGAAATTTAACTATATATATATATATATATATATATATATATATATATAGTATAAAGATAGATAGATATATACATATCTATCATCATATACATGTGTAGAATATATATATATATATCTATATATATATTTGTATATTTGTTTTCGTTTGCTTGCGGGCAAAATGCATTTTAATTAAAAATCAAAAATAATTAGCTATTTGTTTAATTACATGAAAATCATTTGCGCCTGCCTGCCTGGTCGAAAAACCATTAATATTTATTTATTTGAATATATTTATGTATCTGGCTATAGTCTATCTGTCTGTCTGTCTGTCCTGTCCTCTCCTCTCATCTGTCCGTCCGTCCGTCCGTTTGTCTGTGGCATTATTTATTTACATTTCAAACATGTGTCAACATGGCCGTTGGCTAAAAACATGCACAAAAATATACAATTATACAAATATCGTATAAATGAGAGACACAGATATAGCTGCAGTATATTGAAACTGGCAAAATCATGTATATACATACATAGAGAGCGAGAAGGAGATATACACGATAATATATGTCTATATATATATATATATATATATCTCACAGATGAATTATATTCGCGCCAGGCCATAAATGCATATTTAATTGCAAAATTAATTAACATGAAATATAACTAACAAAAAAAAAAAAAAAAAAAAAAAAAAAAAAAAAAAGCAAAACACCAGCCACAACAATAAAAAAATTTATAAAAAACAGAGAAAAAATACAAAAAAAAAAAAAGAAATTGCGAAGCATTTATAATGCCAAGTGCAGCAAGGCGTTAAGATATTTAAGACAAATAGATGCATGTTTTATAGGATTTTATGGCCGATTGCCCTGAAAAATTTAATGTCATTAATAAGCCTAATTCATTACTTGCATTGATGTGTCAACTTTTGTAAACACAGAAAACAATAAAAAACAGAAGGAGAATCTGTTAGGAAGAACCTTTTAAAATTATTAAATGCATTAATCAACAGTTATTAACTGATATTTGTTATAAAAAATCTCTCTAGTCTAATTAATCAAATTTATTTATAAATTGTTCATGTTTCAACAGTTTATTCCAATGGGGGAATATTCGTTTGAGAGAGTTTTATATAAAGATTCTCTCATATTTAGATTTGTTGAATAAAGGAGAAAAGATTTCCATCTGCTGGAATATATACAAATTTCAAATAGTAGATTAAATGTCATAAATTTAAATGTTTAACAATTTTATTGAGCAACTTTAACTGTCTCTTGTTTTATACTTTTTTTTTTTTTTTTTTTTAAGTCCTCTGAAAAACATATTTGAATATCAACCCTTGAGTTATATATTTTCTTTGCTTTTTTTTTTATTTTTCTTCTTTTGATTTCTGTTCGTTTTTTGGTTCTGGTTTTTTGCCCTTCATATCTATGATTTATGGCTCTAACGCGTCGTCAGGCTTTTTACTTTAAATGCTGCACGGTGTTCAGCAGTTTCCTTCCCTGGTATGCAGCAAGGTAGCAATAATAATACAAAAAAAAAAAAAATAAATAAAAGAAAAAACAACTAAAAAAAGAGCAGAAAGCAGAAAAAGCTAAAGTAAAAGCAGAACAAAAAAAAAAAAAAATGTTTCAAATTGCCAGCTCAAAATTTTTTGAAAGGCGGCGACATTTTTGGCAAATTTATGTATTTGTCACATACCAAAAGCAAAAACAGAACGACTCAGCAGCGAGTTTAGGAGGTCAGAGAGATGAAGAGACAGTGGCAAATGTTGTGGTGAGGGGAGGAGAGGACAGGAGAGGAGGGAGTCAGGGAGAAGTAACGTCAACACAACACAACAAACTTTTTGCCGCAACATTGTTTTTGGAATTGTTGTTGCTGTTGCTTTGGTTGCGCCACTGTCGCTCTCCTGCATATGATTTATTGCATGGGAAATGCATGTGCCCAGGACAACAAGGACAAGGAGCAGAGTATAGAGCTCTGCCTGCCTGCCTGCCACATTCAGGGCATTTTGTTGCAACAAAACGCAAATTTGTCTATTTCGTCAAAATGGGCGACAGAATCGTCCTCTCCGAGCATCGTCTGTTGTTGACATTAGCCAAAAAAAAAAAAAAAGAAGAAAGAAATCCATAACAAAAAAAGAAACAAAACACCCAATGAAAGATAGAATGAAAAAAGAGAAAGAAAAAAAAACAACAACAACAACAAATATATGCATGTACAGAGGCAGGCTAGCTTGCTGGCTGACTGGCTGGCTGGCAGGCGAATGTCCTGTCTGTGTCCTTGCTGCAAAACCAAAAGACAAATCACATGCTTTTACATAGGGCAAATTGTAGTTGTCTGTTATTGTTGCTGTTGCGCCATAAATTATGCTATGAATTCTTCTGCTGGTGCTGCTGCTGCTGCTGCTACTGCCACCCCCCCCTGCTGCCCCTTTTCTTCGTGCAACATTTGCATGCTAGTTGATGCAATATAGTAATTTTTTATTGTTGTTGTTGTGTGACCACGCCCACAAGGTCATGCTGCCCTCAAGGGCAGAAGAAAAAAGAAACCGAAGAAGAATGAGCCTTAGCCAAATAAACTTAATTTTTAATTTAAAAAGAAAAAGGCGAAAGGCAAAGTAAAAGCTACAAAAATAACAAAATATAGAAAGAGAGGCGGTGGATGGGGTATGTGGGGGAGAATGGAACCCCTTTAGGGCAACGCAGCGAAAAAAAGGGTGCAAAGAATAACAGAAGCAACAGCAACAGCAACAGCAACAACAACAGCAACAGCAACAGCAACAGCAACAACAACAGCAGCAGCAACAAATTTCTGTATATATATTTTATATTATAAACAAACACACCCATACATATGGGTGTGTGCTTATGTGTGTGTGTGTGTGTACATATATAAATACATATAAATATTTGTTGTGAGTGAAAGATATGCCAACATCCTTCTACTTCTACTCATACTCTTTCATTTTCATGCCTTTCACTGGCAATTTTTGCTTTTGCTTTTTAGTTCCGTTTTACGTTCGTTCCATGTTGTTTTATGTGTTTTGTTTGTTTGTTTGTTTGCTTGCTTATTTGTTTGTTTGTGCCTTAGTGCGCAAAAAGTAAATTATTTATCTACGAGCTAAGGAAATTGACGGGGGATGGGAAGGGAATGTGAATGAAATTGGTTAGAGAGACACACACAGAGAGAGAGAGATAGAGATAGAGAGGGGAAAGGAGAGAATGGTTAGAAGGGACTTACTTATAAATGTTAAGACAAACACAAGACAAGCTCCTACAACATCACATCCTCCTTCTCCATATATATATATATATATATATACATATATATATACACTCTCAAGGCGGCGGCTTTCAATTAGAACAAGCGAAACGCGCAAAATTAAAAACACGCAGTGCAAGATAAACAACCAAAAAGCAAAAAAAAAAAAAAAAAAACAACACCAAAGAAAAACCAAGAAAGCAAGAGGGAAAGGAAAAAAGAAGTAAAGTAAAATCGTGGCATAGCAACAGAGAATGGGTTGGCAGCATTCGCCTTAAGTTTCCCCTTATGCTCTTTTCTCTTTCTTTCTCTCTCTCTCTCACTCTCTCGTTCTCACTCTCTCGTTCTCTGGCCAGGCCTTAAATGAAAAACTCAAATAGAAAGTTTCGACAAGCAAAAGGGTTTTTTTTTTTTATTTTCATTTTTCTGTTTACAATATTCCATAGAAAATATTTAGCTTTTGGAATATTACAATTAAAAATGGAAAACCATTTAAACACACAACGACATTTCCATACCCTGTTAAAGGGATCAAAAAGGGATGCTAAAGAAACCATTGGGAAAACTACTTCGAAATAATTAAAGAATCTAAAATATTCTCACACTAAAAGAATTAAGTTTAAAAATTCCAAAGGCAAATACTTTTAATCAAGTAAGGGTATATATATTATTTGTTTAATTTATTGAAAATTTCTTCATCATTCAATAAATATATTAAAACATTTTGAGAGTATTCAATGAAAGGATAAATTTAATTAAAGACTGATTGATTCTATCGAAGCAAGCATGTACGAGTGATTATATAGTCTCAAGTAACAGATTATATGTATACATATAAATAAAAACCTAATTATCAAGCAAATTAAAATTTTCCTAGAAACGAAGAAATGTTTGATTTTAATTGGCATACACATATATATATAATTGTATGTATATATGGATTTGTTGTTAAGGAAACGACCAGAAGATGAAACATCAAAGTATTAAATGTTAAAGAAAAAGTAAACATTTTACTTTAATTTGTAGATAAACTCTTATCAAATATACTTGTAATTTGTCATGTTTGAAGTTTTCCATTTGCCAATCTTCAATTAAGTCTTTTTATTCTCTCTCTCTCTCTCTCTTTCTCTTAACAAGTTGGCAGACAACAACGAACACCCCATTACCCCGTTGCCAACATCAATATACTCAATCTTCGTTTCAAAATCATGTCGATGGGTAGTCGATTGGTTAGAGAAATGCCAGCTAATTGTCTAACAATTGCCTGGAACTTGCAACATCGAATGACTAGCGAAGCGGTTTAAGTGTGTTGCAATTACAACAGATGCAGATACTAAACCCTGAGAGAGATCCATCTGCAACGCTTTTGCTCCATCGAAGCCAAACACTCGACCCCAAAAGGCAATGCTGTGATATGGCCAAGTTTCGTTTACTATACATCTTTTCATTTTTCCATTATCCTTTTTCTTTTTTCTTTTTTGATTTTTTTTTTTTTTTTTTTTGATTCAACAATTGCAACTACTACAAGTTGTAGGGGGGAGGAGAAAGAAAGACTGGGAGGTCTAAGATAAATACACTTGGGTTTTCTTTTGCTTTCAAAATTGTAGCCAGCTAATGAAAAAATAAGGCAAGGAAAAAGAGTAAAAAAAACCTAAGAAAAAAGAAATATATATGTATATATATATATATATATATATATATATATATATATATATATAAATGTATATACATACATATATAAATATGTATATATATATATATATATATATCTATATATATATATGTATATATATATCCGAAGCCTCTCTCCACTTCCTTTTTGCCCTTTTTCAATTTTCATTTTCGCAGCTAAACTGTGAAACAATTTTTAATTAACACTTTTAAGTTGAGGAAGGAACAAAAAAAAAATGTATATATATATATATATATAGATAGATAAAGAGAAGAAAACAGAGAGACGACAGAGAAAGAGAGCGTGAGCGGTAGAGAGAGAGAGAGAGGGAGAACTCATTGTGTGTGTCTCAAGTTATATATTTTTTTTTTATTTCGGGGTTTGCTTGAGTTTGCTGGTTTTTCTCTTTACTTTTGCGCTGTATTTTTTAATTAATTTGGCATTTATTGGAAAAGGGTTCGCTTCTCGTCCTGCTATGTCAACGATGCTCTAACACACACAGCGGCATACTCATACACACACACACACACACACACACACACACATACATTCACACACATAGAAAACATTTCATTAATCTAATGCACTGGTGACAACACACCTGAGGGTTAAACTTTTGACTTTTGTGGGTAAAGTAACACGAAGCACGAAGCATGAGCCATGAGGAATGAGGCATGAGACACAAGGCACGAGGCACGAGGCATAAGGCAACAACAAACCACTTAACCACTTGGTGGCCATTTATCTTGGCTTCATTTTAATGCAATATTCATAAAATGCAATTAGTCAGGCAGGTTGCATACTTTAGGGCTGAGGCTGCATTTATTTACTGCATGGACCCGCTGCTGCTGTTGCTGCTGCTGACTCTGACTTTAATTACCAACTTAAAAAGCAAAAAATGAAAAAAAAAAAACAAAGGAAAACGAAAACGAAAAAGCAAAGAAAAAACCGAAAGCGAAGAAGGCTGAAGGCAAAGTGCCACCAGGCAACATTTACAATTCTTTTAATTAAATTCCGCCAACAGCACGAAAGTAGACTACGTTTTTGCACGTCTCTTGCACTTCTCGAAATCACCCCTTCGCCCCTCTTCTTACCAATATATATACGTGTGTGTGTGTGTGTGTGTGTGTGTGTTTTAAAATTCCAACTTAATTTCAAAGGTGAGCGCTGTGGGTTAGTGTTAGTACAACAGAGAATTTCCCAACACGTTAAAGCTTTCCAAAAACCATAACCAAAACAAGAAACAAAAAAAAAAAAGAGGAGAAAAAAAGAAATGCTAAACGTTTGCCAACGAAAGTGCAAGCATTAATTAATTGTTATTTATTTGTTTTGCATTCCCTTTTCTTTTGTTTTTCTTGTTGTTTTTTTTATTTTTTTTTTATTTTCTACTTTGGTTTTGAAAAGGAAGAAAGATTTGCGGTCAGCTATGCGAAGAGAATTTTACCTTTGTCTTGTGTCTTCTATTGCTTTTTGCATTGTTACGAGTATCTTAAATCTCTTTTACTGCATCTGTGGCTAGATTAGTTAAGTATTCAAATTTAAAACATATTCTTTAGTATTATTTTTAAGCAGTTGCTTCAATTTTTTATGGATCGGGTCATTTACTAAGTGCATAGTTATAATCTTTTGCACGAATTTGGTTTGAGTTGTCAAAGTTCTTGTTTTCGTTTTTTGTTCTGGTTTCAGGCTATTATAAATATTTTTAAATAATTTTGATCCTTTTATGCTTATGCTGTTTAAACATATGTTATCATACATAAATATGAGATACATTTAAGATCTGTGTCCAAACTATATTCAGTGTCAAACTAAATTAATAATTTCTGATCTTTAGATCCAGACATTGTCTAAAGATAATCAAGGACCTAAAGGGAGTTATTGCTTACGTCTATTAAATTTGCCTAAAAAATTAAACCAACTTTTAATATATCTTTTATCCTTATCTCATATATAAATTTATTTGTCTCATTTGAATTTCTATCTGTATCTTTTTCTTCTTCTATTTTCCATATAAAAGATTGCCATTAATCAGATTTAATTTATTTATTGAGTAACTTGCATATCCTTATTTAATTTCCTTTCAATTTTCATTGTGATAAATTAATTTTTTTGTCAAAACTTAACAAACACTTTAACAATTGATAAGATTTTGGAGTCTCTGCAAGTGATTTCCTCTCAATTCTCTTCAATTTTATTTGGCTTTACGTTTTCTTACATACAATATATATCTCTTTACTCCACCCTACCCCTCCACCACCCCCGCTCCCTGCCTCACCCTTTTCTACTTACATTTGTTTTACCAATTGTGTGTTTGTATTTTGTTTTTGCGTGTTTTCTACCTGGCTCTTTATTTGCCTGTGTCACTCCAACTAATAGCATTCGCTCTATCTCTTTCTGTTCTGCTTTCACTCTTTCTCTTGCTCACTCGCTCTTCTTCGTGAGTTGCTATCTGTTTTTGTAGTTGTTTTTCGGCTGGGCAACTACTTGAGTTGCATTTGTAATTGCACTTCACTTCAGTTCACTACTCGTCCTAAAAACAATTGCTGTTGCTAGTGTTGCTGCTGCTGCTGTTGGTGCTGTTGCTGCTACACAAAACACAGTGAACACAGTGAGACAAATTGATGGAGGCGCCCTCAAAGAGCCCAAAAAAAAAAAAAAAAGAAAAGAGAAAGAGGAAAAAAGGAAAACAGAAAACCATTCGCGAGAGCGCGCAAGCAACTGCAACTGATGTCTGCAATTAATTATCGAAAGTGGGCGCGGTCGTCAAGTGGGCAAAAGGACTCGTTTCGACTTGACTCAACTTGACTATAGCAGCAGCCGGAGCAAGCTACTACCATGCCGTGGTAATCAATGTAAAGAGCGGATATATATTTTGTTTGGAAGTGCAGACGCCAAGGCATGGGCAATGGGCAATGGGCCATGGGCCATGGACCATGGGCAATGGGCAAGGCACACAGATGGGACAGTCAGGTTATTTCTACAGGGTTTTTGTTGCAGGTGTAAATAATTGAAAGATAGTTGCTTCTGTAATTAAATACAAAAGCGTGCGGTGGGCGCAACTGTACTTGCTTAAGCATGATTTTCTTCATTAGACACACAAATGGACTTACGTATTTAAGCGGAGACAAGTGAACGGATCGAAATGGAGACTTACCTGCAATGAAAAGATAGAGAGAGAGGGAAATAAAATAAGTAAAATGAGTGAAATGTTTTAATTAAATATATATATATATATATACATTTGTTGTTGTCTTAAATATAGACAGAGAATATATATATATATGCGTTGGTTTGTTTATATGCGGAAAGTCGACTAGAGAAGAAATTGAAATTCTCGCCATATTATGACTTCAATTAATCATCATAACAAACAATAAAAAAAAAAAAAATATATATATATATATATAGGCAGGCACATACATTGTACATATATATATGTGTGTATGAGTGTGTGTGTGTGTGTGTGTGTGTGTGTGTGTATAGAGGTTTAACGGCATGCCTAGCGTATCGTGTGTCATGAATGCAAACACCATGCCTCGGGTAGAGGAACGGAAGGAACAAGTGGCAGAGGCAAACAATCAAACAGAGCCTGTGGCAAAGCAATAAAAATGAAGCAAAAAGCGTGCAGGCGGATAGGAAAACAAATTAAAACATTCCTATACACACACACACACACACACACACACACACACACACACATACACATACTCCCTTATGGAGGAGAACGCAAAGAAAAGAAAAGAAATGAAAAGAAAAGGAAGGAAGAATACAGCGGCCAACTCTCCTATCCCATACTCTAACCCCTCCCCACCCTCCCCCTCTCAGTTACTTCTCAATGAGAACGGGAAGTTGTAGGCATTCAAAAAGAATGCAAACCGTAAAACAAAAGGCCAAGTCGGAATACCCCGCATGCCGTATACCGTGTGCCGTATCCCATTGCCGTGTGCCGTGTGCCGTGTGCCGCTGCCGCCGCACTGAATTGAGTCACTTCGCTAGGCTCGTTGAACAAAATCAAAAGGACATTCATTTCATAGAGTTGCTACTGCTGTTGCTGCTGCTCCTGCTGCTGCCCGACAAGTCCTCGGCCCGCCCGCAACAGTTGCAAATAAATTTTTGTGCCATTTGTTTGCCTTTGCCTCCGTTTCTGCCTCTTCTGCCTTCGTTGCAAATATGAAAGGAGCGTGTGCACAGATACAAGAAGAGTGAGCACAAAAAACACTGTTGCATACCATTTCGCTGCTCATTTTATGGCTGGCTGGCCCCGGTCTGGACTCCTGGGCTGCTGCTGCTGCTGCTATTGCCGCCTGCATTGTTTGAATGCCCTTCCCAACCCACAAAAACACAAAAAACAGAACTAAAACAAAAAAAAAAAAAAAAAAAAGTGGAAAGGAAAAACCAACCAGAAACTGAAAGAAAACCCCGAAGCCTGGTTCGACTGCAAGTTGTACAAATATTTGTTTAAAAACTTTACGTTGAAATGCATTTGCGGTTGAGTGCCGAAAAAATTACAAAAAAAAGAAAAGAAAAACAGCAATATATATGTATATATATATATATATATAAATGGCAGAGCCAGATCCAAAGTCAATGCGGGTAAATTGCTTTCGAGTGTTGCCCTAGACAGACGAAAAACCAGTTGGCAAATAAGACGAAATTATGTTGCCTACTTTTTAGCTGAAATCCATATTCCTTTCTTTTTGATACCCTTGATAAATGGGCATATTAATTTTAGTCACACGTTTACAATGCATAGAAAAGGAAGGATCTTTGACTATATAGATTATATATATTCTTATACATAAATAGTAATATAGTCAATTCAATCAAGTTCTGAGTTGACTTTAAAATTACAGAACTGATCTAAGCTTAGCAAAGATTTATTTTTGCTGTAATAGGATATAATAGTCAAATACTATATAACTGATTAGAGTGGGAGCATATGCAAGGGTATCAAAACTTCGGCATGACTGACTGCTGTTAGCTCGACCTTCTTAGATTCTTCTTGTTTTCTTTTCTCTTTTGCTGCATTTGAAGTATAAAAAGTTAAGTGTTGGATTAAAAATGTTTAGAGCTGGGCTAATGGATCAGGATTAAACCGAAATACGAGTAGATTATATAAGAAACAACTTGCAAATCTATTGAAAAATTAATGAGAATTCCATGAAAGAAGTGTGACTCGATTGGAAAATAAGTAGAACAACAAAGGAAAAAGATTTCTAAACATTATATCCATTTATTTTTATTTTAATTTTTTTTTTCCTTTTGGCTAAATGTCAAACAATATGCAAACATTTTCTAGATATTATTCCAAAGAGTCGGTCTTTGGTTTCGTTCGGTTCGGTTGTCACTCTCAATGTAGTTGTTGTAGTCGTCGTTGAAACTAATCCCCCAGCAACCCGGCCATGCATAATAAACTGGGCTTTACATCGTTAAGCTGTCACTCAAGATGATGACGACAATATGTGGATGAGGAGAAGACTAGAAATGATTTCTCTCAATTTTATCCAACGGCAGGGCAGGGAAAGGCAAGGCAAGGCAAGGCAAGGCAAGACAAGGCAGGAAACGCAAAGAGTATCAATATTTGCACGAAATTTAATGTATCAATTAAAAATTATGAAGTTTACTAATATGTAAGAGCACGTACCAGCAGAGAAGACCCATTTACCACCCATTATACCCTCTCTCTCTCTCTCTCTCTCTCGCTCGCTCTCGCTCTCGCTCTCGCTCTCGCTCTTTCTTTCTGTATTCTTTGAAAGTAGAGTATAGACTGGCATTAGTTGTACCCACTTGGTATGCTGGGGTTTCACAGTGTTATAATTTTTGTTGTTGGGTTTTGTGTGCGTGTGTGTGTGTGTGTGTTTTTTTTTGTTTTTCTTTTTTGTTATTGTATAGTCAAATGGCAAAGCCTGCTTCTATTCTATGGACACTGTATATATAGAAATGTGTGTGCGTGTGCATGTGTGTGTGTGTGTGTGTGTGTGTATGTGTGTGTGTGTGTGTGTGTTTACCAAAGGATATTGCTGTGCATATTGAAAAGCAACGTCGTCGTCGTCGTCGTTGTCGTTGGTCGAGCTTAACGTGTGCCTTGGTCAAGGCATACTTTTGTGCTGTAAGCAATTATGCTTCCCCTTCTGTGTATGTGAGAGTGTATGCGTATGTGTATGTGTTGGTGTGTGTGTGTGTGTGTGGAATTATCGTCAGTGGCAGGACTTGCATCTTAATGGAAATGGATTCAACGGCAATTAACATAAGCAAATATATCCAACGTTGGCTCGGTTTGGCCTCGATGTGTGTGTTGGAACGGGGGGGGGCGGTGGATGGTTCGAGTTTCAGGTGAAGAGAGTGAGATGAGGAAGAAGAAGTTGTAGTCCTGGTGGAGTACGTGCTAGGCGTTTTGCGGTTCATAGGGTGCACAGAACATACACACACATACACACACATACACGCACATACATACGTGGTCGGTAGATTGTAATGGCCTTATCATAAGGTGGGCGTCTCGAATCGTGTGTAGCTATTGTGGTTCGTTGCCAAACCAAGCCCACCTTTTTTGCTCTTGAAGAAAAATGGCTCTTTTAATTTAAATGCAAACACGTTTGACTCTGCCCTCGCTTCAATTGTACGTCTGCATTTGTGTGTGTGTGTGTGGGGGGGATTTATGTGATAATCGTTTAAGTGAAAATTTAATTGCATACTTTATGGATGGGTTTTTAAAAGATTGCCTGAGCTTAGGCTCGATTCATTCTGTCTCTCTCTGTGTGTGTGTGTGTGTGTGTGTGTGAAACATAAAGCAAAATTTATGTAATTTTTAAGTAAGCCTCGGCCTAGGCTTAATTGTAATGACAGTGCGCCTAAAAGTGTGCCATAAATTTAACAGCAAATGGCCTTCTAGACCAAAAGACTTGCGATACGCAGATAGATGTTAAGAATGAGAATACATTGGCATTTGTATTAAAGAAAAGTAAAACAAACAACAAACTTCTCTTAAGTGGCATACACACCGACACCCACACACACACACAACCGCACACTCAACCGCACACATTTGCGATTCGATAATCCACGTTATGTAAGTGTATATATATATATATGTATATATATATGGCTCTATCATAATTATGCATTACAGGAATTATGTGCAAATAGTCCCGCAGGCAAGCCAGTCACCCACAGCATATCCCCCCACCGCTCCCCCTTTCCTTCCTACCCGAATTCACCATACCCATTATAAATATATATTATTAATATTTACTTAGGTCACCACCCAAAAAAAAAAAAAAAAAAATAAAAAAAATAAAGAGAAAAAGAAAAAAAAAAAAACCAAGCAAAGAAAGATGAAAGCTTAGTTTGTAATACATATTGCTTTAATAATGTGCCAACAAGGGTCCGTCCAAGTCCACATTGTGTGGGTCTCCTTTCGTGTTTGTTTTAATGTAGCCCAATCCCTACCATCCCTCTTAACATCCCCCTCCTTCACCACTCCATTTCCCCCTACACTGCTTTGCCGTTTGTAATTGCTTGACCAAAGGATTTTTTAATTAAAAACGTTGTATGTTCCTTTTTCTTGCTAAATAATTTTCACTCTGAAATATAATGAAATTTTTTATTATTAACAAAAAAAAAAAAAAAAACAGAAAAAAATAACCAAAATGACGGAAAAAGTGGCGCTCGGCTTACATATTTATTTAGGAAGGGCAGAACAGGGCAGGTCATATAGCTGCTAATGCCAAGAACATTATTTTATATTGTTAGCCATATAGCAAACATTTGGAATGGGTGTAAAATAAATCAAAAAAAAAAATTCAGCCATGTTTGAATTAATTTCTTAATAAGCCAAAGATTATGTAAATATATATATATATATATACTATCTATGTATTTCACTAGATTTAGTTGCAGCAAATGTTATATATATATATATGCACGTATATAAATATTAAATTTTAAAGAATCTAAAACTTCATACTTTAATTTAAATCGTTTTTTTTTGTTACTTAATTCCTTTTTCTTTTGCTATACAAAAAAACTGTACTTTAGTATCTAAACATTTTTCACTTTGAACAGCAACAAAAAAAAAAAAAAAAGAAAAAAGGAAAACAATGTGGGGTGGTGGGGAGGGGCGGTGGAAACTAAGTAAAAAAGAAGAAAAAAAAAAAGAAACAACAGCAACAAAAACAAGAGCTAGAACAAGAGAGCAAATTGAACTTTCTAAAAACCAAAAACTATCAACTGTAATCAAGTTGGCTAGCCTGAAAACAGCTAAAAAAAAAAAAAAAAAAGGACGAGGCAGAGAAAAAGCAAAAGCAAAAAGCTGCTAAAAAGCATTAAGGCGACGCCTTGAACGCCTTCAGGCTGGGCAACAAGAATAGTAGCAACAACAACAACGACAAGGAAAACTATATAGACGGAAGTCGGCAGACATTAGTGCCAAAAGTGCGTCACAAACAATATTTCCGTATCAAGCCGTAGACACTTTTTAAGAGATTAAATTTTGTCGGTCCTGGGTAGCAGTACTCTAGCTTCTACTCCTTCTTCCCAACCTCCTACTATTGCCCCCACCCCCCCCTCCCGCCGTCCACCAGTTCCAGATTCAGAGATTCTATGTCTGTGGCACCGTCGAACGGTCGTTCAGTCGTTCAGTCTGTATGTCTGAGCTAAGCTCAGTTCCCAAAAACTGTAACGAAACACATGAGGAGTAAAGTTTTCTGCCAAACAACACAATGGAAGGACAATGAGGGGAAACGGAAAGGCATGGCAACGGCATGGCAGATTTAGAGCAAAAGCTAGAAGAGATTTGAGGAGGGATGGAGGGGGAGGGGGTAGGTAGGTAAAGGATGGGATAGTGGAATAGAACGTGCAACTAAAATAGCCGGCAGCATTTTTGCGTTCTGCGTTGTTTAAACATGCTCAAAGTTCAGGGTTTTGAACTTTTATCAAACATACGGACCGAAAATTTCACTCTACCCAACAGAAAAGCCCCCCCACCCTCTCGCTCTCTGACTCTTTCTCGCTCCATGTGTGTGTGTCCCTCTCTCTGGTTTTCCTTGTGCGCTCCAGCAAGCCGAGAAAACTATCGAGAGCCCTGGGGGCCGGTTTCTTGTTATTCCAGCTACGGCTCGCTTCCTTTTTTTTTTTGGATTTTTTTTTTTGCCAAAAACAGATAGAGAGTTACAGAGAGAAAAGGACATTAAGGAAATTACTAAAAATTAGTAAATAGCATATAAATTACGCAGCAGCAGCGGCAGCATCAGGACTCCCATTCAACAACAACAAAAATAAACGAGTAAAAGGAGTTAAAGGAAACGCCGGGAATATTAAAATTTCACTTGACTTATAAATATTTCATGAGCAATGGCATCGCGGGCTGCCTGACAGCTGTCAAAACTTGACGCTCGCTTGTTTCAAACCAAAAAATAACAAAATGAAAACAGCAAAAAAAAAAAAAAACCAAACAAACAAAAACAAAAATTTTCCATTTTTTTTGTTGTTCTTGTTGTTCATTTGCGGCGCGCGCGTTGCATACATTTAGGGGCTTTCAATTTTCATTACGCACTCACTAGCTAATAGTAGCTAGTCAAGTGGTGTGTGTGTGTGTGGGTGTGTGTGTGTGCCTTGCCCTTTAAAGTATGCAACAAATGAGACACCAAACCAAAAAAATTTCCACAATCAAATCTTTTAATCCCAATGAACTGTCCGGAATATCTCTACAGGAATATAAAACAACAACAAAGCAACAAAAAACAGCAAATGGAAAACAAAACAAATAAATGAACAGCAGCAACAACAACAACAACAACAACAACAAGAATAATAATGTAGAAACGTTGCAGGCATTTACTTAATCGACAAGGGATTAGATGTTAGCAGGAGGAGAACAAGTGAATGGCCTGGACAGCAGTAGCAGTAGCACCAGTGATTGTAGTTGTATTGGTGGTGGTGGTGGTGGTGGTGGTGGTGGTGGTGTCGGTGCTGGTGATGGTAGCCCACGTAGCATTCGCCTTGTAAATGTTTTCATTTTGTGTCTCGGGCCCACTTTAAATTGAGAATTATTGTCGCAAACAAACAACGGCAACAGCAACAGCAACAGCAACAGCAACAATAGCAACAATAAGAACAACAACAACAACTGTCTGATCCTCGAAACCTCGTGTTTGCCTACCCAATCCATAGAATATACCACCCATAGAAACCACCCGTCGCCTTGATAAGGATATATTGTGTCTCACGCAGTTTGGACAGCTTTAATCTCGCCATGGACTACGATGGACCAGAGAGAGCTACGTACGTGCTTAATTTTGTTTGCACTTTTAAGCCAGCAGCAGCAGCAGCAGCAGCAGCATACCCCCAATCCTCAATCCCCTTCCCCGGCATCCGCCAAACCCACCAACAACATCAGAAACAAACGCCTGCAGTTAGGCTACAAAAATCACGCAGCAAAAGCAAGTGGATGAGCATGCAGAGACTATGGCGTATGGTGACTGGAGGGAGTGGGGGGCAGTGAGGGGGGGAGGTGGTATAAGGATGGTGGGGCAGCCGCATGCGCTTGGCCAAGGATTAGCGCTGATTGAAATTGCAAATGAAAATTTATTTTTACTGCGCCTCGGTCGAGAGACCCCAATGTTAGTTTAGCTTAGCCTCTTTTCCGGACACTGAGACGGACGGTCGGACGGACGGACAAATGAACTGAATGGACGACAACGTACTGAAACCGAGGCGAACCCGAATCAAAAAACCTTGCGATTCGTACGGGGTCACAGCAGTTGTATTAAAATTTAATTGAGTTACTGACATTTTATTTTTGTATAATTAAATTAAGCCCCAGCTTAGCGTTTGATTTTAATTTGTGCGACATTCTCTGTCTGCATTAATGTGTCACAACAACAAATGCATACTCCTCTCTCTCTCTCTCTCTCTCTAACCCTCCACACCGCCACTCTTCGATTCTGCTCTGGTCATCGTAGAATGGCATTCATTGGTGGTCTCCTCATTGCCACAGACTATCCATTATTTTGCCATAAATTTGTTTTATATAAATATTAATGCGGCGGCCTGCGGGATTAGTTGCAAAAATTATGTTCAATTTTTTTTTTGTTTTTGGTTGTTTTTTAAAGCCTAGACACAGGCGTTGACGCATAATTTATTGGCTGGCCACTTGCTAATAAATATATATACATATATATGTATATATGTATACATCGCTAGCCTTCTGTTTGCACAGCTGTGTCCTGTTTTCTACTATCCTGTGATGGAGGCTTAACAAATTGTTGATTGAAGAGCCATCACACAGAAGAGTGAGTAATATTATGGAAATTAATGGGTTCTAGGCACAGATAGAGATAGAGATAGAGATGGAGAGGGAGAGGGAGGGAGTGAGATGGAGAGAGCTAGAGTTGAAGCTAATTAAAAGTAAAAGAATTAAGTCAGAGCATAGATTTATTGTAACTTAAGACTTGGATTTATCTGTACCAATATAAGCTAGAAAATCCACCTACAGAAATTATAACTGCAAACGAACCAATTTAAGATAATTCAAATCAAATGAATTATTTATAAAAAAAAAGTAAATAAATTATTTTATAATAAATGGTTTACATCATGAAAGTAGCTCTAACAACTTCTATTACTATTCATATTCCCTTTTCTAATTAATTATATTAATTTATCTTTTATTTTATAAGCAAGCAAAATTAGGTTAAAATTTTCATTTTAGTTAATGAAAATATATGAAAAAACATAAATTTAATAGTTAACTACTAAATTGAGGCATTGCCAAATAAAGTTTCCCTACTTTTCTTTTCTGTTTCTTTTTTTTTTTGGCTAATAAAAAGAAAGTTGGCAATTTGGTTTTTCCCCATTTTAAGGACTTGCATAACTCATAACAATTTGCGCTAGTAACAAAACTATTTCCCCCTTGCAAAAAAAAAAAAAAGAGAGAAGGAAAAAAAAGAATGAGAAAAAGAAAAGTTAAGTACTTATATTGCTCGAGCATTACCCGCCACTTCCTCTGTCTCCCTCTCTTTCTTTCTCTTTTTGCACACACACATATATATATATATATATATATATATATATATATATATATAGAAGAGTTTAAATATATATATATATACATACATTTAATTTATATATTGCATTACAAGTTTGCACATAAATTTGCATAGCTTTAGCAAACTGCTTTGCATACTTTCTGGCGCCCCAATAAATTTGTACTCTACAGCTCTCTTGACTCTTCCTCCACCCGCCGCTCTCCCGCTCTCTCTCACTCTCATTCTCTATCTCTATTAATAATATGATTTCAAGACAAATTCCTTGAGGAGAAACGCTAATGACATGCCCAAACATTTCCGTAAGTCGTTATCACAAAAGCAAAGTCATTATTATAATGCCACGCCCCCAATAAGCACATCATCTATTTAAAAAAAAAAAAAAAAAGAAAAAAGGAAAGGCAAAGAAAAAAAAAAAAATAAAATGAGAAAAGAGAAAAGTTGACATAAATACAATTATAGATTTTCGGGTACTGTGAAAATGAAGATGAAAATAATAAAATTTGAACACAAAATTGATGTCAACTTTTTTCCGTTTCGCTGTTTTTTCTTTTTTTTTTTTTTTTTTTTTTTGAGATGGCGGCGGCGCGACGTAGCGGAAATGCTGCCATTAGAAAGAAAGGAAAGAAAAACTGCTGCGCCATTGAGAATTGAACTGCGGGCTTTCAACTTCACCAATATGGAGAGTATGAGTATAAGTATGAGAGAGAGAGACAGAGAGAGAGAGGGAGGGAGGGAGAGAGAGCTAGAGACGGAGAAAGGGAAGATTGTGGACGAGATGATGGGGGGGGGACGGGCGTAAATGACAAACAAACAAGGCAAGTCCTTGCGCCATCGTGTGTCCTGGGCGCAGATAAAAAGAATTGTCAAAGCGCCTTAAAAAGTATGCAATGCCAGCAAAGTAAGCTGCAAAATCGACAAGTACAATGCTGACAGGCAATTGCTACCCGCCATTCGCCACTGACTCCCCTTAGCCCCTTTTCTCCTTGCACCCACCACCCCCCCCCCCCCCAGACCACCTTTACCCAGAAGCAATCCCTGGCAATACAGTCACAGTCCCATTTTCCTGTTCTGTCCTGCCTGTCCTGCCTGCCTGCCTGTTCGACTGTCGTTGTTATTGTAATAATAATATCGATTCGGGGTTCGTGTATTTTACTCTCTCCTCCCCCCTCCTCACCAACATGGTCCCAATCTAGCAGCCAACTTCTTCTTGCCTTGTCATCGCCGATTCCGTTCGCCGACCATTCGCCGGAATTCGTTAATAAAATTTTATTGAAATTGTAGACAAGCGGCGAAAAACTGTGCACGACGACGACGACGACGTGCAAAACAAAACAAGAAGAAGAAGAAGGAGAAAAGAAGAAAAAAAAGCATCAGAAAAGAAAAACACAGAAAACCAAGAAAGCAAAAAAAAAAAGAAAATAAAAATAAAAAAAGTAAAAGAGAAAAGAAAAGGGAAAATCGAAGCCTCGTCTAAAGAAAGAAAACCAATTGTCATCATTGGCACGTAAAACGACAAAAAGGCTGGGCCTTTCCCCCTTTAACTTGAAGTGTTTTGCTGTTCTCTAACTCTAACTCTTCCTCCCTCCTTCCCCACAATCTGTACTGTATATATATATATATATATATATATGTGTGTTTGTGTGTGTGTGATCAAAATCTAAAAAGGGTTCTTCTAGACCTTTAAATTCGATGTGTGGGTGGGTGTATGCAACACTATTAAGTTAAAAGCAAAAGCCAAAAAATACATTGGAGAGCGCCTTAAGGTATGCCATGAAATGAAGCAAACAATAGAAACTTTTCACAAACAGTTGACAAAAGTTTTTCCAAGAGGCGAACACGAAAATTGACAACATTTCTAAAGTATAAATACTTGAACAAATCCAAAAAAAGAAACATACCCGCACACACACTCACAGAGAGAGTGAGAGAGAGAGAGAGAGAGAGCGAGAGAGAGGAAAAACAACGATTTTAAAGATTTAAATTTAAACATTTCAAAATTGATGTTCAAAATATTGCAATTTTTATAGAGTTAGATAAAAATTTCATATAAATAAGGGTCATATCATATTTTTAATAGACTATTATCTCTTGAAAATATTTTCTAATTTAATACATTTTGCCATTTTGCAATTTTACCATTCGCCCTGCCCCCCATTGTTTGTTTGTTGATCCACATCAACAACAAAATTTTACTCGAAAAAGTATGCAACAATTTTGTGCCAAAATCACGTCAGCATTCAATTTCTCTCAACTTCTACTCTCATCTTTTCTCATCTTATGTTTCTGGACAGTTCGTGCGGCTCATTAAAGTTTATGCTACAGTCTCTGTTTGAAAAACTCAACTCCTTCTGCTGTTGGTAACAACGACAACGGTCTTTGCCGTTTGGCAAGCGAATTGAAGTTTGCTCATCAACTGAGAACGTGCCCATACATTGATGATGCGTTGTTCGTTGTGCCATTCGCCATTCGCCATTCGCTGTTCGTCGATTCAATAAGGTTTGGGTTTATGCAAACAGACGTGCATTAAATTAAGTAGCCGCCACATTGGACAGCTCGAAATGCAGTTGCAGCACGTAGCCAGAGAATCAAAAAAAAAAAAAAAAAAAAAAAAAAAAAAACGAAGAAGGAAGAGAAGAAAAACGGCAGAGCAAAATTGAAGGCAAAAGACATTGTTGCTGTTTGCCAGCCACCACCTTGGTAAATGTTTGCCCTTAAGCAAGTCTATTAAAAGGAAAAGAGCAACAAATTGTTGAGCATCTGCAGCAGTTTTATGTCTTGGTGACATGGACTCGGATGTCAGTTTTTAATGACATACGAGCGAAAAAAGGAGAAAAACAAAACTTACCACACAAATAGGAATAAAAGTAACGTAACGGGGCGAGATGTGATGGAAAAACTGAAAATTTATAAGTAAACAGATAGCTGACTTCTTTGCTTATTTTATGAGCAGAGAGCTAGCTGCTACAAATGACTATTTGTTGTTTATGAACCTAGTGAACAAGTTTTTAAAAGGAAATTGGTTTTAACTTGAAATTCAACGAAATTCGAATTTCCCTACTCATTTTGGTTAAAATAAAGTTCATTTTTGTCTTAAACAGAACGTGATGTCAATAGCAAAACAGATTTAACCACCGTAAAGAAATACTATGGCAAAAGTGTGAAGGTGTGCTCTGCTTCATTTTTGCTAGAGAACAGCTAACAGAGTGTGTTTGATTGCCACCACCGCCGTGTGCCAATTTCACTGTCAAGATATTGAGCAAGAAAATTAGTTTACCCAAAAGAAAAGGAATGCCTATGCTCCTTCTCCTCCTCCTCCTCCTCCTTCCTCCTTCTTTTTGGCTTCATCGTTGCCGTTGCTATTGCCGTGTTGTGTCTGGAGGCAATACCAAAAATTGTATGTGGCAGGCGTTGTTTGGATTTGGCTTGAACGCGTTGAACCAAAATTGAAATTGATGGAGGCTGAAAGTTGGCCGAGTGGATTGCCAAACTCCACCAAATCAATATCAATAGATATGGCTGAAGGTATCAGAGGGATGGATGGATGGATGGATGGAGGGGGATAAGATGGAATCTGGGTAAATGTGAGTCAGTGCGTGAGTGAGTGCCTATGTCTAATATGCTAAACATCACTGATTTACTGACGACGGTGCTGGAGTATGAGTTTAGTCTTGGCTTTACAACAAGATTTATGAATGCAAAGAAACATTTTTGGCTTAGCATATGCCAAGGCGCAAAAGTGTTAAGTAGTAGTAAATTAGTTGTGAATGTGAGCTATTTGTAATGATAAGTCCTTGAAAAAGATCTAGTAAGTATCTTTGCCATTCATTTAAAGCGTTAAAACATATTTCAACCCAATGGAACTAAGAAAATCATGTCGGATAGATATTTTTTCCTTCCATTATTTGCTAAATAATTCGACTTTCCGAAGCTCTTACTCGGGCTGCTTTATTCCAGTTTAATTAATTGATTTTATTGCCAATTTCCCTAGTTCTGTTTAGTTTTCCCGATTTCTATGCCAACTAAAAATTGCGTTAGTATTACTTCTAAGACTAATAAAGGTATAGTATATCAAAATCGGCCAAGAATTGGCCTAATGGCAGCCTCCTGAAGTTAAGGTTCCTTCAAAGGATAGGATGCCCCGTTGTAAGAAATTACATTAAACCCTTATAAAAAAGAATGCTAACCAGATTTTGAAAAATCTTTGGACCTTAATGCAAGAATTAGGTAAAAAATAAGTTTCTCAGCTCCAAATCTGAAAGCGATTAATTAAACTTTTTTCATATTATTTCAGATATACTTAACAACTGTGCAGCTACGGGGCATCATTTGATGTGGCAGGATATTCTATTGCAGAAAAGCTAAATGAAACCAATAGAATTAAAAAAATGTAAGATCCTTTTTATGAAAATATGTAACTGATGAGAACTTTTAGTACAAATATTAAATTTACAATCGTTGCAGAATTTTTTCAAGCTATTGCTCCCCAAAACGACTCCTTACAGGAGCAAGCCTTAAGGAGCAGGGGTCGGGATGCTATTGAGACTCATTGAGAAGTTACAAATCGGGGAATCTTTAAGGACTTTCACTCGATGGAGAATGGCAAGGATATCCTGGTAAGCCATGTACTTTCGTCCTGGGCCATGATATCCAAAAGTTAGAGCTAAAAACTAAAATGGATAGACTTTCGAGGCCATAGCTTCGCAGGTCGAAGGACGATTCTTACAGGATTAGGTTTTTTGGAAGCTCCAGGATGAGGACTAACGATCTGCATTCAAGGATTTTAGAAATCTAAGCAAAAATTTTTCGATATTTTTAGTAAGTCGTAAAATTTGACGAAAAAACACAAAATCACCGATATCTCAGCTGCCCGCAGGACTGTCAAAATGTCCTTTATCCAGAAAATAATCCTTGTTGAATAACATTGATTGATATGTTCAGATCCTTAAAAGTCCTTATAATAGTTTTTTTCTGTAGAGAAATTTGCTTCTATCTCGAAGGTCCTTTGAAGGATGAGGACGATGTGATAAATAAATTCTATTAAAACGGACTATTATCTGACTAAAGGACAATCCTCTAGTCCAGTGGGGAGCTGAAATAGCGATGATTTTGTGTTTTCTCCTTTTTTTGGGAGCTGTCAAACGAACAGAAGTAGCCAGTAGGTTGATAAAATTTAGATTTTTATTTTATGTTGCATACTTTTAGAGGCCATTGGCGGAAATGCTGAAACGAAATTGGGAATTTAAAATCCCATGAAATACCAGGCGAACAGAAATAGCTAGTAGGTTGCAGATTTTCTTTTTAAACTTTAATTTTTTGTGGCATACTTTTAGGGGTTAGAATACAATTTTTTATTCCATACGTTAGGATTTCTATACAAAATTTCTGACAGGGTATCGACCACAAATATTTTTCAAAAACATAAAAATCGTTATAGCTCGGTCAGTTTAAAGAGTATCAGGATGCCTTTTTGGCCCACGTGTAGTCCTTGTTAGCTGACATAGAAAGGTCCTTGAAAGTTCTTCTAAAAACTGCTGAAAAAGGACTTCTATGAGTAGAGAAATTTGCTTATATCTCGGGAGTCCTTTGAAGGATCATGGCGAAACACATGCCATTAACGAGGAGTATCTTCAGGGCAAATGACATTTCGGTAGTCCTGCGGAGAGTTGAGAAATTAGGGATTTTGTGTTTTTCGAACCATTTTCAGCGCTAAGGAATACATTTTGTTGCATTTTTTATTTGGTTTTTGTTTTATAATATTAAGTTTACATTGCATTGGTAGTTGGAGTTATGTTATTTGTTTTCGATTTTGTTACATTACATTTTAATTACAGATTGTCATTTCGGAATATAAAAACAATAAATTATACACACGTTAAGTACATTCTTTTTAGGACATTCAAATTGACTTTTACCTTTTTGTTAATGTTATACTCACAATCATTCAACAAAATACAGAAATCTTATTTCAAAAATGTATAAATTATAAATGTGTAAATAATAAATGCAAATAATGAGTTTGTTATTACAAAGGCACGAATGAGTTTTTTGTTGTTATTTGGTTTATTAGGTTTATTAAATTAAGCTTAAATTTTAGAAAATAAATTGTATAAAACTTAATTATGAAAATGTAGTGCTTTTGGGGTGATGCGGGGGGTAAAATTTATGATTGTTTTGTTGATGCAATGAGCTAAAAATAAAACAATAAATGATAAAATGAAAATAGATTATAAAGTTTTTCCTATTAATATAAAAATAATATAAAAATGTACAAACAATTAATATTATAAATATTAAATATATATTTAACTCCAGAAACTTAACTAAAAAGAACATCTTGATAGTCCTGTACCTAACTAAGTTGAAAGGGATTAAGAAGTAATAACTTTTGTTGGCTACCTGCCTGAATTTTAGCCTCCATTATAAACCGCAGATAAAATCCTGTACTTTGAAATGTTTCCCACTTCTTCCTAAGGATCAAGTCGATTAATATTACCCTGTTCTTGGATGTCTGAAGTATGCCTAACCTGTAGCGGTTAAATCACATTCAAAGTCCTAGGCCCTAGACATTATTCCACACTGCGTGTTCTAGACCGCAATACAAAAGGCATTTAAATACATATCTAATCAAAAGTACGACACAGGAACGTTTTGTGTATGTGTGTGTGCGTGTGCGTGTGCGTGTGTGAGAGCTGGGCTTCTTCTTAACGCCCCTCTCATTATGCACCATACAATGCGATAGAGGAAAACACATGTTTCAGGCGAGGGGCAAACAAAACACCAAAAAAAAAAAAAAAAAAAAAAAAAAAAAAAACAGAACAAAAAAAAAACCTGTTCAGGCATCTCATCATCATCAAAGACGCGTCTTGTGCTCAATGCGCATTTAAATTTCAAATTAATTTCTCGCCATGTGTAAGAACAAAAATATATATGTATGTGTGTATGTATATGGCAAGTATAAAGAAATCTGCAAGCTGACAACACACACACACACGCATACTCACACACACCCACTCAGATGGGCAATAAAAGAAGATGGGAACACAGTGCAAAGTAAATACAAAAAAAAAAAAAAAAAAAAGAAAAAAAAATCGAAAGAAAAGACGGAAAAAATGATATGCGAACCTGTTTTCACAGTCATTTCACAGAAGCGAGCGAACGCAGTAAAATATGCAAAAAGAACTTCTCTCGTTTATTTTTTTGGTTTCGTTACGGTATTTTCTTTTTTGTTTTTGGTCTTTTTTTTTGTTATTTTTTTTTTTGTTTTGTTTTTCGCTGGTGCGGCTGCTCATGGCTGAATTGGCGCAACATATGCGAATGTTGTTTCTTTCTCTCTCTCTCACTCTCTTTTCTTTCTTTCTGTTTTTGTCTCTGTTTTTGTCCCCCACTCCTATAACACTCTCTGTCTCTCTGTCTCTTTTTCCGCTCGCATCAATTATGCTTTTATTTATACAACAATTTCATTCTGCTGGCCGTTCAATTTTGGCTGTCGACGAGCAGACGAGCAGAACGAACTGTCGCCTTAATGCGACTTGACAAAAATGGCGTCCAATATGGCGCCAAGTTTTTGGAGATGGAGTAGTAAGAGAAAAGTAGGAGGATGATGGCAGAATTCTTCTTAACGCTTGAGCAACGCCCACGCACACACGGACAGAGAGTGAAAGACACACATTCGCATAGCACCTTGCCTTGGACGACAACAACTGACGGGCGGCTGCTGCTTGCCTTTCTATTTTAATTCACACGCCATTGTTGGCTGAGCGCCTAAAAGTAGACGAGAAGTTGAATTTCTAATGTGCAGCAGCTGCTAACAATAGCAAAAAAAAAAAAAAAAAACACAAAACAAATGCGGGAAAGGGGTGGGGGGAAATAAAGGAAGTTCAGGCAACACTGGATAGCACGTTAAGGTGGCAAAGAAAAGCAGGAGAGAGAAAGAAGAAAGGAATGTGGTTGGGAAAGGATGAGGTGGGAATGTGGGAGTGTAGCGCGAAACCTGATTGTGTTTTGCCGGCTTGTTCTGCTGTTGTTGTTAGTTGATTTTGTTGTTGTTGCTGCTTTTGCTGTTGGTTAAATGCGTGCGTATTGTTTCATTCTCTTTTTTTTTAAATATATTTTTTTTCTTTTCTTCCTTCTCATTCAAAAGTTTACTTCCAGGAAAATATTTAAACCAAAAATTCTTAAATCGAAAAAAAGCAACAAACGAACGAGTAAAGAATTCATAAATATAATTAAATGGACATAGATAAGAGAAAAAGAAATAATATGTTTTGTTTAATATCTCTGTATATATATACTTGTATGTATATATATATTTATAATTTTTTGCCTTTTGGCTTTGTCTTGCAGTCAAATTAACACTTGTATATAATTTGTTAAAATTTTTCTTTTCAAAGTGAAAATGTCTATAGAAATGTATAGATAGATCTCCTCTACATACATACATATATACATTTATATATATATGACTTTCAGACTTTAAACAGCCGTTGGTCTTATGCAAATAAGCAATGGACTATATAGACATACGTGTATATACTTATATTTATTTATATATATATATATGTATGTATATATATATATATATATACTTTTCCCAGCCTTTGACAAACAATTCACCCAAAAATGCTAATTGCCTAATTTATTCCGGAACAACATGGAGAGGACCAACAATATAAATGCAAAGCTAAAGGGACTCCTCACATTTTGTTTCTGTTTAATTCTAAAATATTTATTTATTTGCCACATTTTGCCTTTGCCTGACCCATCGACCATTCACCATTCACCCACTAAATCTGACACCATTCATTCTCATCTTCTCATTCTTGCCATACATTATTTTTATTTTCTACTTCCATTTGGGCGCTTTTGCGCTTCGTCAATCAAAAGCATTTAGCAAACAAAATAAAAAGCTGTGAAGAACGAATGAGCTTTAATGCATGCTCGCACTTTCATTAACAACCATTTTCAGCGTAGCCACGCCCACATCTATGCCAAAAAAAAAAAAAAAAAAAAAAAAACAAAAAACCAACAACAACAAAAAAAGTGGAGGAAAAAATCGCATCAGCGGCTTATGCAAATGTGTGTGATAAGTGTGTGTGTGTGTGGGAGTTGTGTGTGTTTGTGTCTGTGTTGAGTGAATACGAAATTATTGTTTACAACTGTAAACTGTAAACTTTTCTATTTTCTACTTTTTGTTGCTGTTGTTGCTGTTTGTTGCTGTTTGTTGTTGTTTGTTGGTTCCTTTTTCTTTTTGGAGCTTTGGCTTTGTTTTTTTCTTTTAACAGTTCTCTTCCTCCCTCTCTCTCACTCTCTCTCTCTCTCTCTCTCTCACTCTTAGTCTGTGGTCTCCCTATGCTTTTTTTTTTGCTGTGGCCCACCGCTTTGGGTTTCTCGTTTTTCATTTTTCGTTTTCTGTTTTCTGTTTTTAGAAAGAAAAAAAAACGTTGGCAAAACCGCACTAAAAGCGACTTATAACATGTTGGAGTGCCAAGAGATTAACAACGAAACGTGTGACGTGCTATGGCTATGGCCATTGTGGGTGTCTCTTTGCTTCATCCACCGCCATCAGCCTCATCTCTCCCCCCCCAGATACCCTCTTCAGAAATCTCAATCCAGGCAACCAGTATATATATATATATATATGTACATAAACCAAACTCTGGTACCCATTTAGAGTTCCTTCTTCTAGTCCAGTTCCGTCCAGTATTTTGCTGTTTTCCCCCATTTTGCCTGTAAATTCCTTTTTAATGAGCGCTTCGTAAGCTGCTTAAGGAAAGTAAAAAAAAAAAAAAAAAAATATAAATAAAAAAAAAATAATACATAAAAAATATAAAAATTTTTTTTGTCGTTTTTAAAAGCTTTCTCTGGTACATCAGAATGAAAATCAAAAAAAAAAAAAAACAACAACGAAAGAAAAAAAAGATATATATATATATATATATATATAAAATACAACACCGACAAAATGGCGATCCTGACAGCTGAAAAGTTTGTTAAGCTTGAAATTAACTTGCGGTTTGCAACTTTGACGCCTGCAGGTAGGCAATCAATTTTTAACCCCCCCACCCCGACCATCCTAACCACCAAAAAAAAAAAATGATTCCAACCTTTTTTGCACACTTGGGCTATATAATTAATGTATGCAGCTAAGAAATATATATATATATATATATATATACTTCTTTTTGTTTAAACTTAACAACAGACAGCGGCAAAAGCAACAGCAGCAGAAGCAGCTGAAGCTGAAGGAAGATCAGGAGAAGCAGCGGCAGGAACAGCAGCAGCTGCCATCGTTTTTGCGCTAATTACCTGACTACCAGAAAGAGTACAGAGTTCAGAGCGAGAGGGAGAGAGAGAGAGGGAGAACGAGTTAGAGGGGGGTGGGGGTGGTAGAGATACCGAGTCGTAATGCCAAATTGCAATTACAACTGAGAAGAGAAGAAGCGGAATAAGGAGAAGGTGGAGGTGGAGGTGGAGGTGGAAAAAATAGGTTGGAGCCAAACTGACATTAAAATGTTTAATGCTCAGGCAGGCAAAGGCAATAAAAAAAAAAAAAAAAAAACCGTACATAGAGGAAAAAACACAGTAAGAAGAATAAGCAGGGGGTAATTTTAAAAATAAAAGTAGAAATAACAAGTACCAGTATTTCTATTTTTTGTTCTCTTCTTAATTTGCTTCGTATTCGTTTTTCTTCTTCTTCTTCTTTTACTTTTTCTCTCTTGTTTTTTATCCTACATTCAAGTTAGCAATTTGCCAAAGTCTTCTTCGTTTTCATCTTAAAAATTGCCCAGGTGAAAAATTGCAGCTGTCGTTGTTAGTCCTCTACACTCGACTCAACTCGACTTCACTCCGCTCCGCTCCACTCCGCTCCACTCCACTCCACTCCACTCCACTCCAAAAAACCAGTTGGACATTCCAAGCGTGTAACGCCTTAGGGCGTTGGCAAAGGAGTGGAGTGTGTGGCCAAGTGAGGTGTGGCGGTAAGGAAGAGGGGAAGGTGAGCACAGAGTAGAAACCAACAGATATGAGGGAGGTAGAGTGTAAGGTAGGCGTGGCATAATTGGAAGTAAAGTGCAGTTGGTTGTAGGCCTTTAGGCATATCTGTTTGCCATGGTTAATGTTAATGCATGAAGCGAAAAAAAAAAAAATGGAGTACAGAGAACTTGATTTTTTTGAGCTAAAAGTGTTTGGCCATAATGAAAAATGTATGCTACAACAACAAAAAGGAAAAATGAGAAAATCAAAAACAAAGGAAAATTGATTATGTAGCAAATGCAATTCGGCTTAATTAATTAATCAGCAAATCGGAACGTTAAAACAAAAATTGTTCAATACATTATGAAAAGTTTTGCTTTCTATTTTTTTTTTTTTTATAACATTTTGTTAATTGCAAAATGAAATTGATAAATTCATTTGATATTATGGTTTAAATAGGTTGAGTTGTATAAAAATTGTACCAGAATAAAGTATTATCTCTTCTTTCGTTTTAAGGATAAAAGTTAGCCCAATTTTTTGATCCCTTTTTGAAGTATAATTATAATGAAATATTATATCGTATATATATATATATATATATATACTGTTATTTCATTCCTTATATAGATTTCATTTTTATGTTTTTTCTTCTTGTCACCCCTTTAATCAAGGCAAACCCTTTTTCTACTGATTTATATATATATATATATATATATATATATATTAAAGATATAGCCTCTGGTTAGGCTTTGATTTGCTGTATATTGACTGCAATCAACTGTAAAATGTGACACAAAAAATACAAAAAAAGCAGAAAGAGAGCGAGAGAGAGAGAGAGAGAGAGAAAATATCAGTGCGAGAGTGGGAGAGAGATGGTGGAAAAAAAGAAACACAAACGTAAAATAAATAAATAAAAAATCGACTTGAGCTTTAGCTTGAGGCAAAACTGTTTGCTTGGTTTTTGGAATTGGTCATAAAGTTGTCGGTCTGTGGGTTTTGTTTGTAGTTGCGCCTTACTTTAGGCTATGTTTTTGAAGTTTGTTTGTTGCCTTAGATATTTGCAAAGCAACAACAACAACAACAACAACAACAACAAAACTCAACAAAATAGAAAATTAACAAGAAGAGGAGGCAATACGTGCAAGATATGTTTACGAGAGGCATTTCAAAACCGATTTTTAAATGGAAACTGTACAAAATTAATATGAAATTTAATTTTACTAGATTTTTAATCCAAATCTCTCTTATTTTTATATTATATAATTAATTAAGAGAACCCAAGAAATGTTAGAGAAAGAAAAAGTTTCAGATTCTCTTACAGATAAGTTGAAATCTTTAAATCTCTAGAGCGAAATTTAAGTAAAAGATATAGAAACATGTATAAAGACATGGCGTTTAGCTTTACTTTTTGTTAATATAACTTCTTGAATGACCCTCGTATATGATAAATCCCTCACCCGCACAACTCAAAAATGAAAATATATATAAAAACAAAAACGAAAAAGATTGTAAATGTTGAAAAATTTCAGAAAAACCCTCAGGCAAGACACATTGATTTCACCCACTCATACACACAGACACACACAAACCAAGCTGAATATATGTATATGAAAAGGAAAACAGTGTGCGAGAGAGCGAGAGAGAAAACAATTCGCTGTGTGTAATTACGCTCAACTCTTGGGTTGTTCTTCATCCTTCCATCATCACCATCAGCAATCTCATCCTCAGCTACATCATCCTCAGCTACATCATCATCATCATCCTCATCTTCATCATCGTCATCATCAACTTCCGCCTAAGTAAACACATGATTTCTCTGTGGCGTTTGTTTAAAAACGCATCTAAATTGCAAATTAAGCAACAAATTTCATCAACAATATTTGAATTTGAATTTAAATGCCGCGCAACGAGCACAACGACAACATTGAAGTGTATGAAAGAGACAGACAGAGAGAGAGAGAGGGGGAGAGATAGAAATAGAATCAGCTAGATAGAGAGAGATAGAGAGAGAGAAGTGAAGAAAAGCATAGAGAAGAACCCGCAAATACACACTTACACACAAACACACACACACACACACACACACACACACACACACACACACACACACACACACACACACACACACACACAAAAACCGAAACCGAAAATGTAAAATTCGTTTTCCAGTGAAGAGAAGAGACTTTCGGATTGCTGCACTTGGCTGTAAACACCAAAAATACAACAATGCCCCAGCCATTTCCATTCTCTACTCTATCCCATCCCCTCGTCCACCTTTCTCTACATCTTCTGTCCTTCCTTATTCCCACCCCCGCCCCCTCTCCCCCCTCTTTAGCCATCATGCTATTTGCTTGTTTGTTTGTCAAAAGAAGCAATTTACGTGCAAAATAACTCAAGTGTCATGCAAATTTCATTTATTTTTCACAAGCAAAAGCAGCAAAATAAAAATAAAAATAAAAATAAAAAAACAACAACCAAAGAAAAAAAAAAAAAAAAAAAGAAAAGGGAGAAAAAAGAGAGAAGAATATTTCCCGGCTTGAAAAATCTTGTTGTCATAGAAAGAGAAGGCATAATGAAGTCACAACAACAACAACAACAACAACAATACATATATTCCAAGAGTGAAAAATTGGGTCTAGAACGATCTCTTCTTGATTTCCCGTAATTTAATTCTAATTTTATTTATAAAACATAAAAAGTTTCCTAGCAGGGGGAAAGGGGCATGGGGCAGGGGGTGGAGGGGGGGCGGCGTTTGGCATCACAGCACTTGTAGCTTAACTCAACTTTGTTAAGTACTTTTTCAGGTTGTTTTTTCTTCTTAAATTTTTTATCTCTCTCATCATTTGAGGGGGAGGGGAACAAAAGAAAACTGTTTTTAAAAATTTTTCTTCTTCTTGAACAAAAGAAAGTAGCGTGAGAATTGACAACAGTCGTATTATTTTTTCATGTAGAATTAAGACATAAATCTTAAAATATTTTCTATTTTTATAAAAATCATGTATATATGTATATGTAAATGTATATATATATATATATATATGTTCACTTACCGGCATAGTTTGACTTCCGTGTAAATTGGTTATTGCTGATTGAGCCTCCTGTTGCGAACCAAATTTAACGAAAGCGCAGCCTGAAAATATATAAAGCAAAAGCAATTTAAAAATTAATTATAGAAAATTATATAAAAGATTTAATTAATTTATATACTTAGTTAATTATATTCTATATTCTACTCTCTATAACCCAAATGAATATTGTGTGGAATATTTCATATTGATTTTTTTTTACCATATCAATAACCAATATATTTTTCCTTTTTCTTTTTATTGCATTGTAAATTAATTTTTAACCATTTTTTTTTAAGCTGTCGATCATAATATTGAATTTAACAATATATATATACATATGCACATATAAAATCTACCATAAATGGCAATTTAAGTGAAATCGGTTACTCCACCCACTCTCCCTCTCTCTCTCTCTCTCTCTCTCTCTCTCATCAACTCTGTCCAGCCATTATAACATTTTTTTTTTTGGATCTCTCGACATGTGTGCCGACCATTTAAATAAAATTTTAAGTGCAATTAAAATACATTTTCGTTCAACGACGAAGAATCCCTTGGAGGAGACATCAACAGAATGTGTGTGTGTGTGTGAGAGAGACAGAGTGAGAGCGACAAGGAGAAATACAGAATCAGATTCAACACGCCCATCATCAACGCCCATTTATATAAAAATAATAGTCGGCCAACCGTTTGCATGTAAAATTCACAAAAATGAAAAACACAAAAAAAAAAAAATAAAGAATAAATATATATATATATATATATATAAAATTATAAAAAAAATCCCTGCACTTGCTCACGCTCATTATTTTGTAATTTGTGCGGCAGCTGCAAAGAGATGGCCAAGGGATGGTGGTGGGGGTGAGTGGAAAGGGGAGAGGGGAGTGTAGAGGGCATGGTAGTTGAAGGTGGCTGAGACTCTTCTCCTTTCAATGGCATAATTATTAAAAATCATTTATGCTAATTTAATATACAGTCATAACCGCAAAAAGTAAGCACGACTCTTGTGGCAGAGGAGGCAATGTGGCCAAAATGATGGAGCAGAAACAGAAAAAGGAAAAAGAAGCAGCAGCGGCAGCAGCTGCAAGAGGAGAAGATTTGTTAAGTTCGTTGTTTGCCAGGATATGAAAAAGTGCTAAAGCAACATTTTAAACAAATAAAAAATTATAAGCCTCTTGTTTATATATTTTTTTTGTTTGTTCCTCTTTATTCTTTTTTTTTTTTGTTCTTTTGCATTCTTGTCAAAGTTGTTGCTTTTGTTAGTCGGTTGAAAATAACAAAAGAAATATATAAAATCAACTTTGATTTAAGTTTAAAAAAATGCTTAGCAATTGCTTTGTTTTGTTTACCATTCAGACTTTATATCAAAAATACCCTTTAGTTAGAGATAAAGAAAAAAGAGATAAAGGTTGAGAGATATACTATGTATGTATGTATATGGATCTAATATGATAATAATTCATATATTATTTTCATAATTATATTTCAAGTTCTTTTAGATATAAAAAGAAGTTCCCGTCTTTTTTCTTTTTTTCTTGCTTTTGTTTATTTTATTAGTTATTATTAATAATTATTAATAGTGAATCGTTTTTTAATGCGTTTAAATTAACTTAATTAGTTATCTATTCTATTAATATATATCATAGTTTTACTTAATAAAAGAAAATATATTTAATATATTTTTCTTTTTAATCTCTTGGCAAGTTCTTTATTAATTAAGCATCAATTTTAATCCAGAGTATCATTAAGTCGGCATCTTTTTTTTTTGGGGGGTGGGGTGGAGACTAACACTAACGTGTTGCGTTTTGTGTATTTTTTCAGCTGATGTTGGTGGATTAACAGCCAACAAAATATTTTTTTTTTTTTTTTTTTTTATTGTTAAGCAACGCTGATTTGCACTCTTGTGTTGGGCTCTACCCTCCTTCCACCTCCGTTAGCATGCCGCCCTGTTCCTCTGTCTCTCATTCCCTTTAGAGAATTCAGGATTTTGTTGTCACTTCAACACACAACACAACCAAAAAAAAAAAAACGAAGAAAAATCCACTTGAATTTTTTACACTTTATATATTTTTGTTTTTTTTTTTTTTTTCTTTTTTTGGGCAACAGTCGGACAAAACAGAGGCAGCTAACAAAAAAAAATATAACGAAAAACAAGAAAAATATATACACACATATACAAATGGAGAGGAATAAGGGAAAAATGGTGTTTTTTTTTTTTTGTATATTTTTCCTCTTTCATTCGCGCGCGATGTTTGCACGCGAAATTTGCGCTTGTCTGCCTTTCGGCTTGTCAGCTCGCATGTTGCATGGTTTTAGGCAGGATTTGTTGTTCTGAGTGCGCCATGTCCTTTTTAGAGGCAACTACAAAGGCAAGCCGCAATTTAGACACTCCCCCTCCCACTCCTCCCCCCACAGACCCAATGGAATGGGAATTGGACTTTTACCGTGGATCCGTCACCGCCTTTTACTCCTCTCTTCTCCTTTCTCTTCTATCACGACATTTACCCTTCTTTCAAAAAAAAAAAAAAAAAAAAAAAAGGAAACCCCTTTCCTTGCCTTTCTTTCCTTTTTTTTTTACTGTCCACTCACCATCAAGTATTTTGTTCTTGTTTTTTTTGTTATTTTTATTTAGCTGCAGGGTCTTAATTTTCAACATTGTTGTTGCTATTGTTGTTTAAACAACAACAGCAACAACAATAACAATCAGCGTCGAGTGAAGGTTAAGCTTAACCCTGCCGGGGTCAAAAAATTGCAAAAAAAAAGCCTTAATTAATTCCTTGGGTTTGAGTTAACATTTCGTTTTTTTTTTTTTTTTTTGGATTTTTTAATTTTTTTTTTTTTTGTTGACGATATTTTGGTATGTGGGCGAAAATTGCGGGTCGGTTCGGTATGGGGGCGTGAATGTGGGCGTTTGTGTATTTGTACAATTTGTAAAGTCAGTTCAGTTCGCATTTAGTTAAGTAAAGAATAAACTAAAAAGCAAAAAACAAAATTTAACATTAATTTTATACATATATGGGAAAGCGCCATCTATCGAAAGTCATGTATACTTTTGAAATATATTTGCCATTGGATTTAAAAAAGGTATTAAATCAATGTCAGCCTATATACATTGGCTATATATCCCTTGATATGATATATTCATATTTAAATTTCAAGTCTTTTTCTTTATTTATTTTGTTTAATTATCAATTTGAAACATTGACATTATTCTTCTATCTTCTTTTTTATAGGGTATAACCTGAATGGTCTTGAAAATTTTCTTCAAGTTTATTTAGCAATTCATATCATATTTATATTTCATTTCTATTTTAGCCCTTTTTCAATCTATCCCCTGCCATTAAGTCAAATATACTCAAACATTCATTACCATCTCCTAGGCAAGGTGCCCCCCCCCCTCTTCTCCTCCTTCCCCTCCCACCATGTACATGGCTCCTACTTAGTCCAATGGCTGATGATGATGATGATGATGATGATGATGATGTTGTTGTCTATGGGTAACATTAAGTCAAGTTAAAGACGATGACGACAACGAGGATGACGATGAGAAGGAATTTTGATTATTTACCTTTTTGTGTCCACTTTGGCGTTTTCGTCTCTAATGAACATTAAGTATAATTTGTCGAACTTCGAAGTCATTATATTAATTAAAAGTAAATTAGTCCATACCAAAGACACGCCTCCGCAGTTGAGGTAAGTTGCAAGAGTTTCTCTCTCTCTTTTTGCTCTCTCTATCTCTCTCACTCTCTATATATATATATATATATATCTATCACTGTTACTCTTTCTCTCATCTAGAGTTTAACTTTTGCCTTTGATGTAAAAGACGCAAAATTCAATTTACATACAAATCAAGCACAGAGACAGAGAGAAAATTAAGTGGAAGCGGCTAAGAGATAGAGAGAGAGAGAGAGAGTTAGGTAAAGATAGTGCAATCCTGTCGCGAGTCCTTAAAGCTAACGAAGTGCAACAAGCTTTAATTACTTAAGCGGGAATGCATACTAAAGCATTTCCTTCATCTTTCTTTCTTTCTTTCTTTTCTCTCTCTCTCTCTCTCTCTCTCTCTCTCTCTCTCTCTCTCTCTCTCTCCCCCCTGTCATTTCGTTTCTCTGTTTCTATTTCTTCAGTATCTGGATTTTTTCTTGGCTTGGCAATTAGTTGAAATTAAAATGTGAACGGAAGTGCGACAAGTTTTTAACGCCAGGTTTTCATTCTTACTCATTTTGCAACTTTCAGTGAAGCGTGAAATGACGCTGCTAAGCGAAAACCATGTTGAAGAAGAAAAGGGGGGGGGGTTGGGGGCTGGAGGAGTAGGAGAGTTGGGTGGTCGTCGTCATCATCATCGTTGTAGCCTAATGACACTTTTTAATCAAATATGCTAATGATAATGCAAAAGTTGAGCTGTCATTAAAATTATACATATTTAGCAAAAGTCTTTCAAAGAGTTGGTCCACAAAGGTGGATTCAAATATTACTCATATTTTGCAAAAAGTTTCAAGCAGCAGCAGGAGAAAAAAAAGAAAATCACAAAAATTATTATGTTTAAACACATTTTGTTTTTCCTATTAGAAAGATCTTAGAGAAAGTTTAAGAATCAATGGGAAGATTCAATGTAGATTATTTTAATTGATTTTAGATATTGACAGAATTTTATTTCCTATTTGATTATTTTCTTCTCTGATATGATTTTTTCTCTATTTAATCATTCTCTTTTATTGTATGATTCCTATATATCTATAGTTGATCATTCTTTTCTATATATTATGCGATTCTTACATTAAACTTTAATTTTGTTTCTATATGGCTTTAATATTTATATATATATGTATAATATATCTACATTAGGTTATTTTTAATTAATAAGACTTTCAGTTAATTATATATTTAATAATTCTTTAATTTTTGCTTTAGGTATTTCTTTCTCATTCCATTCTAAAAATTTTTATAAGGTTTAATTTTCAAAAATGTTAAATAATTTGAAATGCATTTTAGGAAATATTTTTTTTAGCGATTTGATGTGAAATCATTTAACTGTATGCATAATCTATATACTTATATGTATTCATTCTATTCGAATTCCGCCAATGATAAATATTTTTCATATATCTAGCTCAGTCACTCTCACTCTCTCTCTCTCTTTCTCTCACTTCCTCTCTCTCTAACTTTATTTCCCTGATGCCAACTGAAAATGACATTATTTACCATTTTCTACAAACAACCATGTGTGAGTGAGTGTGTGTGTGAATATGTTTTTTTTTTGTTTTAATGTTTTCCTTCTTTTTTTTTGTTGTTGAATTTTTGTTTTTGTTTTTGTGTGTTTTATGGAGTTTATTTGATTTTTGTTATGCCAACCGAAAATGCAGAAATGCATTCAACTGTGAGTGTGTCAGGCCACAAATGCAATTTGCAGAGAGCGAGGGAGATAGAGATAGTAAGAGCTAGAGTGAGAGAGAGGGAGCTAGCGAGAAAGAGGTAGAGACAGATGCAACCTGGAACCTTGTTTTTGCCTCTTTTATGAGATGTGATATGACAGTGACCATATTCAACGGAGTGTGTGTGTGTGTGTGTGGGGGGGGAGCGAGGCGAAGTATGGATGAGAGTGAAGGGGAGAAACTTGATGGGGAGGCCATTCACCAGGCATCAAACAAATTCGATAGCCTTGGACCTGGGGACCATAATAAGCGTAAACGTTGGACTAACAAGATTCCATGCTACGCTTTTGCACCCAAGAGGCAAACATGCAATGGCCATCAATGTGTCCAGAGTGTGTGTGTGTGTGTGTGAGTGAATGAGAGGAAGTGAGAGTGTGACAGAGAGGGGTAGAAGGAGGTAGAGAGAGACAGAGAGAGAGAGAGGCATATCGAGAGGAAGGTAAAAGATTCAAACGCGACCCGATGGTCAGCGAATGTTGCGCGCTTAATGCAACTTTGTTGCTCAGCCTGATGGCTGCTCTTACTCCTGCTGCTGCTGCTTCTGTTGCTTCTACTCTTATAGCCAGGCATCAGCAGCGATTGAAAAATCCCACTAGGGCGTTTTTAATTGGATTTTAAAATACTTGTCCCATGCAGCAGCAACAACAGTAACAAAAACAGCAGCAACAACAACAACAACAGCAGGCAACAGCAGGCATCACCAGGCCAGGACCAGGACCAGGACATGAGCCGTTCTGCCTCTACCACTCTGTTCTCGCAATTCTCTTCGTCAACTGAAATGACCAACGAACCAACCAACCAACCAGGCTAACACACACATGCACACACACACACACAGACACACACCTACATACATATATCGACCCACCGCCAGTTGGGGGGCTCAACACGCTCGTTATCCTTGTTTCCTGCTACTGCTGCTGCTGTGCACAATTTGGTTACGTGTTTGACCGGCGGCGATTTTTCATGGCAAGGCTTCGTATATGACTGTATATATATGTATGTGTGTGTGTGTGTGTGTGTTTTTCATGTTTTTCCAATTTTTCTGTGTTTTTTTTGGGGGGTTTTCCCCCTTACATTAATGGCATTGCGAATTTGTATTGCAAATGTGCAGCAAGTTGTGGCCAAGTATGTGAATCATATATGTATTCTCCCCCCCACCCCCTACCCTTCCCCTCTTCGCACTGGTGGATATATAATCGCCCAAAATCTCTTACAACTCAATTGTTGTAACATCTTTTTTTTGCAGAGAGAGAGAGAGAGAGAGAGAGAGAGAGAAACAGAAAGAGAGAGGAAGAAAGGGATAAAATATGTTTGGAGTTTTGAATGAGAAATCTTTTGCAATATTTGTCAAAAGTTTTAGGATAATATTTTTCCTTTTTTTGGTTACTGTTATTGTTGTTGTTGTTGTTGGAAAAATTAATCTAAATAATAATCAATTAGTTGATTTAACTTTCTTGAAAACTAGGATACCTGAATTTATTGTTCCATTTTTCAATTCAGAAAAACGAACTTAATAAACTGTCCACAAAACTGCAAAACAAATTGCCTTAAACTTGAAACTGAAATTGAACTCTTTGCCTTTTAACACTTTGCATACAAATCAATGACAACTGAGACACAGAAAAAAAAAAGAGTTAAAACTAAAGAAAGAACTAAATCAAAATCTCACACACGTAACTCGAAAAGTTCAATGGGACCATTATTCTTGATTTGAGAGGAAAAAGAAAATGCGAGAGAGAGGGAGAGAGAGAGAGAGAGATGGAGAGAGAGAGTGGGGAAGCAACAACAAATAGCAAACAGAAAAAGAAAAAGAATAGAAATGGAAATGGAAACTTTTCAAACTACCTTTTGCCAGTTGATAAACAAAAACAAAGATGAAAAAAAAGGCCTAAAGCAGCATCAGTTCAGTTCAGTTCAGTTCAGTTATATATATATGTATGTATATATATCTACAACCAAAGAGTAAATAAAATTGGCCAGACTAACTGACTCTGACAAACTGACTTTGAATTTGGATACGAATTCGGACTCTCAATCTGACTGGGACTCGGACTTGGACTCGGACTCGGAGACTCCATCAGGAGTTCACTCTGAGACTATGCAAAATATTTTCAAAATTTATGCTTGAAATATGTAATATGATATGTGTTTTGGGTAAAGGACGAAGGAAGGATGTTTAAATTGAAGATTTGGCAGACCAAATTAAATAAAAATCAGTGTGTCCAAAGAGTTGAGCTCAAATTGCAATTTCATAAGCAATTTGCCAAAGCAAAAACAAAAAAAACACAAAGAAACAAAAAAAAAGTGAGCAACAAACCAGAGAAATAGAGAGCGAGAGAGAGAGAGAGAGAGATAGCGAAAGAAAAGGGACTTTGGCATAAACGATAGAGATATGATGCTAGACAATTTCAACTAGCCTAGAGGGAAGAACAAAACCAGAACCAAAAGACAAAAATACAAAAACAAAAAAAAAAGGGATGGAAATTACATTTCAACAAAACAAGACAAGTTTAGTTTGTCTGTCGAAAAAACAAAAAACCAAAAAAAAAAAAAAGAGGAAAAAAAAGGAAAACAAAAACGCTCTAAACAATTTAATACTCTGGTAGCTCTGGCATTTTTATGGCACTCTCGAGTACTCTCTATGTCTTTGTGTCCTTCTATCTTTGTTATTTATATATATATGTGTATATGTGTATGTGTGTGTGTGTGTGTGTGTGTGTCCAGCCTAGGAAAAGTATGCACTGCTTGTGACACACAATAAACACCAATTAAGAAAATAATATTTTGTGTACACAAATTGAAAAGCCAAGCCAAGGATTCGTTGCTTTGCGTTGTGTTGCGTTGCGTTTCGTTTCGTTTCGTTTCGTCTCGTCTGGTCTCTTGTTTTCTACAAGTGCCAAGCAAATAATGCCCAAAAGTATGCTACGAAAATACAAACAAATATATAAACACACACACAAAAAGCGACACACGCACACACAAATAGAAATGACTTGGGTGGCAAGAGAGAGAGAGAGAGACAAATGGTAAACCTATAACAAAAGCTAAAATATTATTGCTTTTGGGTTTGTTTGGCTTGCCTGCGTCTGAGTCTAACTCTCAGTCTCAGTCTCTGTCTCTGTCTCTGTCTCAGTCTCAGTTTGAATTTGAGTTTGAGTTGGAGTCTAAAGTCCAATTCCAAGTCCAAGTCCAATTCAATTCAGTTTAGGTTAGTTTAGTTTAGTTTAGTTTAGTTCAGTCGAGCCAGCTTGTTATAGGGCATGTTGACAAGCCTCTTTAACAAATGACACCAACAGAAGAAGTAGATGTTCTACTATAGAAAAAGAAAAGGAGATGTAGCAATGCCAGTAAAAGCAAAGGACTCCTTTTTGGTGTAACATTTGTTAAGCTTCAGTCGAAATATTTGTTGCTTGTTTTTGTATAACCCTCTCTCTCTCTCTCTCCCTCTTACAAACAACACTGTGTGTGTGTGTGTTGTTCTATTTGTTATTTACTATTTTCGTGAAAAGTGTCCCTTTTGGCATGAAGGATAGAGAAAATTGAGAGAGCATGATGGCATCCCAAACCCAAAAACCCTTAAGGGAATTGCCCAAAAAAAACCCATGTCAATGTATATATATATATATATATGTATATGTATATGTCCATACATATATTTAAATTTCGCTTAGATGTTTGTTAAGATGCATTAGAGCAGGAAATAGATACATTTGCCAAGCTTTATAAATAAGAAATGCTTAGAAAGAGTTATGGCAAGAACTTTCGTTAGTTTAATCTAATTCTGAAATTTTTGCTCTTTAATTGTAAATGCTTTAAAAGGGAGACCCACATCCTTCGCACTCCCCCTTCATTCAACCATTATATCTATTTCTTAATTACAATTTTGGCTATTTCTCTTTTTTTGTTTTTTTTTTTTGCGTTTTTCCTCATTCTAAATGCCTTTCCTTTTAAATTCATTAAAGTCCTTGCCAAACCAAACAAAAAACACAAAATCTGGGGTGGGGGAGAACGAAAAAAAACGAGAAACATTATCCGCCTAAATAAACTCCACACAGGGCAAAAAGATTTAAAAGCCTCAACTCAAACCAAAGTAATTTTCAGGCCCAGTAAAATACAAAATGTGGAAAAAAAAAAAATGCAAAAAGCAAAAAAAAAAAAAAAAAAAAAAAAACAACGGAAAACTGTTACCAGCGCTCAGCGAACCACAAACAAGGTAAATGCTTTTCCAACAACACACGACACTGTTGAAACGCTAGAGCGGGGTATTCGGATTGAGGTTGCTGGTAATGGGGGGGGGTGGGGGGGTTGGTATCGGGGGTATAGGGGTGTCGGGATCGGGGCCAGTTGCAACCGCAACATAATAATTATGCAACAGAAACCGCAATGCATGCGGGGCACGGCAGCTTCAACCAGCTTCAGCTAACCTAACAATCCTCAATTCGGATGGGTTTGGACGGATGGATCCTGGGGGAGGGGGTTTGGAGGCGGCGCAGCAAAATTGTTTTGCCAGGCGAAAGTGTGAACAAAAAGCTGTTGCGTGTGTTGCCAGAAAGAAACAGCAGCAACAGCAACAGCAACAACAACAGCAACAGCAAAATACACATAAAAACAACAAAAAGGAAAAACAAGCAAAACAACGCAACAACGTCAAACCGCAAAGTCAAATGCAACTAAAACCGCAGCACAGTTTGGGGCGCTGAGGTTTCTTTTTTTTTTCTTTCTCTCTGTTGTAGCTGTTTGTTGCTCCCAGAGCAAGAGCAGGAGACAATGCCAGAGAAAACGAGATAGAAGAAGAGAGTGAATGAGAGAAAGTTAGGAGAATGAGAATTCAATGCAAGAGACATGCTATAAAAAGCAACTTCTGTTAAGATTTTATAAAAGAAAAAAAAAAACAAACATAAATAAATTAAAAATATAATTAAAATCCTAAGGCAGCATCGAATGCTTTTGGCAAACTTTTCTTAATTCTCTTTTAAATATAAATATCCTTTTTAAATATAACCTATAGTAAAACTCATGATTCAATTCTTTATTTAACTTGTATACTTTAAAAATTATTGTCTATTAACATACATATGTATATCGAACCAATCCTATATAAAATGTATCCAAGTTAATTTACCGTAAAAAGGCCAAACTCATATTCATATTCTTTCTACCAACAAAACTATTTGTATAAGTATATGAAAAATATTTCAATAAATAACATTAACTTTTCATTTATGTGAAATTATATAAATAAGATTATGAATTAAGCCTGGATCTTTGTACGAGAAGAAGAAAATATTTGCTTAATTCTTTCTCCCTGTTTTTTTTTTCCTATTTTGTTTTTTTCCTATTTGGCAATATGTCCAGTTAATAAAGTTTTGTCAGCTCTATAAATACTCGAAACATTATCTGGCCTAAGCCACATTTAGCATTTGCTCTCTCTCTCTCTCTCTCTCTCTCTCTCTTTCGTTACACCTGACCTCAGTCTCTTTCTATGCTTACTTCACTTTATTCCACCGCATTTCATTTTGTATCCTTTGACGATTTATTTGCGCACTTTATTTAGCACAAAATAACAGAAAGAAAGCAAAAAAAAAAAAAAATCAAAACAGAAAAACGAAAAGAAAAGAAAGCTCTGAACTAAAGCCGCATAACTTAATAGCCCAAGCTCGGTTCATTTGAACTTTATTGCTGTTGCTGTTAAGAGGGGGTGTGGGCGTTGGCGGATGGTAAGAGGGAAATAAAAATAAAGCTAAAACAAAAAGACAGAAAGAAAAAAAAAGAAAAACCAAAGGAGAGGTAAGAAAATCAATTTAGCTGGGCTTAACTTGAACATCAAAGCATAAGCATGAGAGAGCGGTTAGGTAGACAGCAGAAGCTAGATTCAGTGATAGAGAGAGAGAGAGAGAGGGGGGGGTTGATGGTGGGGAAAATGGACAGGTAAGCCTAATAAAGTGCGCTGGCAGCCCCCAAAAGCATGCAACATATATATACATATATATAAATTTATATATGTATATGTATATAATTCTCCTCTTTGTCCTTAGCTAGTTGTTGCGGTAAAAGCTAATTGTATAGGGCACAACGGAATTTGATTGCATGGGATTTAGATATGATTGAAAAGGGCCAAAAGCATCTTTCTCACTCTGTCTCTCTCTCTCTCTCTCTCCCTCTCCCTCTCAGTATCAGTCTCTGTCTCTGTCTCTGTCTCGGAAGCATCTGGAGTGCATAAATTGTCCGCTTGCGAGCCACTAGTCGCGCACATTATTCATTTTTAATGCGAGTCATGGCAAGGGAAGGCCAGTTATAGAGAAGCAACCACAGCGAGCAACCACAACAATTTGGCCACATGTAAGCACATAGCCATAATTGCCTCTACAAAGTCTGAAGACTGAAGACGACACCAGGGTAAAATGACGGTGTTGCACTTAAGACAGAAGCAAGCGCAAGCCAGGCCAAAAGCAACCAAAGCAACCAACCAACCAGCCAGCAGGTAGCCAGGCATCATTAAAATGAGTTAGGTGAAACAGAAAGCCAGGCTAGATAGAGGGACAGAGGGAAAAGGGTAGATGGGGCAGAGGGTAAGGAACACACAGATGCGGAAGTAAAGACGAGACGCGAGACTCGAGACTAGGAGTTGTCCTTGTTCTCATCATCGTCATCGTTTGCCTTTGGCCTTTTGGGTGCAATTTGCAGTGGCAGTGGCTGCAATTAAGCCAAAAGGTAGATTAACTTTAAGCTATCTGTATTTGTATATATATATACATATATATATATATATATATATATGTGTGTGTGTGTGTGTTGGTCTGCGGTAACAGTGCCTGAACAATCTTTTCATTTGTATTCCAACATCTTATTGGTTCACATAATTTCTTTAGTTTCTTTCCCGATATATATATACATATATATATATCCATGCATATTTGTTTACATTTTTCGCATTGTTCAGTCTCTAATTCAATTTGTGCCACACTCCTTTTGCATCTTTTGCATTTCGCTTTTGCTTCCTCTTATTGATTGAATCAAATAACCAAATTTCACAATTCTCTGCCATAAACTAACAATACACAATAGAAAATTTGATGAAAAATAATAATAATAATCATCATAAGAAGAAGAAGCAGAAGTAGAAGAAGAAAATGAAATGATGGTAGAAGAGGTGGCAAGGTAAGGTAAAGAAATGGCTTCCAAAAAAAAAAAAATGATTATATATTTTGCAAAGCATTTCAAATTGCATATAACGTAAGAATATTTTTAGTGAAGCATTTTCCATTTTCATTGTTGCATAAGCAGAAATATACATATTCATATATATATTGCATATAGTATATAGATATATATATATATATATATACATATTTGTGTATGATGTGGGGATCCATCTGCATAATGGGCTCGTGTTCGGTGATGTGGCAAACAAAACGTGCCGCTTGCAAAATTGTACAACAACCAATTAAAATGCATAACTCGATTTAAAGTTTACATAACATTTTGCTAAATTACAGGTTCGTTCCCAGGCATTCAGACAGGCAGTCAGGCAATCCGTCTGTCCGTCAGTCATTCAGTTGAGGTAGTGAAAGGGGGGAGGAGAGAGTGGAAATAGAATGGCGGTGGAGGCGAAGCCGGGCAGTCAGGCTTATATAAGTGGCCCATCCTATACATTTACCCCTCATACTTCTCAGCCCAATACTCGTCAGCTCAGCTTGCAGGGGCTTACAATGTCTGTCGCTTGTTGTTGCTGGTGATGATGTTGCTGCTGCTGATGCTGCTGCTGATGCTGATGCTGATGCTGTTGCCGTTGCCTGGACAACATGCAATTAAAAGCGATATTGAATTTTGTTACGCCATGCGCTTGAGTGTGCGATTTGTTGTTGTTGTTGTTGTTGCTGTTGTTGTTACTCTCTGCGGCTCTTATTTAATTTGAGCAAAAAGCAAAAACATATATTTTGTTATGTGATTGGCATAACTTATACAATGGGAGCAACCAGCCAGTGAGTCAACTGGACAATAAGACAGACAGACAGACAGATAACCAGGCAACAGACATACAGACTGTCAGCTTAAAAGTATGCTATGAATAATATTCGGTCAAATTATAACTTTTGCCAACAACATGTATGAAAACATAGACATACACACCCGCACGCACGCATACACACACACACATAAAGAAGAAGAAGAAAAAGGTACTACAATACAATATGATATATATATATATATATATTAAAAGGTAAAAAACAAGTCAACAAGTCAACAAAAGTATTCATTTATATCTCCTACCATATTCTTCTCTGTCAAAGTGCAAATTTGCCTTTATGCCCAAAGGCAACACTAAATGATATTCAAATATATATATACATATATAAATATACGAATATGTATATAAACTTGGACAATGCATAATAATGAGAATTATAGGCTATCTCGACACTTTTAGTTTTTGTCCTTTGTCTCTTTTTTCTCTTCTTTTTTTTCTCTCTCCTTTTAATATTTTAATAATGCACATACATCATAAATATGCAAACTGTGAACAGAAAAAAAATAAAGAAAGTTTTATTCTATACACTAAAAACAAAATTTTACACATGAGAAAAATGCAGATTGCAAGAAATTGCTTAAGGCAAAAAGCAGGCCTAAATCAAACTTTCTCTCTGTCTCTTTCTCTATTTTTCTTTCGTTTGCTCTCTCTCTCTCTCTCTCTCTATGCGTTTTGGCACTCAATCAAAAATCACATTTCCGTGTCGGTTTGTTTGGATGTGGATGAAGGTGAAAGGGTGGGCAGTGGAAGCATAGAAGGACGTTGGTAGCTATACATAAAAAAAAAAAAAAAAAAAAAAGCATACACAAAATGCAGAGGCGGCATGAAAGCAAATGTAATTAAAATTCGATATACTTGTTTTCCCAGTATGAAGAGCAAGAGAAGGCCGAGAGTCCTGAGGGACAACATCAACATCATCAACATTGTAATCATCGTCGTCGTCGTCGTCGTCGTCGTTCAGCAGCAGCAGCAGCAGCAACATTGCTATATATATACATATGGCAAAGCAGCCCAGCAACATTTGCCAAAAATTTTAACTTCAATTTAAATTTTTGGTCAGATTTGCACGTACTCAACGCTTGGTGTGTTTTTGTAATTACATACACACACACACACACTCATACGCTTCATGCAAATTGATGTTGCTTTTAACACACACACACGCACACACACACACACATGCATGCATGAGCACAAGAAGAAGAAGAGAGAATGAGGAAAAAAAAAAATTTTGTTTGGTAGCAACAGCAGCAGCCACATTTTCGGGTTTGTTGTCTGTGCTACTTTACAAGCTGGCCAACAATGAAGATTTATAATGCCCTTCTGCCCTCTATACACAGACAGAGAGACAGAGAGAGAGAGAGAAAGAGAATAGATATATAGATAGATAGATAAAGAGTCTGAAGGAAAGAGAGAGAGAGAGAGAGAGAGAGAGATAGAGAAAGGGAGGGAGGGAGGGAGGGAGGTAGGTAGGTAGGGGAGTATGTAGAATTTAAGCGCTATACCACCTTCTCATCCCATTCCATCAATTCATTTGCTGTGCAAGCATCTATATTGTCAGGGTTATTTTTGGTTTTTGGTACTAGTACTAGTACTAGTACGTACATAATAGCCATATATTAGGGTTGACTAGCGATTTGGCATTTGAACACAATTGAAACGGGATTGAAAATGTAGAGAAAGGTCATCATACAAATCTATGGATGGGGGATGGGTGGTGGTGATTGATATTTCTGACTGGGTTGGATTTCGAGTATATATACATATGTATATCTACTACTACTACTGGTTGGTTCTGCTTGGTTTGCCTTGATTGATGTTTTAAGCGTTTTGTATTTGAAAACAGTTTAACTTTAATTGTGAACTAAACAACTATCATTTAGCATTTAACTCAGAATATGCAATCTGAGAGTGAGTGAGTGTATATATATATATTTATATATACATATATATATATAGAAATATATATTTATATTCTAATTTAACTGCTTACCGCCACGTGGATCACGTGTTCTGTTGTAAGGATGAAGCCTTGTGCACTTACCTAAAAATGATAAAAAAAAGAGATACAAGAAATTAATTAGTATTTAATTATAAGGCAAATGAATTAAGTAAACTTTAAGGCAAAAGAAAGAAATTGGAAAATAGAAAAAGTTACTTGTTTTGGTTTCTTTCGTCTTCTATTAAAAAGAAGAAAACAAAAAACAAAAAAGAAGAAATAGCAAACTTCAAAGAGTCAGCAAAAGTCTATGCATTAAATTTTCCTTTTACTTTTCCTTTTGCTGTTGCTTTTGGTGCTGTTGTTGTTGTTGTTGTTTGTTGAAACTCATTTGGCAAACAGTTAACAATGTTGTATGACTAAGCCGTTGCCCGTATATGCCTAAGTTATTAGCGCATAAACATTTATTTGCTTTATGCCAAGATGAGGCAAAAGCATCTCTTTACTTGGGTACTGATTTTCTTTAGCCTTGGGCTGAGGTCTGTCGACACTTGAGGCAGCTAAGCAACAAATCCACAAGAACAGAACCAAGAGCACACCCCCTGCCACCAAGCAGTATATAGAGGAAAGGACCAATGGTGCCGTGTCTGGAGCTAAGGCAGGGGCTGGGGTAGAGGGTAAGGGAAAGTCAGTGTCAGTTTTATATTATTTTATTTCAAGCTTTGAAAAAGGATCCCCTATCCGGGCCTTGTTCGTTTCAGCCTTTAGACATTTTCATTTTCATAGTCTCAAGGAGCGGCAGCAGCAGCAGCGGTAGCAGGAACGGTAGCAACATCAGCAGGCCGCATGTTGTATCCCGTTACAGGCCGGGCAGGATGGTAGCAAAAAGAAAGGATATTGTCTAACAACAAAAGTGGAATAAATTAATTTAGCTCAAGCTTCGCTTCTGCCAATGAGCTAGAAAATGAGCTAAAGAATATGTATGTGGCATACACTTAGCCGTTGCGTCCTTGTCTTCTAATAATAACAAAATATGTACGTATATATGGGTGTGTGTATGTGTGTGTGTGTGTGTGTGTGTGTGTGTATGTGTGTGACACTGACAGGTGGCCAACCCATACTCTCTTATTACTTGGCATACTGAATATCAAGACTCCTTGTCTGACATTTAATATAAAAGCGAGAACAAGTTGTGGCGTTTATTAAAAAAAATTAAAGCCTACCTTCAGGGCGCCAGCTGTTAATAAATACAATTTTCTATATATATCCATTAGAGGATAAGCACACACACACCCACATATATACATACAGATACATATTTATACATATATGTTTGTATGATACAAACTTGCTCTCTTTCTCTCTCTCTCTCTCTCTCTCTCTCTCTCTCACTCGCATTACGTTGTCAATTTCACTTTCGCTTAATTGCACTCGCTAGCCAACTAACCAAGTTCTCACTCTGCCACTCCTATATCCCCTGTTTACCCCCTCTTCCTCTTACCCCACACAATTCCTACTCTTTATCTCTATATCTCTTCATGTCTCATATATCTTTTCCGTTTATTGCATTAATTTTTCAATAATCCTTGTGCGCAACTAAAACAAATATCTAAAGTGGCATACTTCATGGCTGATAAGACTAATCTTTTATTAATACACAAACACACACACACACACACACATGGGGAGAGAGAGAGAGAGAGAGAGAGAGAGAAAAGAGAAGAAGGAATAAGGAAAGAAAAATGCCAGCTCAACTGAGTTAATTAAATTTGTGCTTTAGGGATTGGTTTTGGTCTTGGCCTGGGTCTTGGCCAGAACTTTAATATATAGTTGGTTGATTGGTTGGTTGGTTGCTTGCTTCCTTAGCTGGTTGGTTGCTTGTTTTGGGCCAAAAGTAACAGCACCAGCACCAGCAGCAGCAGCAGCAGCAACCCTTTTCACTTTTTTCTACTTGGGCGAAAACTTTTTGGACATTTTTATTGACAAGCCGGAACACAGGAAGCTGAAATAGCCACGAAACAAGGGTTTGTATAATATTTTTTTTCTTTCTTTATTTTACTTCTTTGCTCTCCCTCTCTCTCTCTCTTACACACTCTCCCCCTATCTCCCTTTCTTTTACTCTCTCTTTAAGTAAGGCACAAGCAAAGTTTGTCTGGCTTGTCGGTCAGGGCCCATAACGGTTGCGGTCAAATCTAATTTCCGCAGCTTTTACTACTTTATTAAACTATTACAACTAAAGCCGAAATTGTACAAGGCGATGGGTATTAAAAAAGTTATGTAGGTATGTACTAAATATATATATATATATATATATATATATATATGCTTTACTTCTTGTGTGTGCGTATGTATTTGTGTATGGAGCATGAAATGTGTTAATAAAGCACACTTGCCACCAACATGGCCACATAATGAAACGAAATTGCAGGAGGTAACAACATGGCTGTGCTTTCATCTATATAGTTATATATATATATATATATATATATATATATATATATATCCATTTCTCTAGGAAGGGTATACACTTATATGGTCTATATTCATATCGGTACATACTAAATAAAACTTTAGCAAACTTTGATTAAGTTAAAGTTTATCTTTTGTCGCAAGTCTTAACATATGTATATATTCGAACGTCGATCAAGTTATTCAAATGAAATCTGAATCCATATGTATATAGAATTCTGATAATATTATTTTTATATTCTGATTTGATTAAAAAATATGCAAAACTTATTAATCCAATTTATATTCTATTTAATCAAAAGTTTCTCTCACTCTCTCTCTCACTCTCTCTCCCTTTCTCCCTCTTTTGCTCTCTCTATCTA
>JAECWJ010000696.1:3692500-3997500 GCA_018150375.1 Drosophila sturtevanti | reverse complement strand
TTGAAATGGGAATGGGAACAGGACGAAGAGATGACAACTTTGGTGCAGCCGTCGCCTCTTTTGCCTAGCTCCTGCAGCCTTGATGACAATGAAGTGCATGCATGAATATTCTAATCAAATGAGCCACCAGGCTTTAGGTCCTTGGTCCTTGGTCCTTAGTCCTGAGCCTTAGCCAAAGCTAGAGCCGCATTCGGAGTCGGAGCCAGAGCCCATACGCCCTACCCAAGCCGATTTCGTTCACAAGCTCCAGCTCGAGCCTGTTGCCATTGTCAAGTTGAACAATTTTTGCATTGCTGCCACATGTGCGCTTGCAGTGTGCTGCTGCCATTTTGCAACTTCCACTTGCTCATTTTTTCATTCCTCCACACACTCTCACACTACTTCTTGTACATTTTTTTCGTTTCTTTTGTAACACTGGCAAAAATGATTGGTAAGTAAATGTATTGAAAATTGAACCAGTTGAGAATTACAAGTGTGAATGTTAAAATCGATATACTTAAATCGTTTATATAGGTATAATGATTGCATCCTCTCTTCTCGTTCTCTTGTTTTTTGAATTGCAGGAAATGTTGTAAAGTTTTCTCTCAGTGTTATGCTGCACACATGCTTTGTGTTTTGTTGCGGGTGAAAAGTTTCAAAGTCAGTCAGTATCTTTCAACCTACCTATCTACCACCCCACACACACTCACACACACACACATATGTATACATACTTGTCCCCTGCTCTCAACAAAAAAACTTCCTTTCCTTTCCGTTTTTACCTCGTTTCATTTCATTCACTCACTGAAATCGAATTTGCATAATTTAACATGATGGTTGCGCTTATTCCTGTTGCCTGTCAGAGAGACAGACAGACAGACAGACAAAGAGACTGGCAGACAGGCGACACCACCACCCGATGTTATTATTGTTGGTCTACCTACCGATTCCCCCTTTTCACCCGCTCTCTCTCTCTCACACACACACACAACCTCTATCACCGCCAGTATGCCACCCCAACCTTCTTCTATTCATCGTCACCACATTTAGCCGCCACATGCATCATCATTTGCATACATTTGCAGTTCAGCAGTCAGTCAATGGTGGATGGCAGTTGAATGGTATGAGGCATATGAAGAAAAAGGTGGTGGAGCAGCAGCAGCAGCAGCAGTAGCAGGAGGAGGTGGAGGAGGGAGAAAAGAAGAAAGTGGGGAAGGGGAAGAAGGGGCAGCTGGTTGCTGCTAGCTTCACATCGTCATTCGATTTTCTTTTGTATATAATTCGCACAAAAAAAAAAAAAACGAAGTGAATTGACGTTGATGGATTTTGGCACTTACACAGGCTAGCGCCTGTCACTTGAAAAAAAAAGAGAAAAAGAGAAAACTCTCACTCACCCACCAATCTCAAGCAAATATAACCACCCATATAACCACCCAACATCCAACGTAAAAACTTTCAGTTGACTTTGAAGCGCATTTTAATGAAGAATGATATGTTGGCATCCCGATCACAAGACCTTGGCAACGAAGACAGTTTTCGCGGCTTTGAACGCGAACAACCGTCAACAAGTTTTTACCAACCATCCCACGACCCCCTGCCCGAATCTTATGGCAAAGGCGCTACCACCCACACCACCCAACCACCACACCCAAAGAACAAACAGACAACAAAAAAAAAAAAAAAAACGATGTAAAAACATAATAAAACAAAAGCAAAAACAAAAAGAAAATTGCACAAAAGACAAACCGATGTGCTCGATGTGTTTTGTCATAAATTTGTGCGACATTCTTGTGTAGGCGCAATGGCAAACATTTACCCATCAATTTGATTTCACACTGATGACTTTGCTTGTCACCAGTTAAGGAATATTTTGTTTATACTTATACATATACATATATACTGACATATATGCATACATATATGTATATCAAGAGAGAGTCAAAAGTTGCCAAAAATGAAGTTGAAATTGAAAAAATGAAAATGTGTAATAACTGAAATATTCATTCAAATTCATTCATTCATATGTATTATCATCTCAATTTGGATAATGATAAGCGATATCGTAACATTATAGCAGATGATATATGTATTGGGTGTGATTTTGAAAGGCTTTAGGTTTTCAACTAAATTATTTTTTCAATAAGAAATTATAATTTTTATCGTAGATTTATATAATATCATATATGAGTTTAGTTATTGATCGGATTTCGGATCGAAACGTCTTATACATAGAATGAGAAGAAAAGAGCGTATAATGTAAAGAGAAAGAGAAGTTGCAAAACTTTTGCATTCTTTTTTATCTGCCCCGCCCTATAAAGTTGGCACATTGAAATTATTCAACGGACAGATAATGCCAACAAAATGGCCACCAAATGTTGTAGCAGTAGCATGTGCAACGAGCCAAATAATCATCACAAACATAACCATAACAATTATATAGGGTCGTGTAAGGTAGCGGGGGGTTTGCTGGGTTTTGGATGGACTAAAACGAATATGTTAAAAAAAAAAGGGAAGAAGGAAAGAAAAAGAAAATGGTGTAGCTGTAGCAAGGATGAGAAGAGGAGGAGGAGGAGAAGGAGGAGGAGGAGTAAGTAGTATAAATAGAAGGAGATGGAGTAGGAGAAGGAGGAGGAGGAGTATAAAATAAAAATCGGGTAAACAGTTCAATTAAAGTTGTTTGCTTTTAAGAGCGCTCTGCTCGATTCACACGCTCGCCATTTGCATTTCTATACGGCAAAATAAACAACGTTGAATGCTGGCAAACGAAATGGTAACGGGGGCAGATTGAACAGAGCATAAGGGGGTGGGGGTGGAGGGATGTGTAGGAGGCAAAAAAAAATACAAAAAAAAAGTTTCGTTTGTTTTAATATGCAAGTAACTTTTTTAACAATAACATTTCATTTTATTATGTCAAAAGTTTTGGTTTTACAAATACACACAGATACGCATACAGACACACACACACACACACACATATATATACACAATCACAATTTTTATTTTGCTTACATTTGTGTGTTTCAATGTGTGTATGTGTGTGTGTGTGTGTGTGTGTTTGGAATATTTTCATGTTAATGTTTGTTATTGTTGTTCTTTTGTTGGCGTTTATTGTTGCCGTTTTTGATATGCATGAAAAGGCGGGCGAACTGTATGGCTGACTGGCGGTTGGGTGGGGGCGTGGCATTAGGGGTACGCCGAGGCCATGTGACACTTTGCATAGAAATTTGGAATGGTTGTTATTATTATTCTTTCAGTTTTTTTTTCCAACTCTCCCACATTTTTGAACTTCTATTTCTTATGCTCCTTGTTACTTCTATTTTTATTTTATTTTACATTTGTCTTTTGTTTTGCTTTGTTTTGTTTTGTTGCCTTTTTTCATCTATTCGCTTGAAAGATGATGAAAGAAACAACTGAATATTTGTTGAGTTACTTTTTTTGCCGCATAGATTCGAAATTCAGTGGCAAATTTTCAAGTTAAATTAAAATATCTATTATAAATTATCTGTGATCTATATCTAAATATATTCCTCCTCTATTTAGTATATAGAACAAAAGAATTGCCTACTTATTTGGGCATCAGTAAAAGTTAAAGTCTGTGACTAGATTAATTAAAGTTTTCATTGTAGAATGGAATTCGAATAAAGTTTATTTTAGTTCTTTTTTGGGGCCAACTTTTCTTAAAACATATAATTTTATTATGCATTATTTATCACATTTTTAATTTTACTTTTTTTGAAATGGGACTACAAAAGTAATTCGAGAACTAAACACAAATGATACAAGAATAACAAAAAAAAAGAAAGAAACAAAGTAAATGTTATATGAAACAAAACTGGCACAATACAACAAATAACGAGCTGAACACGTTACGTATACGCAACAAAAAAAAAAAAGAAGAAAATAACATTATATACGTATATATATATACGAAATAGTAATGCTATATATATTTTACAATATTGAATCGATTTTCGATATACAATATATATATATATATATAATTAGTTTAGTTAGATGATAGATGTGTGTATGGTACTCACCTTTGCTAGCACCGTCCGGGCCACGCAATATGGTGCACTCCTCTATAGTGCCAAATGGTTGAAATATTTGTCTAACATCATCTTCGGTTTGTTGTTTGCTGAGCATGCCAACGAACAGCTTGCGATCTAAATGCTCTGTGTTTTTTTTTTTTTTTTTTTTTTTTTTTCAGGTTTAGTATTTTTTTTTCGATTTTAATTATTATTGTTTGTGAGTTTGAAATTTGAATTGTTGATTGTTTTTTAATTTTTTTTTTTTTTGTATTTTTTTTGGTTTAATTCGAATTACCAAAAAAGGCAGCAAAATGGAAGAGTGGCAATGTGTTAGAGATAACCCAAAATCAAAGTAGAACAAATTAAATGTAAAGAAACGGAAATATATTCCAAAAAGCCATAGCCAGAGAAGTTGTTTTGCAAGTTAAAGAAAAAGAAACAAAAAGAGAAATGAAAGAAATCAATGAAAATTCAAATATACATATATATATATATATATATATATATATATATATATATATATAGAAATATAAATACATATATATATATATATTTCATTGAATATACCAATTAAATACCGAAAAATCAGATTTTTGTTGATAATAAAATGTGTCGTATATAGAGAGATGTAAATGCAACAAGGTTACACATTACGCAACGGTTGATTTTTGTATTTTTGGTTTTTATTTTATTTTTATTTTTTTTGTTTGTTTTTTTGTAACGAGTAACGAACGCAGCAGGCACATTTAGTAGTATTTTTTTTTTTTTGAGAATTCAACAGGCGCAAAATTACCCAACGAAAAAAAAAGAACAAGGTAAGGTAAAAGCAACAACATTTAGTTAACGAGAATTTTTGGTGATTTTTTTTGAGGGGGGGAAGATAGGGGGGGTGATTTAAAAATATTCACCAATAGAGCAAATACAATTACAACATTTATTTAGGTGGTTTTTTTGGGTCGGGCGGATAGGAGTATTTTTCGGTATTTTTTGTTTTGGTTTTTTTTTTTTTTTTAGCGGGAAGAGGGTGTATAAAAAAAGAAGTATATTCGGAAATAAAAACAAGGAAAGAAAGTAAATTGTTGAAAAGCAAAGGCCAAAAAGTTAGTAAATTAAAATAAAATAATAAAGAATTAATTTTTAAAATTTTTAAATAAAATTGTCAGTTTTCCAATTTTGCCAATTTTGATGTATTTTTTTTTTTTTTTTTTTTAATTTTTTTTTAGATATATTTATTTTTTGTAGTTTTTTGTATTTTTGTCATATAGAGCACGAACAAGTGTTACATAAAAAGGAAAGAAAAGAAGATAAAAATGGGTGATATTTAGTTAAATTTGTAGCACAATTGGTTTTGGTTTTTTTTTTTTTTTTTTGGTTTGTTTGTAACTTACAACTTACAAAAATTGAAAATGTCATGTATATAGATGACAATAACAATTAGCTAAATGTATATATATACATACAAATGCATATATATTTATATATAGGATGATAGTTCTATATATGCATGTGTATGTATATATATATACATATATATTTATATCTATATATATATATGTATAGATATATGTAGAACACACGCCATTTATACGCACACACACACACACATACGTACAATATATACGAACTGGCCACGCTACTAAAATGATGATATTGGATTTCGATTTAATAGACATTGAAAGATATATAAGAATAACATTTTAGCCACTACTTTTGAAAAGAATGAATTTGTAAATATATATATATATAAATATAGAGATGTATGTATAATAATATTTAATAACTAGAAATAGCTTAAAATAAGAAATACGTAAGAGTTTAAAAAATAGTTAGCACTAAAAATTTGTTGTAAGAGTTTGTTGGCCTAGTGAGGAGGAGGAGGAGGAGACAGCGAGTAAAAAAAAAATTCATTGAAAGTGCATAAAAATATAGCCTAAGAAAGTTGACAATTGAGAGCAAAGCTGCTATATAATATACGAGTATAATGTTAAATTGATACAAATCAATTGTGTTTAAAAGATATTGAAATTAATTTCCAATTATTAGATGATGATTCAATTTTGAATAGAGAATTAACTTTCTCACCATGACTAGATAGAATATATCACATTCCAGATACATTTCCTTTTATATACTTACATTTCAATACCCTAACAAACAGGTGAGAATGACTTATGCAATTTCATAAATTCATTTAGATATTTTTGAAAATAACATTAATTGTTATATGGTCCTCACCTAACGTAACTCTCTTTTAAAAATCTTGAAATTTTGACTATATTTTTCCAAATATTCAAGACATTTCAGCATACAACATAGAGAAGAATCAATTCAAAATGAAAATTAATTCATCATCAAATTATAGTATAAAATAATGCAAGTTGAGAAATACATTTAGTAAAAGAAATAGTAAATAATTGATCAATTAGATTTCGGAAAAGAAGTTAAGTTTTTGATTTCTTTTTGTATGAAAAGTACTTACTACCAAACGAAATCATTCCCAAAATAGTTGAACTTTCAAAGTGAAATTGAAAAAAAAATTTGTTTAGAATTTATTTGCTAGATATAAAATTTAGATGAATAATAATTGTTAATTACTTAATACATTAAGCAATTGTTTTTTTTTTTCTCCTTAAAGACATATATATTGACTTAAAGATGCTTTCATAATACAATATTATTCAACAAACTCTTCTTGAACGAGAAAAGTTGAAAAGGGGAAACGATATAGTTATTATATATATGGTCAGTTATTGAAAGTCTATTCACATATGGCGGATTCTTTATCTAACCCATCTTTATCGCTCGCCTATCGAAAATTGAGCATCATATAATTGGCCAAACACTTGCACCCAGACCAAAGTGGAGACAAAATAAGAAAAAAGAAGAAATATATATAGGGAAAAAGACAATTCTCTCTCAATTTTTTTTTTGTTTTTTGAGGGCAGCTGCTGCTCCTTGTGCTACTTCTACTAGTAACTCCAACTCCTATTGCCGTTGCTGTCGCGTTAAAGTGGCAAAAGCAATCGAAGTAGAAAATAACTAATACGACACGTTAGACCCAAGCCAAAACTCCCGCACACACACACACACACACACACACACACACACACAGATGGCCTGCAGGCAATTGTCTTCGTGTCCGGGTTAAGCCTAATGGCATTTGGATTCCCCTCCCTTTTACTATCTCTATCGTGTCTCTCCCTCTCTCTCTCTCTCTCTCTGTTCGTCTCTTTCTCCAATCTCAAAGCACGTGCAATAAGCCAAACAACGCCCAGGGCATGCTAAAAACCCAAGCCAAACAACACAAAAGGGTTGAGCTTAATAAAAATGTAAAGCACGTTGGGTCGGTTGCTCTCTTGGTCGCTAGGGGTCACAAGGATGGGTGTAGGAGGGATTGGGCTTGCGACTGGGCTTCTGGCTGTGGGTTAGGGGTAACCGTTAACTGTAACGGTAAAATAGTGCAGCATACTTTGCGGCGCCTGCTGTTGTACATATGAAATGGCATAGTTCAACTGGCTGTTAACAGTTGCGGACACAACACACTATACACACAGCAGCAGCAGCAGCAGCAGCATATCTCTACTAGTAAAAAGAGAGAGAGAAAAAAAAAAGGAACAAAATGTAAAGGAAAGGAGAGGTAAAGAAGAAAATGTAGGAAAGTGAAACAAGTAAAAGGACTCGCACACAGACACACTCTCATTGAGTGAGAAACATACACAAAGGCGAAAAGGATTTGCACAATGTTTAGCCTGACGTTGCAGCAATTTTCTACAATTACCTAGGGCCAGGACCAAGAGCTCAGCTCGACCGAGAATTTTCAGTGATTCGTTTTGCCTTTTCTTTTAGGTTTTCAGTTCTTCTTCCTTTTTATTATTTCTTTTTTTTTTTTTTTGTGTCCTCCACCATTTATTTTCTCTCTCTCTCTCTCTTTTTTACTTTTTTTTTTTTTGGTTGGTCGCAGCAGTGAAAATAATATTAAAGGCCATTAGGCTCATATAGACAAGTTAAGTGGCTCCTGGTTGCCATGTGTGGCAGAGTTTTTAGATTTTATTTTTATGCCTCTCATCCCGCCCCCTCACAGATTTCAGACCCATCTCCAGCTGTAGCAGCTCGTTGCCTAGCAGGCAAAAGAAGTCATTAACGTGTCGTTGTCTTTGATGCTGCTACTCCTGCTCTTACTCCTGCTCCTGCTGCTGCTCCTGCTGCTGCTGCCTGGAGAGGAGTCGGAACACAAACACGATGAAAAAAAAGAAGAAATACAGGCAAGGAAAGACAAGAGAGCAAAAGAAGTAAAACAAAAAAAAAAAAAATGAAATTAAATTAGTTAACCACATGGCAACTTTTGTATGCCCAGGACTATAGTCACCATCAAGAGGAGTAGGAGTTACGGGAGCACTACCAAACAGGCAAGAGACAAGGACAGGCCACTAATTGTTGCATGTTATGTTTTTTGCTTATCTTCCTTTGAGTCTGTCTCAGTTTATGCTTCCCCCTCATCTCTCTCTCTCTCTCGCTCTATCTCTGTACTCGTTCTGTATGTAGCTTTGTGTGCTAGACAAGTAATTGTATTTTAAATGCCAGCCAAAAGGTGAAAAAGCCATACCCAGTCAGACAACCAGCCAGCCAACCAACCAACCAAATAGCTAGCCAGCCAACCGGCCGGCTATGTCGCATCTATAAATTATACAAAAAAAAAGCAAGTGCACAAAAAAAGAAAGAAAAACTCCTAAAAAGGAAAACTAAATACAAAGTCGCTGACAACGCGAAAAAGTCAAAGCTCATGTGTTTTGCTCTCTCCCTCTTTCCCCCTCACTGTTTCTTCTTTTCCCGATTTCCTTTCCTTCTTTTTTTTTTTTTTTTTTTTTTTTGCACTTTTCTCTTTGGTCTTGTCTCCACTTTTCATCTCTGCTTTTTGCCAATTGACATGTAAATTGACATTTAATGGCTGCTAATGAGCGTCTGAGGATTAGTTCTCTTTGGCAAGTTGCTTGGTGTGTGGCATGTCTTTTGGTTTGTGTTTTGAATACATTAGAGAGGTAAATATATATATATATATATATATATGTGTGTGTGTGTATGTATAGGGGAATTGTCTTACGTCAGGTGATGCTAAAGTAATGCAAAGAATTTGCAACTTGTCTTTCATGTTTCAACACTTTTATGATTCATATGATTTTATTGTTAGAAAACCCTTTTGCAATTGCTGGTTATAAATTATTAAATAAACAAATAAATACTCCATTAATTTTCACAGCTTAACAAACAAATACACACAAACACACACAACCACATATATATATAATTGTATAAAGTGTACTGAGAAGATTGTTGTGAATTATATTTCTAATGCGAACAATTCATATTTGTGGAAAACTCCTTAATCAGATTAGAATCATTGCAAGAGACAGACAGAGTAAGCGAGATAGAGAGACAGAAAGAGAGATAGGGAGAGGCAGAGGAAGAGACGTATATGCCATGTAAATATATTTAAGTTATTAATTATTTTGTACAGATTTTATATGAAAATCTGCTTTATAATTACACACACACACACACACACACACACACACACACACACACTGACAAGCATCGAGTTCTCTCAATTCGAATAACATTTGTTTAACAAAAATTGATTGAAATATGAAGGCCACAACTCACACTGACTAATACACTATGAATTTATATCTATGTATATCTGTATCCTGTGTGTATGCGGGTGTATGTATGTATGTATGTGTCTGTGTGTGTGTGTGTATATGTATATATGTTGTCTATGTTTATTTTCCTATAAATTATTGAAATTGTAATTACTTAGGCAGGAAATGAGGGAAATGGTCAAGCAGACAGCCAGGCAGTCAGTCAGTCAGTCAGTCAGTCAATCTATCCGTAAGCCACACTCACTCATTCAGTCAATTCTTCGTCTCAATATTGCCTTGGAGCGCTTGAGTCTTGTTATTGTTGTTGTTTTTTTTTTTTATTTTCCTTGTAATGAAAATTTAATTAGAATTATGTGCATTGATTAATTGAAATGCTATATGCGCGTTTTTCGAGAGGCTCAGGAAGTAATGGAGGGAATCGAAGTTGTATTTTGAAACGAACCGAACCTCTTGCTACTTTTCCATATTTTGTTTTTGTTCTTTCTTTTTTTGGTTTTTTTTTTCAACTTTTTTATTTGGCTTGCGGCCGGAGATTTTTGATTGATGATTGACTGTTAAATGGATACTAATTAATATATAATTAGTTGCAGTACATTTGTACATTTTGTAGTTGAATCATTTGACACTCATTTGACATGTAACGAGGTTAATGTAAAAGTAATTTTATGACTATTAAAGCGTTCCTTGAAATGGTAATGGGTATGAGTAATGAAAAACTGTTGCTTTGTAATATATATAATAATCAGCTTTAAAAGTGCAGCCAATCCATCATTGTTAATTAGTTATTTATATCAGTATATTTTATCCCATACATGTTGCAGATGGCATACATATTTGTGGGCTCCCAAAAGTATGCTAAAGAAAATTGAAATGTAAATTATTCGCAAGAAAATCAATTCAAGGAGCAAACTGGCAACATTTGGCCATGATAACTACCTTATGTTACACCAAACAAAATCATCATCAGCATCATCTGCCACATTGGTTTCGCCCATCAATATAACAACCACCGTAGCTCAACCTTTCCCTTTCCCTTTCCCCTTTTTACCCACCCCCCTCCCTCACACCTATCAATATCTGCAAAAAAACAAAAAAGAAAGGGAATAAGCAGGCAATTGTTTAGCCTCAACAGTCAAGCATCGCTGCAGGCGAAAAGCGTCGACATGCCATTTTTATGGCATTCACACAGGATAGACAAACAGACGAATGAACGGACAGACAAAGAGAGACAGACCGACAAACCGACAAACCGACAAACATACAGACTAACTGACTGACTAACTGACTGACTGAGAGACATTCATGCCATTGGGGAGGTGTCAGTATTTATACAGCAAATAAGCTAAAAATTTTTCCTTTATGACTCCCACAAGCGGCAAACAGAATCGAGTTGAGAGATGCTGCAGACAACGATGACGCTTTTCCTCGACAATTGTGTGGCAATTGTCAAAAAGTCTCGACGACTTGACGTTTATATATGACTAGTGATAAGTCAGACGTGGGCCTTGCTTGCCTTGCCTTTCCCTTTACACTCTACTCTATATATATATACCGATTCCATTCTCTTACTCAGTGTCTCTTTTGTTATTATTATCATTATTATATGCCTGGGAATCCTTTGGGTGTCTTAAAGTATTGTGCACACAGTTTATTTGTCAGTTTTTGGTGAAAAGTCATCGTCGTCTTTGTCGCCGTCGTTTTGCTAAATTGAACGAAAATGGAAGGAGAGGAACGAACTTGTGCAAATGACAGCCAACGAATTCCCAGGCAAAGTCAAAAAGTAAATTAGTTATTAGCCTTGTAAGTAGTTCACAAAGTTCACAACCAGAGTGGAGTTTTGTGCCGCTAAAATGCGCCTAATTGTTAATTAGTGTCAAGCATGAATTTGTATTTACAGCCTCAGTCTCAGCCTCAGCCTCAGCCTCAGTCTCAGTCTCGGTCTGAGACATTTCTATAGGCATGCAAAAATTTTTAGGGCACGAATGAAAGTTTTTTGTTTTTTGTGTGCCTACAACACAACGGCCACAACGAGTAGAGGATGAACGCGTCTAGGATGAGAAAGAAGAAGACGAAAGACTACAACGGAAATTGTACAAAAGTCACTGGCAATGGCAGTGGCAGCGGTACTGGTAATGGCAATGGCAATGCCTGTGTGTGTGTGTGTGTGTGTGTGTGGTAAAGGCAGACCAACGGCTCCAAAGACGTTGAAGAAGGCGCAAAAGTTTGTCTAGGCAGGCAGGCTCTTTCTCTCCTTGTGGTATTGAAGTGTTAATTAATATTGAAAAGGATCAACTTTTGTGTGACTTTGGCTTTGTGCAAATGAAAATTGAAAAGCTGTAGAGCTCCTGCCACAGCCCAGGATGTGGCTGTGGGGTATGAGGCACAAAAAGTCACTGTGAATAAGGAAAATAGCGATTGTGGCCTAACAAATGAGAGATCTTCTTTACGAAAATGAAATTAGTCCTTGGATAGACAATTTTCTGTTTCTTTTCTTTTTTTTTTGTTTTTGCTTTTAGTATATAAATTAGTCAGTGACTAACTAAGTTTGATAAATTTTTGATTGACTACTTTTAAATAAGCAAATTTCTTTTGATTAATTTGCAAAATTCTTTATAAACAGATAAATTGTTGTGTGCCAATGTGATTGGAGATTCAAATTTATTTCCATGTAAATGAACTTTAAAATATAGAAGATATTTCTATTCATATACATAAATATTCAACAAAATTATGAATTAATGTTATGGCCTTATAATCATATACCAAATGAATTTATAGCTTAAAGGTGGGCGATAATCTATACCATTATGTTAGCTATACTATGTATGTATTATGTGTGATAGGGTAGGTAGCTGTTCTTTTATATAATGTCTCAGACGGTATCAGACTTTGATGTTCATGTTTTGATTAATTTAAAAGGCGACTGACTTTCATATTGTAAAAACATTTGCATTTCATGGTGCATATGACCATAAATTTGTCCTTCTTTTTTACTCCACCAACTGCTCCTTTTATATATATATGTATATATGTGTGTGACTGTGTGTGTGTGTGTGTGTGTGGGTATGCATCTTGCACTTGTAGGAAAAAGGCAATCTTGACATGCCATTAACATTTCATGTGCACCTTGACGTTGTCTTCCCCCCCCATTCAGCGGTATGGAGGGACAGTGACTATCACACTAAAAGTCAATATAAAGAGGAAGAAGAAGAAGAAAAAGGAAGAAAAAAAAGGAAAAAATTCTTTTTATGACCTCAGGGATTATCATTTTGTGCTGCAGCTTGACATGAAATTGGCTGCACACTGTGGGTAACCAGAAATTGGCTATAAAAAGCGAGCGACCAAGGTGCTTGTATATATAAAAAAGAAAAAAAAAAAGAAAGAAAAAAAAAAAAAAAAAAATGTAAGAAAAAAGAAAACGCAGGAGAAAAAACGAGGCAAAAGAAACGAAGAAAGAATATAGAAATTTTTATTTTAAGTAGTGACGCGTCAGGGATAATGTTAATGGCACATAGCATTTTCATTTCAAACGCATAAAAGTGTCCAAAAAGAAAGTAGAGAACAAATGGAGGAAGAGCCAAAGTAGAAGTTCGAGCAAAAGGAGCCGGCAATGTCAACCACCAAAAAGAAGGAGACAAAGAATGAGATTGTGTAGATGGGAGACGACCTCATTGTGGAGAATGCCTGCCTCTCTTTTATGTGTGTAAAGATTTTCGTATATATTTTCGTTTTTATTTTATATATATGCGAATATATAATATCTCTCACGATAAAGTGGAATTTAAAGTTTATGACCGCTAGACGGAGTTACTCCCCCCCTCTTCTTCATCTCTGTTTCTACATACATATGCTTGTATGTACTTTATAATTATATAGCCGGCATTTTTTTATAACTCGCCTCATGCCACAAATGTTATGACCGAATTTGACCCAACGGGCAAATGGCTGTGGGAGATGGTAGATGGAAATGTCACAAAGATTACTTCAAAATAGGCAATAGACATGGCCATATACTGAAATGGATGACCAACGCAGGCAACGCATCTATTCACTTGTGTGTCTCCACCACATTGGCATTCATATACCCAAGGAACGGAACGATATTTTAAACTGAAATTTATATCATGCAAACATAACATGTACATAAGTATAAAAAGATAAAGAGAAGATTGGCCCACAATCTCTCAGACGAGTTCAATATACTAAATCAGAATTAAACCTAACTAGGTAAGATATGTACAAAAACAAAAAAAAAAAAAACTTAAGCCTAATATTACAATTTGGTATAGGAGTAAAAATCCACTTTGAAAGCCTTTTCTTTTTAGTACTTTAATATAATTATATTAATATTAAATAAACAAATATATTTATATTGAATTATGCTTACTTTTTCTTTTGGTTTTAGAAACTTTGTATACCGCGCTCTCTGTCAATTTTTCTCTTCTTTTTTCCCCTCTTTATCTCTGTCTGTCTTTCTCTTTCCCTCTCTCTCTCTCTCTCTCTCTCTCTCTCTCGCTTTCTCTGTATCTCCTGTCTTTATAACTTTTTTTTGCTGTATAATTTTAATTAAAAATTTCGTTTAATTGTATTTGCTTCAGCTATCCCTGTAGAATCAGCTATCACCGGCAGAGTTAACAATTTTTTTGTTTTGTTTTTTAATTTTACGACGAGTTAAACACCTTTTAATTTATTTATTCCAGAATGGAGAGAGCTCTGTTCACTTTTCTTATAGATTTTATTTCGATTATATGGTTAATAGTTATGGGCTTAGAACTGATCACGGCCTAATGAAACATTCGTTTGTTTGTTTATTTTTGAATTTCAAGATTCGATTTGCACTACGCGGCTTATTTACATTAGAAATTTTTCGTAATTGGTTGTTTTGTTATGTTTCTTTATTTTTTTTTTTTTGTTGGGTTTTATGTTAAACTTTGTTGTCTTTAAACTAATTTGTTGCATGGACGTTTTACTGAACGGTTGGCATTGATTTAGGTTTTAATTTTGGTTTAATTGTTTATATTATATATTTAATTTGTTTGCAATTGCTTTAATTGTTAGTTAGTTTTGTGTTCTGTTTTCGTTCTTAAAGTTTCCATCCATCCATTTTATAGACAGTTTTCAGTTTTCAATTCAGTTTTCAGCTGTTGTCATTGCCATTTTGCTGCTGGTTGTCAGACGGAGTGCTAAATTTGGTTTTGTTACAATTATTTTGTTTTAGTTTTTTTGAGTTTTTGTTTTAATATATATATATATATCATATATATATATATATATATATATTGTTTGTTGTTGTATCATTAATTTATTTGTTGGCGTTTAAAAAAAGAGAAGAGCAGAAAAGAAAGAAAGAGAAAAAGTAAGAATAAATAAAATTTTTATAATCTCTGTTGTTGTTTTTTTTGGTAACTTTACTTGTTATTTAAGTTTCTGTTCAAATGTTGTTGCTTATTTTTAATTAATTAAAGTCAATTTGTAATTTTTTATTTATTTTTAATATTTAAGGAATACAACAAAATTTGTTTTTTTTTTTTTTGACTTTGCACTACAGAAAATGAGCAACGAGTATGAAAATTTACGCACAACAAAAATGTTTACGTGTCATAACAATAACAAAATTGAATTTAAATTTTTTTTTTTATTAAGTTTCTTTTATTTTGTTTTTGTTGTTCTTTTATTTTAATTTTATATATAGATAGCACAACATTGAGCAGATTCGCTTTATAATTTTCGCACAACATTGAATAAAAACAACAACACTGAGATATATAAAAATTTCAAAACAAAACCAAAAATATAAAGATAAAATAAAATGAAATAAGAGGAAACAAGGAAAATGGTAGAAAAATGTAGGTAAAGGTTAATAATGAAACATTTTTTATTTGTTAATTTAAATAAATAAATATAGTATTAACATCTAGTAGGTAGAACTAGAGCTGATTTTGTTTTTGGTTTTAATTTTTTGTTTTCTTTTTTGTTCGTTTTTTTTTTGTTTAAGCATCAAAGTATTGATAATACATTTAAGAAACGATTATACGATTATATGTAGAATACACGACAACAACACACGGCATATATATATATATATATGTATGTAAATATGTATATAGATAGAAATAAGTTATAGCCTAAGGCTTTATATTTATATTTAGATACAGCACGTATATACATATATAATATATGTATAAATCACAACATTAAAACTGAGAGCAACAAATATTAAAAAACCAATACAATAATATGATAAAATTATTTATCAAGTTTATATTCTATTTGGGGGTTAAAGATCCATATAGATATGCTCTTGTTAACCCTTTAAGCCACTTAATATTCCAAAAAGTTGCAAATTTTCTTGATCATATCTATCAATCATTCAATTGCTTATTAATTAAAAATATATTGCAAAACAAGTTGCCACAACACCTTGACATATGGAAATGGAGTGAGTCGCGGCTATGCCTATATAACTTTCCTTTCTCCCTACCCCACTTCCTCTTCACGTAATTCCCCTTAACTACCGATACAAATAAACAGGAATAAAATCAACAACAATAATGGCAACAACAAGTCCGTCAATCAAATTCCAAGAAAATGGTTCAATAAACATGTCTTACATAAAACATTTTAATTAAATTATATTTTATATAAGCATGTGTATGTGCCAATGTGTGGCGATGTGTTTGTGTGTTTGTGTGTGTGAGTGCGTGTGTGTGCTGTGCAATATTTATCAATTTTCCTTAGTAAAGGAAACAAGAGTCATCACAATAACCATACGTCTTCATCTAACAACACACACAAGTAAACAAAAGTGTTTTTAGCTCACTCAATGCACCATCACTCATTTACACACACACACACAGAGTGAGGGAGAGAGAAGGAGAGAGAGTAAAAGGGGTAGAGTGTAAGACACTGAGAGAGAGAGAGAGAGAGAGGGCGAATGTGTTCTACTTTAATTTAATTTTTGTGGTTGCCTTGCCCTGCCTTAGCAGTTGTTCTTGTTGTTTGTTCGTTGCGCGCAATTAATTGAACTTGCAGGAGACTCAGACTATTGACAGCTATGCCAGAGGCAGAGCAAGAGACAAGAGAGAATGGGAGCTGAACCCATCTGAAGAAGAAGCAAGAGTAGGTATAGGAGTATGAGTAAGAGCTAAAGATGGAGATGGAGCCACACCACCAGGATTGGGTTGTGGTTGAGTCGATGAACACTTAAGCCTCAACTCAATGCAGTCTCACTGTATGTGTGTGTCTGTGTGTGTGTGTGTGTGTGTGTGTGTGTGTGTGTGTGTGTTTCTCTATGCTCGTTTACCCGTTACGCTTTTCGGAATTTAACTAAGACAAACACCACAACGATAACAACAGAAACAGAGAACAACACACAAACACACACACACACACACACACACATTGCAATACACTAACAACTTGTCTAGTTTGTTGCCTTTTAGTATATGAAATGCTTGCGGGTCTTATGTTGGCTTAGCAGCAAACTTGTCTAAGCTTTTCTTTTCTTCTTCTCTTCTCCCTTTTCTTATTCTTACTTTCTTTTTAGTTAAGGTCTTTGCAATTACAATTACGCATAGCAGAGCGAAGACGAAGATGAGGATGATGATGATGATAGAGATGATGATAAAGATGATGAAGAATAGAAGGAATGATGGCGAGTAATAATTGTAGAAGACCAAACAAAGTAGGCAAGAATATTAAATAATTTTAATGTTAGAAATAGAAATGGAAAAATTCCTTAAATATAGATACAAAGAGAAATAAATAATAAAGAACAGAGAAGCTTGCTAAAGCTGAGATCGTAACAGAGGGGATACTTAAAAATTGGTAAAAGCAAAAAAAAAAAAAAACAAACAATTGAAGAAAAGGCAAACAGAAAGAATATTGAGTACTGATGAGGTGAAGCATTTAAATTAAATAAAGTTCAATAAATTCACCTAAATAAGAGAAATAAAAAAAAAAACAAAAATGAGAGCAAGAGATCATATAAGATCATTCTGTTGGTCAGCCAAACTTATTTCCACTTTCTTTATTTATATCAATCTTTATTATTTCTCTAGTTTTCTTATTGTTCGGCTGGTCAAGGCTTTTTACTATATATACATATATATATATATATATATGTGTATGTATCCAATATTTCCTATTCCTGCCAGTCTCTAAAACATATTGTACAATTACTTGCCACACACACATACATAGACACAGACATATACACGGGTAACGGTAACAACAAATATAAAGAAAAGAAAGTAACGAAATTTATGTTATTGTTTGTCTGACTAGGACCAAGGGCTCACTGGCTACCTTCTGGCCAAATAATACATATATGTAAGAGATGGAGAAAGAGAGAAAAAGAGACGGACTGAAGGAGAGTGAAGCAGAGATCGTGAGGGAGAGAGAGAGAGAGAGTTGCCTGTTTGTTGCAACATTTTATTTATCGCACTGGCCATAAAATGCACGCTGGGGGCATTTGTAACAATTTTCCCAGGCGTACACACTCACACACACACACACACATAGAGTAAAAGAGACAGAGCGAGAGGGAGAGACACACACAACAATGGAGCAACCAAGCGGCATCTACCCTGCCTCTCTCTCTCTCTCTCTTTCTTTTCTTAGTCAAGTTAAAATATTACAACATCATGCTTAAAAGTCACGTTTAAACGCTGACGACGACGGCGCTGAAAGATTATTGCATTTTTAGACCTGGCTCCACCGCTATGCCACTCCGCCACCTGGCCGCCTCGCCACCTGCTACAGTCATACACACACACACACACACACAGACACAGACACAGACACATACACCAAACACAAACAAACGTAGTTCATTTCAGTCAGACGTCTCCTCCAACGTCTGCGCCTGTCTGTATGCTATGCGAAATAAGTAATAGTGTTGCAACGTGCCTGCCGCATTTTATTTCCTTTACCACCAAAGTCAAGAGATAGAGCGGAGTGCTAAGCATAGAGTGATGGTTTGTTAGCGGGTGGGAGGGAGTGAGTGTATGTGTGTGTGTGTGTAGTTGTGTGGATTTGTAGCATAGTCTGCCTTCTCTTTTCTATCCATTGATTGTATAATTCTTGTGTTGCGAGTGAAAATTTTATATGCTTGATGTCTGATTGAATTGAATTGATGTGAGGAATGACTGCACCTTCAATCCAAACCTACGTTTCATTCCTCTCGTTTGGCTTTTGCGGTTACGAAACCAATTTATTTGGGTTTTCTTTCTTTTTTTTTTGCCCCAGTGTGTATGTGTGTGTGTGTGTGTGTGTGTGGTGTTGTTATTTATTTTAAACAGCATTGGCAGTGCTGGGCAGGCAGGTGTACGTACATACATATACATGTGTACATACATATGTTTGTATGCTCAGAAATCCTTGAAAGCCAAAAATGATTTCATAAGATGAAAAGCGCTTTTTCGCACAACATTTTTTTCCATCTGTCTGGATAAATGTGGAAAGGAGGCAAAAGGGAGATAGAGATGAGGCACAGGTAGCCACAAATATTTTTGGCAACTTTGTGAGTTGGCAGCTTGAAATGATAGTTTTCAGAGAGAGAGAGAGAGAGAGAGAAAGGGAGAGAGAACTAGAGCAGCAGAGTGAATGAGATAGAAAAAGGAGTTGTGTCTGTGTCAGAGAGGACAATTAAAGCAAATTGCTGTTAAGGGAAAAATGGAAGTGGGTAAAATTAATAGCAGACAGGGATTCAAACAACCAAGAAAATAAAAGAAATGTGATATAGATTAGTGATGAAACCTGCTGTCAGTTTTATGAAAAAGTTTCAAAAGTATTACTAAAACCAACAAATAAATATATATACATACAAACAAAAAAGGAAGAGAAAATTCAATTTTGAATTAAAGCCAACATCTTTTCTTTCCCTCTTTGCCAAGAGGAATTCCTCTTAACGCCTTCACAATCCAGCGAAGTAACCGCCCCTATGATTTTCGGTTTAATGTATAATATAAAGTCAAGAAAGCAAAAGTCACTTTTTCAATTTTCAAAATTAAAAAAAAAAAAAAGGAGAAGAGGAATGGAGAACGAAGGGGAAAAAAATGCTACGCACACACGAGTAAATCACTAAGTTACTGTGTCGCATTGATAAACCCTTATCAAGTGAAGGTTTTTTTTCTTTTCGCCATAGCCCCAGAGCGGGAGACATCCACACACACACACACACACACACACACAACACACACACACATATATACGTTGACACATTGTCACGGCCAAAAAAAAAGTCACTAAACGCAACGCATAGGTCTGACAAGGGTGAAAAGAAACGAAGAGGCAAAGAAGCATTGCCTACTTTTTTGGGCTTGAATTTCAAAAGCCAGTTGATGGAACGAACAAACGAACGATGGGCAAAAAGGGAGCGGGTGACTGGTGCGCGGAATGGTATGAAGTAAAAGCTAAGGTATATAAGGGGTAAATGGGTGGGGTGGAATGGAGTGAGGTGGGTTGTAGATGGTCTGTTATGTAGCGCGCATATTAAAATCTATAAAATATGCTTGTGACTGCTTTACGACTTGAAAAGCCAGGCGAAAAACAGGAAAGCAAAAAGTTCAATATTTGTAAATCTTTAGCTCTCATTCTCGCTTGCTCGCTCTCTCTCTCTCTCTCTCTCTTACTTTCCTACACATACACACACACGTATACTTTTGCTTGCTATATCTCTGTTTCACTCATTTTGCTCGTTCTTTATGGGTTAATGGTGCGAAAACGTGACTTAATGTGCGTGTGTAAAATTTGTGTTGCTTTTTTTCTTTTTCTTTTTTTTTTTGTGTTTCTCCTTCTTACTTTTCTTTTGGTAAGAGTTATGAGTGCGTATACGGAATAGAAAGAGATAGATAATGCTAAGAGGGAGAGGGAGAGAGAGAGAGACAGAGACAGAGGAAACAAATCGAGAGAAGTGAGAGTCGCATCTGGTTCTGTGTGCAAAGGTCAAAGCAATTTGAGGGGCCCAACGTGGTGGCTTTTAATAGAAATGTCAGGACAGAGAATTGGCTACTGGTGTTTCCTACAGAGAGGTGATAGATGGAGAATGGGGAGGGTGGGCGATTGTTGATTGGCGCTTAAAGAGGTGCCAGGTTTCAAAAAATTTAATTTCAAAAGTAAGTAGAATGTATGAAAACATCTGCTACGAAAAATGAAAAAATAAATAATAAAAATTTAAGTAAAATGGTGACCCCGATGTTCTTCAAACGAATTCAAAAATTTTTAAATTGCACTTAAGCCAATTTGTTGATGACCTTCATACAAAAAGAACAAAAAATGCAAACAAGAAGAAGAGATATGCCAAACAATTTTGTACAGGCCAAATAGCTTGGCTTTATAAATATATATGTGTATACATATATCTTGTAGCCTTGCAGCGTTTAAAAATTTCATTAACTCACTTGACTTTGCCAGAGCTTCATTTAATTATCTTTTCCTTTTACCCTGCTCCTGCTCCTCACTCTCTCCCCATTCACTGTGCGTTTTAGCGTAAATGACAAATCCTTATGCTAAATATGCTTAAATGCAACACACACACACACACACATACATACATGAATACACATACATATATAGAGACAAGAATATATATATGAAGCCACACATAGAGCTTACAACGTGCTGTACATATGCTTAATGAAGCTTATAACTCTCGCCGTCTTTCTACCATTCTGCCTGCCTGCCCTCTTATTGCTACCTCAGCCAGCCACCACCTTCTGCAATATGCAACACGTACACGTCCTGACAATCCTGGCAACAGGCAGCATATGCCATGAACCGAGTGGAATAGCAGGCCCGCCAGGCGAAATAATTATAAAGCGCTCGCAGCGGAAGCTGCAACGGAAATGTTACCGTTATACCTGGCAAAAGCACGTCCAGAGAGTGTTAGTGGGCCGGTAAACAGGGGTAAAAAGGGGATTGGGGTTGAGAGGGAATTGAGGCACAGTCTGTTGGTTGCGGGTGCAAATTCTAGCACTGCCTGCCGTTTAGTTTAGCATAATGACAGGCACACACACACACACACACACACACATATAATATATATATATATATATACATATACAGTGGCAACAGGAGCAAGAGAAGGAACTGAAGCTACAGACTACTGGAACGGCCTCCGCCACTAAAACCCAAGCCACATTAGCTCGGGCAGCAAATGTGGCAAAGCGTGTTAATAACTCACTGTGCACTGAGTGCACTCTCGAGAGTGAGTGAGCTGGTAAGGAGGTGCATTTAAGTTTTCGGATTTAATAATAAAGCTGAGGACCCAAAAGCATGTGTGAGAGGGACCAGAGAGAAGTTTGTCGTAGTTATAGCCGTCGTCGTCATCGTCATCGTCGTTGTCGTCGTCGTTGTCGTCATCGTGTAATGGAGCATGGCCTGAGAACTTCGTAGACTTGCATATTTTCCCATGCATAATGCATAATTTCGTTTCATCATCTGCCTGGTTAGAGGACGACTTCGTCTCGGGCCTAATTTGCTGCATAATTAAGCGTGTAGTCGTCTGTGTTAGATGTTGCATGTTCATTTTCTACTTTTCTCTTTTTTTTTTTTGTTTTTTTTGCCTCTTCTCTTGTTTTTGGTTAATTTTCGGTAGCAAAAGGCATCTCTCTCTCTCCGTCTCTCCACCTATGTCATGCAATTTTGTGTAAAATATTCCAAAGTGATGCCAAACTATGCCAAAAGTATGGCATGCCACACAAGCATATACACACAAGGATATGCAAACACGGTCTCTAGAGAAAGTCCTGCTTGCAAATGAGTGAATATAAATGTTGACAGATTTTGTACCGAAAAATAATACAACTGCAAATGGTTAACAAGATGTCACTATCTATATATCGTAGAGATTTCATTGAACGAATATTGTGAAAAATTTATATACATATATATTTATATATACATATGATAAGAAACAACAATATCAATCTACGACCATTTGTTATCGATAAATTACAACGAAATGTATTTTAATTTGATATTTGCTCGTATGTTTACTAAGAAACAGAAATAGATATATAAATTGAATACATCAATTTATTGTATTTCATTGAGAATTTCAAGTAACGATGCCAAATAAACTCTCTCTTTTATATTAAATTGCTTTAAATACTTCTTTAACTTCTATTTCCATTATTATTTAGTTTTAAGGAAATGCTGTACGTTTGTTACGATCATATATAATTATCTATATATAGATAGCCAACACATGTGCCCATTTCCTGCTCGATGACTAACCCATTGTCATTTCAATGTCTATTTTACTATCTCTCTCTCTCTCTCTCTCCACTCGCAATCAGTGCCGCCTGTCATTCACTTCCTTCGTGACATATCAGAGGAGACAAACGCTTTGACATTTTTAGCAGCCGTTAAAGAAGTCAGTGCCACATACACACACACACACACACTCATATAAGCAGGTACACTTTAAGTGTCAAAGAGGAGAGTAGTATATATGTATGTATATGTAACAGTTGATAGGTAACCAAAATAGCAGCCATTATTTGCCAGATGCCACCTGCCACTGGGTTCTACCACAAAATGCCCCAAAGCCAAGCTTTTGTTAACATAATGCTACATCGAAAACTAACAAATATTCAGGCACACACACACACACGCACACAGACACAGATACATATAGAGATATAGATAGAGACAGCTTTAATGCAGCCACAGCATGTTCTAGCATGAGAGTGTGCGTGTGTGTGCGTGTGCATATGTGTTTGTGCCACATTATTATTATTGTTGTTCTTGCTCATTTTCTCTCTCTCTCACTTGTATTGTTTGTTTTTCATTGTTACATCTATGTAATTTTTTTCTTATTTTTTTTTTTCTTTTTTTTTATTTCTGTGTTCCTTTCGACATTTGCTTTGATTAAGCTTTGTCGCTTTCGTTCTATGTTTTTACCTTTGCCCGCCCCACTCCGTTCCACTCCTTACCTTAACAAATTTTTGTCTCTTTTCTCGTTTTGGTTCGATTTTTCGTTCACTAATGAGCAACGGTAAGAGCGTAGCCAACCCAAAAAGGGCGTGGCGTATTTTATTTTCTGTTTACTTTATTTTTTTTTTTTTTTGTTTGTGTTTTGTTTTTAACAGTCCTCTTCAATTCCTGCCATCATATCCCTACCATGAATCGCTTCTTTTTTTTTCCTCCACCATCTTTGCTTTTACTTTTGTTATTGCTTTTACCTTTTGGTTATCCTTTACCTTAACACGCATTGTCAATTTGGATTTGGGTCAATATATGTGAGTATCTGTCTGTATTTATATCGGTGTGTCGATGGGTGTGTGTGTGTGTGTGTGTCTGCTAGCTAGCCTTCTTGTCCTGTGTTGACTGTGACAGCATTTTTCATTTGCCTAATGAATTCAATTATTTATTTAACTCTTGAGTGTTGTTGTTGTTGTTGTTGTTGTTGTTAGTGTTGTTGCTCTTTTTGTTTCACTTTTATTTTTTATTTATTTCTTTCATTCATTTTGATTTTGCGTGCGCCACGAACTGAACTGAACTTGATTCACAGTTTAATGACTTAAAGACAGAGAAAGAGAAAGAGAGTGAGAGAGAGAGAGAGAGAGAGAGTAAACGAGTAAAAGAGAGCGTATAAATGATGATGGAAAGACTCGGCAAATGAAGAAAGATTTCTAATTAATTTTATACAAATTACATTTGACCCCGCTGGCCAAACGAAAAATGGAAATTTCATTAATGAAGATGGCATTATTTAATTGGAAAATTCAAGTCTAATTAAAAGGCTAAAGCGCCAGCGATAGCTGGCAAACGGCATTGGTAAAGGCAACCTAGGACCCTAGGATAATTTTTCAGTAGAGGAGACATGAGACTATGGGCCTGCAGCAGTCAATTACAAAATGCAACTGACATCGTTTAAAGCGTAAAATTAATTAACACTCAGATACATAAAAACGCGGACACTCACACACACACACACACACATACACAACATAGGGCAGCGTGTGTGAGGGCGCAGAAAAATATGCAATTAAAATTGTAGCCGTTAAAAATCGACATTGAATGTTGGCTAAAAATGATTAACAACAAATAAACAATCATAATTAGAAATTTTCAATACGCACACGCACATACACAGAGAGAAAATTAGAGACAGAGAGAGAGAGAGAAAGATAGAGAGACAAAGAGAGTGAGACAGAATGAATGAGACAAAAGCGCTGAATTAATGCAAATAATAAACTAATTAAAACAACAGACCATATATAATATAGAGTGCCAGACCTTTGGCAAAAAACTATTTTTTTTTTTTTTAAATCGCATAATGTGCTTAATAATTTGCCAATTTACGTATTTTTTTATTTTTATTTTTCAATGGAGAAAAATGTCACAAAAATAAAACATATTTGAATTAAAGTAATGTGGCTATATAATGTGCTGTGTGTATATATTCTGTTGCCCTTTCCTATATAATATAGAAAATACTGCTCATCGGCATTAGGAAATAGTCAAAATAAAGAAATTTAAACAAAACCAATCAACAAAAACCAAAAAAAAAAAAAAAGAAGATATATAAACCTTAAATTGATAACTGAGATACAACATACTTGGAGAGGAGAGGAGAGCAGAGAGAATGAAAACCTTTACTTTGGAAAATTTTAATGTGGCGAAAAAAAAAAACATTGAAACGAAAACGAATTTTCATATTAGATAAGTTTTCTTGTTTGTTACTGGAATTGCAAATTATTATTTTTTTTTTTTTGTTTAAGAACACAATCGATCTAAAGTTAACAGATAGATATAGTATATATAGATATACGAGTATATATATAAAATAAACTTACTGTGATCTTATTACTATAGATATAGAGACAATATTACAAGGCAATGGAACTTACCTAAAAAGAGAATAAAAAGAGAATTATAAAATTAGTTCAGGTTTATGTAAATATAAAAAGAGTGTGAGAGAGAGAGAGAGAGAGAGAGAGAGAGAGAGAGAGAGTGAGGTATTATATATTATAATATTTATACCAATTTGTATACTTTTCCAGGATATTTAGCTAGTCGTTGCCATAATTATTTATCATATTTAATTCTTTAAGTCGTTTAGAATAAATCAGATCGTATCAATATATTTCAATATGCAAACCTCCAAATACATTTCCTAGCAATTTCACACGCCGTGCTTTTTTTTCTCTTTATTTGTATTTGTGCAACGTGTGCGATGCCTCCCCGACTCTCTCCCTCTCTCTCTCTTCCGCAGCAAAAATAGAAGAGAAAAAGAAGAAGAAAAATAAAAATAATATTTGCCTTGTGTAAATGCCACACGTTTATAGGTAACAAAAATTTGTTTTATTTTATTATTTACTTTTTTTCTTTCTTTTTTTTTCTACACCCACCATGCACAACATCAATCCAATGCCAATACAAGAAAAAGGCAAACAGGGGGGGAGAGGAAAAGAGTGGTATAGAGGGAGTTGAGTCGAGTTGAGAGGCTGCCCTTTTTTTTTTTTGTACACTTCTTGTTTTTTTTTTTTTTTTTTTTTTTGTTGCAGGCTTTTCAATTTCACATATAGCAAATATTTTTTGTATGCCGGGCCCCTCCCCTCCCTCCCTCTACACAGCCATCTCCCTATTTTTCCCTCTCGTCAGGATATCTACATCGCATCCCCCCGATACCTCTTACCCGACCTCTTCATTCCAATCCACCACACACACTACACACATACACATACACACACACACACACACTCTTACTGATGCTTCTCTCGTTTCGTTTCTCTCATATTTTACATGCAAATCGAATTTTCCTCAATTTTAATTGGATTTTTGATTGGTTATACTTGTGTTTATATATTCGTAACAACCCTGCTATATAGATGTATATACATATATATATATATATATACATATTTATATATATATATTTTTTTTATGTATGAATATATGTATATAGGTTTTCTATATATATTCTTTTATTTCTCATCATACTTGAAATTATTTTTGACTTTCATGTTTGTTAGTTAGTTACATGTTGTAAGTGCAAAATTTACAACCAAAATCGCAAAATTGCAAGAGTAAAGAGTATGAGAAGGTGGTGAAGGAGGGGGTGTTATATGTATATGCAAATTTAACTAGTATATGTATGTGTGTGTATACGCCTAAAGCGTTAGTGATTTGATCCGATTTGTTTGTTAATAAAATTCTATGAAAATGCCAACAAAATTGTTGAAAATTTATCAATAAGTACCTATATATATATATGTATATATAGTTGCAAATATATATATATATAGTGGTGAGTGGATATACTTGTAAATAGATATGTATATATATATATATATATATCATTGGCTTTTACCTATTTCCTAGTTGGGACCATTGAAGTTTTGAAGTTTTAGCCACTAAAATATTTAAACCACCACAAACACCACCCTCGCAGTGATATAACCACCCCAATCACTTTCACTTTGCACACACACACACACATTTTTTTCTCTTCTCTCCTCTCCCCCCACCTGTTCTACAAATTTTTGTGTCACTGGAATATCAAAGTTAAGCAATTTGCCTGTCACACCATAAACCTACATTTCGAGCCCAAAACCAAATGCTAAATGCTCCATAAAATATACAAGGACTGTCCTCCCCCCACCGCCCCCCTCCCTCCTTCCTTTTACTGTTTGTCCTTGTTTCCCCCACCCTCCCTCTCCCGTATATACAAAAAGGTGGACAAACATAAAAATGAGAAATAATAATGCCATTGACAAATATAAAGCCATAAATTATAAATGCGAAATACTTACTTATACACGAAATCTACTTTTGCCACACAACACAAAGCAAAAAAGAAAAAAAAAAAAAACAAGAAAATAAAATGAAAAGAAAAGAAAGGCAAATGGAGAAGGGAAAACTCCAAGAAAATCTGACATCCCAAAAGAAGAAAAACTGAAAACGCAGCACAAAAAACCGCAACTTGTTATAAAATTAGTAAAATTTTCTCAGCAAACATTTACATTAACTACAAGGCAAACACGCAGCGAATGAGAGCTGAGACCTGAGACCTAAGACCTAAGAGAAGAAGGGCAATTGTGAGAGGGTAGAGTAACTGAAATCCCTGTTCAGGGCCCTGGCCACAACTTCAAAAGACCCATAGAAGCGTAACAACAGAAATAAAATAAAAAAAAAAAAAAAGAAAAGAAAAAATATTAAAAAAAAAAAAAAGAAATATTATATATACATATATATATATATGTATAATAGAAAGAGAAAGCAAAACCAAGAACGAAAAATATATAAAAAGCTGAGTCCTGAGCCTTGTCCCAAAAGTATTAAGAGAGCAAAGCAATTAAAATATGAAAATGTACAACTTTCATCTTTTTGAGCTCATTGCATAAATCATTCCAACTGCCTGAATAGAGGGGCAAGGCAGTCAGCCAGCCAACCAGTCAGCCATTCACCCAGCGCAGAGGTAATGCCCATACTCACACTCACACTCGCTCTCCCCCTCTTTCTCTCTCTCTCACGATCTCATCTAAATATATATATATATATATATACTTTCTTCTTTCACTGCGTTGCTCGGCATTTTACTCTGACATTCAAATTTACTGTGACGCTTTTTACTAATCAGCATAAGTCCTTGCCAGAAGAGGACCATGGACCACAGACCAGAGCCAAAAAATGATTTATTTCGAAAATGTTGCTACTACCTGTAGCTACTTTTCTACCCTCATACAAAACTGACAACATTTACATACATACTTACATACATACATATATAACTGTATATATATATATATATATATATATATAAAACATAATTATAATCATTGCGGCCGTGGGTCTCAATTGTAATTACATGCAGCAGCAGCAGCAGCAGCAGAGGAAAACTAAGGACTTTGATAATGCCCGCGAGGTTTGTTAAATTTTACATACAACAACGCGCCCACAGAGAGACATACTAACATCTATACAAACATAAGTGTGTGTGTATATATATGTATGTGTGATTGTTGTATGTGCGTGTGTGTGTGTGTGTGTTGTCTTCAATTAAAAGTTTGTACAAATTGCTAGCAATTTTATACTCGCGACTCGGTTAATTGCCCAAGTCAAGTTGAAAAGGTATCATTAGATGGTTGACGCAACAGGGTTAAAGGGAGGAATAAAACACACAAGGATAAGGAGAAGGGGCAAGAAGTTGTTAGTGTCATTGACAAAGTTGTTTAATAAATTTGATGACTATAGTTAAAACTAAAACTGACATTGGAATGCAGAGTGAGAGAGGGAGGGAGAGAGAGAGAGACAGAGTTTAAATTAAACCCTCAATCTCAATCTAAATCTCAATGGATACGCATCGTATCTATATGCTTCTTTCATTAACAAGAATCAACTAAATTAATGCATTTACTTTTTGTTTTAGTATAAAAAAAAATTATCCAATTCTAGCTAAAGTTTTTAGCTTTAACTTTGATTTAATATATTTAACACATAGAGAGAGAAATAAGTTTTAAGAGAGAGAGAGAGAGAGAAAGAGTTAGTTAGTTCTTTATCGAAAAGGATCTGTATATATGTATACATATATATTATCAATCTTCAGTTTTTTGATCTATCAAAAATATCTCTAACTTTTTGCTTTGACCATTTCAATATACATATAACTTTTAATCAATTTTAATCATCTATTTAAATTTAATACATTTAATTAATATAACTATAGTCATTTAATAAATGATTGTAAAATCTGTATATATCTTTATTATCCCTTGGATTATTATGCAATAAATCGCTGTTGTCTTGGTTATTTATAATAAATGCATTATTTTGCTTTGTGTATTAAAGTAAAAACCTCGTTTCAAACTAATTTTATTACCCTAAACAAATGTATAAATTTTCCCATAGTTGGAGCTTTCGGTTTTTATTTTGAAGCTAATGCAAGGTGATCGTAAATCAAGTTGCCTTGTCTGGCTGACCGTAACCTTCGCATGGGTTACTTACCTTGCCTTAGCCATTAAGATATACTCCAACCTCTGCCTTAACTTATCCCCCATCCCCCCCCACCCCTCTCGCTATCATTCTACCCTCGCATACATTTTTCACGCGCATCATTTCTTTCTTTCTTTTTTTTTTTTTTATTCTCTTGGTTATATTCTTTTTTTTTTTTTTTTTGTGGTTTTTTTTCTGCCTGCACGTTTCATTGTGGATTTTAAATTAAAAATACTGCCGTGTGTTCTGCGGGTTGTGGGTCTACGAATATATATATATATATATTTATACCACTATATATACAAACATATATATGTATATATAAACAAAAGGAAGACAAGAAGACAAACAGCAACCACGCCCAACTGGGGCGGTTGCTTCTTGTTGTTGTTGTTGTTGTTGTTGTTGCTGTTGTTCTTCATTTTTTTTGCTTTTGTTTTTGCCATTTTTATGGCGCCTAATTGCACAGCGTTCCCAGTTGCCAGAGAAGCGCGAAATAGAAGGAGATCAAGAACGGTAGCCGGGTAAATGTAGAATGGAATAGCAGCAGTCCATGGACATGGACATGGTACCAGGAGGAGCGGTAATGGTAGCGGTGGTAACTGGAAGTTGGACCTCGGCTGTTATAATCATAAAATTGCTTTTGTGGCATACAAACCGGTTATATTGCTCCCGTGTGATAGTCCAACCCCCAACCCCCTACCCCCACCAACTAACCAGCACCACCCACAACCCCCTACCCCCTCCCGCCTGCTGACACTTTGTACCGCCACCCAATCTTCCTTCCCATACAACCACTCCTCTCCCCTCCCCCCCATTCCCTTGCTAACATTGCTCACTATGTTTTGGCTCCCACAGCTACTTCTTCATTTTCTGCACAAATGAAAAATGTTGCGGTTTATTTTCATTTGGAGTTTTTCCACCAACAGCAACAATAACAATAACACCAACAACAACAAAAACACCAACAAAAACCGTCCGAGTCCGAGACAGAAACGGAGTCAGAGTCCGCCGCGTTCTAAACATAATTTGTTGCATTAATGTTTGCCCACATGCTCAAACACACGCACACACACATACACACACACATACATACATACATACATATACGCACACAAATATATAGACACACACAAGTATACGCATAGTTTTTGTTTAATTTCAATGTAAATTACTTGGATGAAGGGTATTGAGGTTGAAAAGGGCTAGAACGAGTATAGGTAGTTAGTGTGTTGGTATGTTAGAGGGTGTGTGTGTGTGTGTGTGTGTGTGTGTGTGGGAGTTGGGGAAAGTCAGTGGAAAGGTCTGTGTGCTCTGCTAATTGCTTAGAGCCCTTGAGCTAGAAATTTTGCGCATAATTAGTGGGCAAATGTGCATATGGAAAATGTTTTTGCCTAAAATTGCCTAGGAGAGAAATAGCAACAGAAACTGACTCATATATTATGATGGTCACACTCATACACACACAAACATACACACACACACCCGCACAAGGGTTAAATAACTATATATTTTAGGAAAGCAAATGCGGTTGCAAAACTAGATGATATATATCTATATATATTACACACACATATGTATGTATATATATATATGAATATTTGTAAAATCAAGCCATGTGAAAATGCATTTTCCCAAATTAGCTAAAACACTTTAAATGCAATACTTTTCCCTTACTCCCTCCCCCGAACTTCAAATTCAAAATGAAAAAATAATTTGAATAACAGATAAGATATATATGTATATAGGTATATATATATATATATAAGGGTGCAATTCCATAGAATTGGCTATTGGATTTTGAAATTACATTAAAGAAGATCTATTCAATATTGAATTAGACTTGATTTTGAGCAATGTATATCTGTATATCGATATAGTGCCTATATCTTTTTAGATATTATTGAAATTGTTTCCATTTAAGTGAGAAATTAATTTTCCACCTAAAAATTTTTATAAATTTCCATCATCAAATTTTAGGTTTAAGTGACTTGGCTGATTTTTCCTACAGACCAGACAGATACATTTATGTGTTTGTGTGTGGGTGTGTGTGGGTGTGTGTGTGTCTGTGTCTGTATTTGTGTATCATGTTGGTAAATTTAATAATACTTATTTCGTTCGGCTGTTCGTAAAGCATAACTATCCCACCATTGTTTTGGGGCCCAACCTTTCGTTTTCTCGTTACTCTCTATCAACCTCATGCCATTTCCATATACACATATTACCTTATAATAACCCATTCCAAACCTAAAAGAAAAACTCCATCTACTACTAACCACATTAACGGACTTTTATATATTTTTTTTTTTCGGTGTTGTTCTTATTGTTGTTGTTGTTGTTGTTGGCAGCTTGTGGGGGGTTAAATTATGGTTATTGTTTATGGTAAAACATGGTAAAGGTCGACGGCTCGACTTCGAATTGGTTATTTTCTTCTTTATATATACATATATATATATACTTTCTTTTTTTGTGGACGCGGCTTCCTGTCCTGTCCTACCTTCCTGTTTTGTTTTTGCGTACTATTTAGCGCTAAATTTATTTACGTTATATTGTGCCGAACGAAAGAGACAGAGAGATAGCAAGAAAATGATATAAAGAGTGTGAGAGTGAGAGAGAGAGAGAGATAACGAGAGATGAAGTAAGAAAGCAATAGCGTTACATGTAGGAAAAGGAGAGTGGGTGAGTGAGTGAGTGAGTCAAGTTATATAGAAATTTATGAGCTTTATAGTGGCGTGCCATTTTATTTTGTTGCTGGTTGACTGGCTGGTTGTCGGGCTGGTTAGAATAACTGGTGGGATGGTTGGTTCGCTGGCTGGCTGGCTGGCTGGCTGGATGGTTGGCTTGCTTAAAAGTCCCTCGAGATGTAATCAATTACTTAATGCTATAGAAGCAAGAAACGGAACGGAGAATGAGGCAAAGGCAATGGCAAAATATGGGATGGATGGATGGTAGTAGGGCGGAGGGTAGCATATAGCGACAATGGGAGGGACGACAAGGACGAGGATTGGCAAACAAAAGCCATTACGCTGAAACTTTTCAATGAAGCGCGCCGCGTTTCACTCGTCAGTTGACTATTAGCTGCCTGGTTTTAGGTTTGGTGAGGGAGGATGATGTCCTGCCTTGTCCTGTCTCTATCCATGGATCTGTCCCAACAGTTCCTGTCCTACAACAACCCCTTGCGGGGGCATTGGCACAGCTGATGTATTATTATGGGCTCTGTGGGCTGACTCTCTGTTATTAATATTGTTGTTGCTGCTCTCTTTTAGCTAATACTGTCTGAATCCCTAGCGCATTACGTGCTGAAGGTAAGCAGGAAAAACCGAAAGGCAGCATGTCATCAAAACACACGCCCACTTGAATTTTGAATGGCAGTCGTCGACGGTTTTTTTTTTCTTCTTTTTTTCCATTTTTTTTTTTAGGTTGAAGTTTACAGTAAAATAAATATTTAAGTGGAGAGACTGTGTCGACTACCCAGACCCGGACCCGGACCCGAACCCGCACTGTATATATATATATATATATATATACATACATATAACCGACTCTTTTTGTCGGGGTAAAGTCACTTGAACGTTTGTTGGCACGTAAAAGACATCATAATTAGCATTGGGCGCACTGGAAATTAGTGTAGCATACTTACTGGCATCCCTGCCTTGCTCTGCCCTGCTGTACTGCTGCTCTTCTCTGACTGCTTCTGACTGCTTCTAACTGCCAAGCTGTGCGCGGGCCACGTTAAGGTTAAAAAGTGCAAAAACGTGCAAAATTTAAGGCAATTGGTAAGCAAAAGAGATGCCAGCGTGACTTAATATCGAGAAAGTGAATTAAATTTCCAAAATGCACAGTCTTCTTTCTAAATGAGTTTGAAGGAGGGATAGAGTGGGATGAGGTGGGGTGGGCCGTTGTCAATGAAATGTGAGCACGCGTTTTTCTTTTTTTTGGTTTTCATGTCGAGGTCACCACCGCCAACGCATCTTGTATAATGGTTAAGTAAAATTACCTCAAAAAAGCTAATTGGATGGACTAAGTGATGAGGATACGAGACTGTCGGCTTCCAACTTCTCTCTTTTTTTTTTTACCAATTTTATTGGGTTTAATAAGTTTGAATTGTTTTTGTTGTTTTTCCCGTTCTCATTTCACGCTAGCATCTCTATTCTCCAAGTGGAAATTTGACCAAGATACATGCTTCCTTTGGGCCCTGGTTGTAGCTAGCCAAAATGCTTGCAAGAGCCAATTTCCGTGTCATAAAACTTGAAAGCTTTTTAGAGAAAAGCCCAGCCAAAAACAATTTGCATGCGAAATTCAATTTGATAATGGCAACATGAGCAAAATGTTACGAAAGGAAAAGATATTTTCTTTTTGTCTCCTTCGCTTTTTTCCTTCTTTTTGGCCTACGACATATTTGAAAGTCATCCACACAAAAGGTGAAAACAAACTATGGAATGGGAAGGTAAGTCTTCCATTCTAATTGGGTCAGAGACCAATTGGAAATGAAAACTTTGCTAGAGTTTTAAAGACACTTTAAAATTGCATAGACCAAATTAAAAACCAAAAAAATTAAAAAAAAAAAAAATCCCATCCAGATGAGTTCAATAATATTTGCTAAAACAAAAGCTTGAGAGCCGAAACGAGAGATAGTGAAGGAGAGTTAGGGAAAGGAAAGACAGAGAAAAGTTTTAAATTACCCAGAGAGCGAGAGAGAGCGAGAGAGAGGTAGAGAGGGAGAGAGAGAGACGGTCGTGTAAACATTTTGTATGAAATTTATTTAGAGACATAGTCGTTGTCATCGTTGTCGCCGGCTAGCTAGATAGCTGGATAGCTGTATGGCTAGATGGCTCTGACTGGCTTGGTTTAGCTCTTCTCTTCTGTCGATGGCTTTTGTCGCCGCAACACCCGTAGAATTTTGTGTAATTTGACCCAAAGCAAATGTAAATAGAACTCCGACTGCTGCTGAAAGGGCGTTAAATTGTATAACTTAATGAAACGTTTGCAGCACTAGAAGCAATGGCAGGAGCAGGAAAGTCCGGAGTAGCGGTAAAAGCAGCTGGGTAACCAGTCAAAGCAAACCGTAAGCCAAACCCTAACCCCAAAAGCCAGTAGACCGACGACTAGGAGAAGAGACCTAACCAGAAAACCAACAGGAAAGCAAAGTCAAAAAGTAAGAGGAGTTGGAGCAGAATGCTTTGCTTTTATCCCACTTTACCTATCTCTATTTCTATCTCTATCTCTTTCAGTCTCGCTCACTCTAACCTTTTCATGCCTTTCCTCTTTCTTCTCTACTTTTTTTGTCTCTTCCTTTTTTTTTTTTTTTTTTTTTTTTTTGGCTGGCCATGTGCGGATTACGTTTGACTTAATACACTGAGTGAGTAAAAAAAAGATCACAAGGAACGAATATATAGAAGGAGGACCGAGACAATGGAGGAGCCATTGCCATTGCCATTGCTTTGGCTAAAAGAGAAACTGTTGCACGCTAGATAACCAACTGGCCACGCCCACATTAAATTAAAATTAAAATGCTAAAATTTCCCTCCAACTCAAGCTGTGGGCGGGCGTTGGATGAGTAAAAAGAAGAAGGTCGAGAAAGTAGGTGGTACAAAAAATACACGCCCTCAGTGTGAAACGCCACAGGACTTCAAAAATGCAAGCAAAATAGTTTTTAATTAAAAGGTCTCGACTATCACAGTCATGGCATGAACAATCGCTGATCAAATATTAGTCATGCCACTACTACCAAATGGATGCTATTCCATTTAAAGGCATTTCTTTTTTCTCTCACTCTTTTTTTTTTAAGCATTTACACTAGCATCTTTAATATTGGTCACAGTCTCATGCTCATGCATTTACATCATCTCAATTAAAGTGAACCGAAAAACTTTGCTTCGGCCGCAAGTAAACAAATAATTTCTATGTAAATATTTTACACTAATTATTTCAAATATTTTGCATGCGGCGACAAACACAAATTTAGGGCCAGACTCTGGCTCCAATCTGTTATCTGTTCCGACCCTCCTCCTCCTCCTCCTCCTCCTCCTCCACCCACCCTTTTCTTTCATAATATTTTCTTTCTGACGACACCACCAACTACTCATCCTTTGGCAGGCTGGCAGGCAGTCATTCACTCAGTTGTCTCTCTATCTATATATGTATCTGTCTGTCTGTCTGTCTGTCTGTCTATCTGTCTGTGTGTTGCCGCCCAAAAATAGTTATTTGCTCAAATTAAATATATACATTTGTGTATGTGTATTTGTGTTGGGCAAATATGTCTCCCACTCGGTCGGTGTTTCTGTCTGTGTGTGTGTGTGTGTGTGAAATTATTTTATGGCGTTTGTTCTAGACAAACACAGTCAAAGGCGGCCCTAGTTGGGTGAGTCACTTCACCTAAAACTATGCAACTAGAATTTCTACGTTCTCCCTCCATCTCTCTCTCTCTCTCTCTCTCTTTCTCTTTCTCTGTCTGTATTTTCCTCTAGTTGTTTTTTCTATTTTTCCTTCCCATTTGCTAGTTGTGTTTTTTTTTTTTTTTTTTGGTTCTGTGTGTGAGCAATTTTCCAGCCTTTGGGCAACGCCTTTTGTTTGGACACAGGCGCTGAAATTGATTAAGTTTGTTGCCTGCCAATGAAAAAGGCACTCAATCAAACGCCGTTTGGGGGCTCGAACTGCAGGAAAAAAGTGTCATTGAAAACGCACACACAAGTGCCTACCGAAATAAATGAATGAACGAACGAACGAATGAACGAACGAATGAATGAATGAATGAATGAGCTATAGCAGTAGCAGGAGCAGCAGCAGTAACGCCAACGAGAAATGGAGAACTGGCAATGGCATATGGCATGGGGATGGCATCGCATGGCATACGATGGCATGCATTCAAATCAAGTCAAACGTAAAAACGTTGACTTTACACTCACACGCACTTGAAGGACATCGAAGAGTAACGGCAGCGGCACCTAGCGACAGCTAGAGATTGCCAAGTTGAAAATGAAATGAATTGTTTGCCTCCTTCACATAGATATCACTATGCATGTTGAGAAACATAGAGAGAAAGCAGCAATTGGAAGAAAAAAAGCGACAGAAAATGTTAAAAGATATATATATATATCTAGAGAGAGAGAGAGCGAAAGAGAGAAGGAGGAGTATGAGGGTGAAAATCTGCTCCTGTCCTAAACGGCATTGAGTGTGTGATACTAAGGTATATCAACTATAAATACTACCAACTGACAGTTGACTATAAAGTGCTGAGACAAACACTTAAATGCCGTATAAATATATCAAGTTGATTTTCTAGAAATTAAAACATAGTTTCATTTACTTGTTTTAATGGTTATATCTAGTAAGTGACTTTACTTTATTGGCTCAGCCAGTGTGGTCGATTGACCCAGTTGACCTAACTCTTGGCTGAGGAAAGGCATAAACTATTAAAGTCTGTGATGGCCCAGTTTGCTTTTCATTTTAAGGATTGGTTTAATATGAAACTTATAATCTTTCAGAAAAATAATTAGACTAACTATGTCAATAGTCATCGAAGATATATAGTTCTCTGATATAACTAAAACTATAGTAACCATAATTTGGTTTCATTTTAAGACATTTCTCTCCGCTCTCTCTCTCTCTCTCTCTCTCTCTATTAGAACTTTATATTGTTTTGTATTTAACTTAATCTATATCCATTATGTAGTAGTTTATGTATTTGGTATTGCATATTGATTTTTCTTGCTTTAAAATGTGTAAATCAAAATTTGTAAACGAAATTTTTTGGATTTTTTAACATTCTCATTTTTTTTTTCTTCCATTTTTGTTTTTATTTTGTGTATTTCGATTCCTTTCGTTTTATTAACAAATATGACATAGTTTACTGCATCCTTTTCAAATAGTTGCTAGCCAACATTTATTGGAAATTCCAAACATAAATTGACATTCCAAACACTCACACACATACACACTCAGGCACACACAGCTACGCATACACCACTGCGTATGCGTAATATGAATACAAAAAACCGAAAAAGAGAAAAAAAATTTTTTTTTTTGTTCTGTGCTTTTTCATTTTGCATTTTGGCCAAACGACAAAATCCAAAGCCAAGTAAACAGAATCGTTTGCCGACAAAATTTACAATATTAGTTTGCAATCTCGACAAAGACAATAACAGTAGCAGCAGCAGCGGCAGCGGCAGCAGCAACAACACCAACAACAAAAACAATAAGCTTATCAAATTGTTTGTTGTTTTTTTTTTTTTTCTTTTTTTTTTTTTGTTAGCTGGCAAAGTTTTGCTTAAATCCTCGCATCACCCTGGCATCGTTCTATCACATCCCTACCCTTACAGCCCCCCTCTCCCTTCCTTCACCCCCTTTTCTAACCATCGGTCGTTCGTTCACAACATAAAAGTGCCACTGTAAAATATTTTATTGAATATAATAAGCAGTGGAAACTTTTTTGGGTGCTCTTAGAAAAAGAGGAGACAAAGTTGTTGATGCCATTTAATATGAGATTGCAAACATTTTGCTTTCTTCTCCTGCCATCATCTTTTGCTTCTACTTTTACACTTTCTTCAAAGCTTTTCTCATTCTCTAACTATCTCTATCTCTCTCGCTCACTCACTCATTCTCTCCCTCTCCCTCTCCGTCTCCCTCTCCCTCTCTCTCTCGCTAGTTCTCTTTGTTGTTGCCCTGTGCACTCTTCCTCATCCGTTTATTGCATTTTGCTTTTGTGAATATAATACCTGCGTGTGAAATAACGCAAAGTTTATGCAGCGCAAAAAAGCACGAAAACCAAAAGAGAGAAAAAAAAAAGAAAAATAGAAATGGAAGGAAAAAAACTTTGCACTTAAATGAAAACTACAAAACATTTAACTTTTGGACGGCGGCGGCGGCGGCGGCAGCGGCAACGAACAAAAAAAAAACCAGAAGAGAAAAAAATTTAAATGCCAAAAGCCCTCTGGGCAACGAAAATGAAATTTCTTTTCCAAAAGTTTACACTTTGTAGTCGTCTACATTCTGTACCCTGGCATATCCTTGCCTTCCTTTAACTCCGGTTTATGTAGTGGTAGTAGTCTATAGTCCGTAGTCCGTAGTCTGTAGTCCGTAGTATTCGTGTCTTTGATGCCCCCGCCACAGCGCAGAAAAGAAAGTGTCAAATTAAATTTAAAAAGTGATTTGCCGCGCTTTCATTTATTCCCACTCTCTTTCTGCATCTTTCATTCTGCTTATATATATACATATATATATATATATATTTTCTTTTGTATGTATTCTTTTGGCGAAGAGTGTTTATTTTGTTGTCTGTACGCTGTTGCTTTTTAAATGCTGCCAGGCATGCAACTAAATGCCAAAGTGAAAATGCGAAAATTCTCTATAATTTGCTCCACTATAGAATTCACGTTCCCCACATTTCCCCCTTCACCCACCACACACACACACACACACACACACACATTACAAATACAACAACAGCATTAAAAAGAAAGTCATTTTGTGTAGAACTAAATTGAATTGCTTTTGAAAGAGCCAGAGAGAGAGAGAGAGAGAGATAAGAGTGGGAAAGGTAGCAGATTTTGTTTTCCTTTTTTTTTAAATATATTGAAATTGAGAAACGAAGCAGCCGCTGCTAACAAAAAGAATGAATCTCTATCCAGGGTATCCATATTACCATTCGTATCAAATTTCTCATTTAGACAATCCACAAAAATATGAGCTGGTCAAGTTATCTAACACCAAACACTCATTTTAGATGGCGCCCATAACCAACATAACACAAAAAAAAAAATAAAGCCAGAAAAAAATAACGAAAAAGAAATAATAAAAAAAAAAATATAACCAAACCCAAAACCCTTACCAGACCCAATGATGAGCTTTTTATTTGTCCTGTCATTGACCAGTAGCAGCAGGTGTGTCTTTCCACATTCAGACTCCCAGAAAATAGATGGAGAGGGAACGGGAGAGAGAGAGAGAGATTGAGAGCATGGAAGAGGGACAGAGAAGGAGAGAGAGATAGACATAGCTTAGCCTTATCACCCATTCTACCTGGCATCGACTCTTGTCTGGCCTGTCATGATTGACGGTCATTTGTCATTTTCTACCATTTGCCCATTTATTTGGCCACAAACTTTTTTAACCGCTGGCCAAACCAAACCAAACCAAACCAAACCGCACGCAAAACTTTTTTGTGCTCCCTGCTTATGGCACATTTGTCAGACGTTGACTTTATGCAAAAAAAAAAAAAAAAAAATAAAAACCAGAGAAATACAATAAGTACGACAGAGAGTTAGTGATGAGAATGGTAGAGAAACAGAGAGAGAGAGAGAGAGGTGTGAGAAGGGAAAGAAATGTTTGTAGGTGTTGCCAACATGACGCCTTTAAGCGCGTATAAATTACAACAATGAACAAAAAAAAAAAAAAAAAAAAAAAAAAAGCCAAAAAGTCAGGCAAAGGCAAAAGGGTTCTGCCAACTCTCTCGCCCCTTACCTAAAACCATTCCCATGTATTTTCTTTTTTTTTTTATAAATGAAGTTGCATACTTTTGGGCTGACTGGCAAACCTGACATGTCACGCCGCTGACTTTGACGCTGATGCCGACGTCGACTGCCACTGCCAGCAACTGCAAACTGGTTACACGATTATACAGGAGACCTGTTATCGGTGTCGACCCACGCCCATTTCAAAGTAATGGCTGGAGTTGTCGGATTGTGGAGGGGATGGCGAATGGGTGGAGGAGAGGCGGCGGCGGTGAAGCATTTGCCAGAGGCATTCATTAAGAAACGGAAATTTGTGATTTTTGTGGGCAAAAGAAAAATTGCTTTCCAACTCATGTGTATCTGTGTGTGTGTGTGTGTGTGTGTGTGTGTGTGTGTGTGTGTGTCGTCCCCTCATGCTTTGTCTGTGTTTCTGTGTGGGTTTAATTAGTTTAAAAAAATTTGTTTGAAGAGCAAGTGATTTGGAATTGTAAGCCATGTTTTGAAATTAAACTTGAATTTGAATATCTGGCTTCTATAATGTACTAATAAATTGGGTTAAGCCCCTTCTCTTCCATTTATTCATGGAATATGAATAAATATTTTAAGATACAAGTATCATAAACTATAAAATATATATTATAATATTATAAATAAATCTTAATAATTCATTGAACAACTTTGCCTAAAGTTGTATATACATAAATCTCAAACATTAACAAACTTTAGTTTTATAAAAAAAAAAAAAATTTTTTTAGAAATTGATTTTTATTACCAACTTGGATTAGTCAAAAAAAAATCTAGCTTAAGTGCCCCAAATTAATGTTTTCATTAAATTTAAAAAAAAAATATATATGTAAATATATGAATGCTAATACATATATATACATGTATATCTATATATATATATATTGATGTTGAAAATATCTTACTGCACTTTAGTTGAAAAGTATGCCAGACTTTAATGTTTAATGTCATTTACTTGGTAGAAACGGGAAAAAGTTTTTAATTTCTTGTAGAGAACAAGAAGCTGCTTCTTATTTCTATTTTATTTTTTATTTATTTATTTTTTACTGCTGCTGCTTTGTTTTTGCTACCATTCAGAGCAAACAAAGTTTAAATGCAGCTGCGTTAACTTGGGCTCAACTTTCACATACTTACACACAAGCACACATGTCCACACACATACACATACACATACACACACACATAACATACATATGTGTGTATGCAAATTACGCTCTCGTAAACTTTTGCAGCTAAGCAACAAACAAGACTCACACACACACACAGGCATATACACAGGTCGGTCCAGAGCCAAGGCCCAGGCAAAAGCAATCCATCAAAATTGCACCTTCTTGCAGGAGTCTTCTCCTCATCCCCGCTAGTCAACCCTCTTATCACAGTTCCTTCACTAGCCCCCCCCCTCTCTTTTGCCCCCCAACCAATTCACCACTCTCTCCGACTAAATTGAATTTAATTTGTTTTGCGCGTCGCACACATGGAACAGAAATTACATCCTACCCAAGTTAAACACTCCCTAGAGAATGAGTGAGAGTGAAAGAGTAAGAATGAGCGTGTGAGGAAGTGGGAAAGAAAGAGAGAGAGAAAGGGAGAGAAAGGGAACAAAAGTAGTAGTCGCTGTTGTCGTCGACGACGACGACGACGACGACAGAAGGCTATTGTTTAACCCCTTGTTGCCTGGCATGCTTTTGTTAATTATTTGATGAATTTTTAATTGATTTTTCGCACACAGCATGGCGGCGCACCTCCTCCGTTGTGCCAACCGCCTCGCCCCCTCTCTATACAGAAAAAATCCCCCCCCACCCCCTTCTTCAATATTCAGGCCGCCATAAAATGCGCTACATTATACAATATATATGTATATGTGTATATACATTTATATATGTATATATCTTTTATATGTATATAAATAAAAAACCGTTGCATACTTTTAGTTGCTTTGTTATATTTAAACAAAAGGACCAGCAGCAGCAGCAACAGCAACAGCAACAGCAGACGTTGCCCAAATGCATTGTTGCAACATTTAAATTAAGATAAATCACCGCAAAATTTATGGTTTTTAATATATGTGTGTGCAATGTGTGGATGAGGAGTCCCCTCGCAACCCCTCCAACCACTCAACATCGTAGCATTCCACTGTATCTCTCACACGACGGCGGCAGCGGCTTGTTGCCGCTGTTGTTATACAACATGGAAAACAATTTACTAAATTGCAATTAAGTGACATTTTATACCAAGTTCGTTCGGTCCACTCACTGCCAGAGTCCAGAGAATCCAGGCAACCAACCAGCCAACCAGCCAACCAACCAACCAACCAGTGAATCCAACTGTCCACCCCTTTACACACTTGCACAATCTGTATATCCTCTACTTTATCCCCGCTACCGTCTCATGTCACTGGCCGCAGTGAACCCTTTGGGTAATAAATTTGAAATTGCGGTTTGGCAGTTTTAAATATTCAATTAGTTGTGAAATTTTTGCGCGCACCAGGCAAAAATGGTAAAATATATGGATTCGATGTGTTTTGTGAAAGAAGGAAGGCGAGCGAAAGAGAGAGAGAGAGAGAGAGAGAGGAGAGCAGAGCATGGATGATAGCTGTCGATTTTTGCACATTTGAAGGACATTTGTGGCACATTAGGGCAACAACACACCATAAAAAATGAATAAAAAAAGCAAAAATAGTAGGAAAAGAGCAAAAAAAAAAAAACAACAAGAACAACATCAACGAAAAGTGAATAAAAGTAAATTGGTAAGGGAAATTGAAATGTGTTGAAAATTGTTGGACATTTTGGTTGTCTGCTGAAAGGATGATTAAAAACTAAATGTTATATAAATCCATTTAAGTTCATTTATTTATAACACGAAAAAGAAAAGAAAAAAACGAACAACAACAACAACAAGAACTATTTTATTTAAAATGATGTTCTTTGAATTTTTTACAGAGCAAATGGACAAAGACAAAGTGGGCAAGAACAAAATACAAAACAAACAGAGAAACGACACTAAGAGAGGAGCAACAACCAGACGACGACAATTGTTGTCATCATCTTCCTTCCCTGATGCTGCCTGCTGTCACTCATTCAACGCATCACTAGCCACTGAGATGGGGGACAGGGCCTAGATCTTAACCTTTACCCATTCTTTCCTTCTATCACTCTCTTCTTCCTCCTGTAGGAGTTTAATTTATTTCAATGGGAAAAAATCCTCAAACCAAAAAGAATTTTTACTTTATTGTTCACTCTTATTAATTTAGATTCTTTACTCTGTTTTAGCAGTTTTTTGTTTTTTTTTTTTTGTTGTTTTTGTTCTTTTTGTTGCTGTTGTGTGTTGTTGTCTGGGTCGTTGGCACAACTATAACTTTTGCTTGGGTTTCTTTTCGCTATTTCTATTTTTTTTTTTTTTTTTTGTTTAACATTTATGCAAATAAGTTTTGATTGTCTAGGATTGAAGAGGAGCAGCTAGGAGAGGAGTGAGTGAAGGGGTGAGTGAGCGGGATATACTGGTACTGTGGGTGGACTGTCGGAACTGTAGCATCTACTGTAGCGCTAGGAAATTGAAAGTTAATTTGCATGGCCAGCAACAATAACTGTCAAGGCGGAAAAACGTTTATTGTTATTATTGCATTATCCATTTTCATTTCCATTTCCCATTTCCATACTTTCTGGCACTTTAATTGCACGTGCATAATTCTTTTAAAATACAGTTACAATTATGCATATATATATATATATATATATATATATATATATATATATACATACATCCGTTCCAGCTCCCGCTCTTTGCTCCGTACTCAGTTACAGTTACAGTTACAGTTACAGATTTCAACTTGAAAATTTATCGTCTGTTTCGGCGGCAGTTTACTTATTTCTTATGCAGGCAGCTTAAAGGGATGCCCGCTGCCTGGTTGGTTGTATGCTGGTGTCATTTTAATAAGTTTTTCACAGCTTCGCCTTTAAGGCGCTTACTTGCATATTTATGTCACTTATTCCCTCCATCTTTTGTTCTGTCTCCCTCTCACTCTCTCTCTCTGTCAGTCGTGGACATTTGGGTAAAAAGAAAGAAAGAAAGGAGTTTGCCGTTCGCTCATGTATGAGCATGACTGATGGTAATGGAGGAATGGGGGGGGAGGGAAGGTTAAAGTTACTGTTCGGTTGGAAAAGGGGGGATGGGGGATGGGGGAAAAGACATTCCAGTCTCAATTGACAGTTCCGTTCGTTGTGTGGCATAAATTTTCATGTGACAGCTGTCAGGCTTATAAAATGTGAGGGATGAAAAGAGATCTCATCTCTTTGATGATGATTATTATAATAATACATCTTTTCGGTTGTGCTGATAAACAGTAAACTTAAGCTATATTATATATGTATATGAAAAGAGTGAAAAGATTGAAATCAAAAATATTCTTTCACTTTCACATTTCAATGAAAAGATATAAAGTATATTAATGTCCTTATAGATTGATAAATAAACTTATTCAAATTCAACTTGTGTCACGTTGGGCGCCAAAAAAGAAATGCAATATATAAGAGAAGAAACTTCAAAGAAGCATGTAAAGGAAATAGAAGCTTAAAATGTTATTTTAGCTAATTTTAAACAACAACAGATTATGACAATTAATGAACGTTTTTATTATGTTGCAAACTAAAAGATTCAGTTAACTTATGTTGAAAATGGTTGAAGTTAAAAGAGCAAACACTAAAGACAACATGAAATTTTATAATTATCATTTCACTCTCTCTCTCCCTATCTCTCTCTCTCTCTCTCTTTCTCTCTTTCGCCCTCTAGTTTTCTATGGTAACTTAAATTAATGATAATTTGATACATAAACATACATATATATATATATGTACATATATATTTTTGAAATATACCACAAGGAAACCTAAACAGCCATAATAATTAGACAAGCAGCTTGAGCGGTTATAAAACACAACTGTTGTCAAAATTTTTCTCAGTTTCGCCATTCCATCTTTCCCCTATCCTCCGTCAGCAGACAATCTGCCAACACTATAAACTCATCAGCGTAATGAAAATGAGTCACACACACACACAGACACACGTTCACATACACATACACAAGCACACACACAGACACACAGATACAGCTTTAGAGAGTCTGTCCTTGTCTCTGTCTCAGTTTCATTTTCAGTCTGAAAGTCTATCAAAAAATAAGGCAGCGATAATGCTCATGCTTTTAATTACATCAAGGATATAATGATGAAGGACGCGTCACATTGTATGATAGTTAAGGCATTTACTATGATAATGAAAAATTGGAGAGAAATCTAAATCGAAAGTGATTAATAAATAAATATGTATATAATACGGGTGCATGTTCTGATGGGCGGGGGCGGGGAGGAAGGAAGTAAATTAAATAAATTTTTATTGAGTGCTTAAAGGAGACAGCGTTTCTCCCTCACATATATTCCTAGTTTAATTGAAAGTTGCGCGTTTGACTTTCAAATGACATTCATAGTAGAGAAGTACACACACACACACACATACTAACAAAGACAAAGAGAAGTAGGTGGAGAGTGCAGGGTAATAAAATTATGATGAAGCTTTGCCTTGCCCCTCCCCTTCCCTCTCTTGCCACAGTATTTGGCTGGCTGCGAGTGGCCCATTGTCTGCCTGTTAACATGCTCATTATGGCAAAATGGCAAAGAAGTACAACAAAAAAACAAAAAAAAAAAAAAGAAAATAAAAAAGCACACACACACACACACAAAGAAGAAAAATCCAGACAGACAAATAGACAAACGTAGCGACTGAGAGACAGACAGAGAATACTCGTTCATGACGTTCACTTCAATTATAATTACGTCAAACAGTGCAACAAGAAAATGTGCAACTTGAGGCAAACAAGATAGAAAGGACTTGCCCACAAAAGGACACTGGCAGAGACAACGAAAGAGAGACATACAGATAGATAGACAGACAAAGATAGAGATAGAACGAGAGAGAGAGAGACAAACAACTTGAAAGTGAGCATTTCCTTTTAATGCCTTTGCGCTTTTTGCCATTTTTCTTTTCTTTATATTGCATTACATTTGCTCTGCCAGGCGAGGCAAAAGTAAAAATAAAAGAAGGAGCAGGAGCAGAAGCTGCAGCTGAAGGAGGAGGTGGAGGAGTAAAAGTAGGTAGAGGAGCGCATTAAAAACAATGCCCAGGCATCAGCAACAGCAACAGCAACATCAACTCCATTCCTATACCCATCTTCTTCATCTCCTTCATCTCCTTCATCTATATCTTCCACTGCAACTCTTTCCAATGGCAAACATTATATCCTTGGCAATAGCAAGAGAAAAACTCATAATTGCATGGCACAAATTGCAAGTTATAGCCAAAGTTACAAATCCAGAGTCAAAGAACATATAAAACTATAAGCATTCATCATAGAAGTTTCCCTTTTTTTTTTCCTCTTCTCTATTTTCTTGTCCTTATCCTGTTTTGCTCTAGATGAGGTTACTTTTATAGTGCATTCTCGTATGGGGGTGGGGAGAGAAAATGGAACGAAGGGTGAGATCCAGAGAGAAGAAATGAGTGAGTGTGTGTGTGTGTGTGTGTGTGTGTGTGTGTGAGGGAGAGATATGAGGTGGGAGAGTCCTTCCTTTGGGCAGGTGACCAAGGATTCGCCTCTCACAATTTAGTTATATTAAATGAAGATAATGAGTAGAAAAGTTAAAAAGAAACGAGTTGAAAAGTGGCAAGTAATTAAAATGAATTGCTAAGGTGACTTCATTTGGACATGGTCATGTATAATAGAATCCTCCTTCACCCTCCTCTCCACCATTCCCTTTACTTCTGAAAGTACTCACTTTTAACTCGTTCACCCTTTAGCAATTTAGTTAACCCTTTTTAGCCAAAAGGCATTTCCTCTTGTTATTTAAAAAATAAGGAAACAACACACTAACTGAGAAAACAGAGAGGTAAAAAAAAAACAATATATATATATATATATATACATGTTTATAGACGAGAACTAACTCCAACTTAAAGCTCTGCCAAATGCCAAATGGACTTACTCCTACAATCTCTTGTTATTGTTGTATGCCTATGAGCAGGAGCGTGTGTGTGTGTGTGTGTACGTGTATGTTGTATATGTTTGTTTCTGTGTTTGTATGTAGAAGGATATTTGGCCAAGGCAAACGTGGCTAGAGCAACAAAACAACCCATAGTCATATACATTCTACCCCTCATCTATTCAAACCATCTATCTGTCTATATAGAAATAGCAGTAGGATAGGGCCAGGCAAGTCATCCATCCAACCAACCATCCAACCATCCATCCATCCATCCATCCATCCATCCATCCATCTATGCAATGCAGCAAGTCATGCAGCGAAGCTCGCTGACCCGCACGATGAAGCCTTTGTCCTATACTAACTTCATACCCTCTCTTCTATCCCTATTCTGGTTCTGGCTATTGCTCTTGCTTCTCTTACTCCTCCTCAAATGCCTGCGTCTCCGCCTCTGCCATCACTTTCAACAACTATCTATCCCTGTCCAGCTTTTGCATGCATTTGGCTTTACAAACAATATTTGTTGTAGTTGTTATTGTCGTTGTTGTTGTTGTTGTTGTTGTTGTTGTTGTCTTCACACAACAAACTACATCAAGCTCAGGCTCGGATCGGGTTGGCCCTCAGTATTGCAGGAACGCTGCAAAACTCTGTTGGCTATTTGAAAATCCTCTTTTTCACTTTTCAACCCTCCCCCCCAACTCCTTCCACTCTAACCACTCTCCCTCTCTTTCTCTCTCTCTCACTCTCTCTGCCCTGCTAACGCCCACCAACTAAACAAACTAATATGCTATGCTTAAAGCGTACATATTGGACTTATAGTTGTTGTTGTTATTGTTGTTGTTCCTCTTGTTGTAGTTTGCTGTTATTTTTGATGTTGTTTGTCCTGGCCAAAAGAAAGGAATGGGTTAACAAAAGGCCTCCTGCTGCTGCTGCTGCTGTCATATTTCGTGCTCACGCTCACTCTCACGCCTATATGACACGCCATTGTTGTGTGTGGATGCTCTTCAAAAAAAAAAAAAAAAAAAAAAAAAACGAGAAAAAAATACAAAAAAAAAAAAAAAAAATCGAGAAAAACACTATACTATACGACAAGGATGACGACGATGGGTACGACGACAACAACAACAAGAACAATGACGAAGATGGGTTGTATCCCATGGGACATAACATACCAAACACAAGCCATGGATCGACCAGGAAAATGCACTTGGATTTTGCCTGGCCTGTCCCATGCTTATCATATAAATTTCTTTTCGTGCTCTATTTTTCTCACTCTCTCTCTCTCTCTCTCTCTCTCTCTCTCTTCTCTACTCTCCTCCACTCTAGCACCAAAAGGCTAAAAATAAAGAAGTGGAATAGAAAAAAATATGTATAGAGTTTCGCCTGCTGCTGGTATTGAAAGGCTTAAGCGTCCTGGATTCCAGGATCTAAACAACACAAAAACAATGGTAAAAAGCAAAACAAACTCTTCAGTCTGCGCTACGAAAAATCAACGTTAGACACAAAACAAAACACAGCCTACCTACAAATATCGGATATATGTACTATATACATATATATATATATACATATATGTATATATATAGATGTCTGCCTGACTGGCTATTGATGTGCTGCATGCAACTGGAGGACTGCATTTACACTTGACTGATACTGGTGATGAGTTCTTCAAAGAGAGACCGACAGATAGAGAGAGAGAGAAAGCTTTAAAGCCAATACAGGAAACGTTTTAGGGTAATGGGACAAAATGCTTCATTGAATTTGAAATAAACGTGTACATATAACGAAATGTAATGAAGATTGATTGAACTTATTAAAACTTACGGCACTTGAATGAATACTAAACCAATATATGGAACTTACCTAAAATGAGAAAAAGAGAAAGAAAATGAATGAATTATATAGATACACAATATAGTAGGTACTAAAATAAGATTGAAAATTATAAAAGATTCCTTATATAGAGATAAAAAGATTACGTTGTAGTAAACCAATTAAAATTCTTTAACATTTTTAGCATTTTAATTTTATTTTCTAATGCTCAGCGAGTATTCATTCTTATTCTTATTTGACTCGTATACAAGTTAGTTCTCTTTCTCTTGTGGCGTGCTCTTGTGTGATTGACCTAGCTTTTCTCTATTTCTCTTTCCAAAAAAAAAAAAAAAAGAAAAGGGAATATAAACTACTTTAAATGCAACAGCGAAAAGCTTTGAGAATCATGCACATGACTTTGAGGCGACTTTCAAGTAGAGCTAAACAGTAGCAGCCGCAGCAGGAGCAGAGTAGAATGAAGAAGTTCAGAGGAAGGGGGGGGTTCAAGGCAATAGAGTCGAGTCGAGTCGAGTCTTTACCCTAGACAGACATGGCATCATATCATACGTGTAGAACATTAATCATGTCCACACCAAAGACATTTTCCCCCAAAGAATTTTCTGTTTAATGAGCTGTGATCTCTTTCTCTCCTTTCGCCAGATGGGCATTAAAAATTATGAAAGAAAACCAGAACAGAAAAGCAAGAACAAGAGACGATTCTGAGTGTAGAAAATGCATTTAAAATGCAGTGGCAATAATAAAAATGATAATGGCATTATAATACAATACACACACACACACACACACACACGTTTATAGAGAGAGAGAGAGAGAGAGAGCGAATGAAAACAGAAGCAAAAAGGCAACAGAGCGCATTTTATGCCAGAAAGTATGCTACATTACTTGCAGCTCGTTAATTTTTATAGTTTTCGGCTTGAACTTAACATAAATTGTCCCACCCACACCTACAGATTCATTAATTGTGCCTTTTTGCTCATGGCCCCCAAGACCAAAAGAACGCAAGTCAATTCTATTGATTTCACCTAAATTAAAACACACCCAAACACACTCGCACACACATCTAAGCGTAACGCAGCACGCTGCTGGGCGAAAACTTTGTCTCAAAAATATGTAGAAAATAACGAAAAAAAAAAAAAATCACAAAAATAAAAACTTGTTTTTGTGCTTTGCTTGTGGTTGCCCCGCTGTTATTTTTATGAGACTTTTTGGCTTTGCCTTTGGCTTTAATGGCAGACCGCCGCTGTCAGTCCAACTGGCCAAAACATGTCTTTGCTTTTTGCTTTCATCTGCTTACCCCACCTACTATTTTATCCACCCTCCCTCCTCACCATCCTCTTCTCACCCACCAACACACCAACACTGCTTCAGCAAATTCTTGTCCTTCTACTTCTCCCTATTAAGTTATCAAGATTTGTAAAGTATATGAGCCGAGCAAGCGTCAGAAGTAGAGAAGGAGAATGAAAGAGTAAGGGAGAAGGGGGATTGGTGGAGAACGAGTGTGGTAGATGAAAGCATAAAATTGCTATCTGTCTCTTTTACACGTCCCTCAATTGTAGGGGAACGAGAGTTGAAAATGGGAGATATGGCCAAATAGCGTGTTGGCAAGCCACAAGGAATAAAAAATGTGCAAGAATAAAGGAAAAAACAAAAAACAAAAAAAAAAAAAAAAGAAAGAGTTGGATATTAGATGTGGTCATGACAAAATATAGCCAAGTTGCCTTCCAAACAACAATCTGACTTAATTTAACCGCAAAAATTGTTATTCCAATTGCTATTTCGTATTAAAATTTAAAGCGAACACATCGATTTACAGTATTTTGCTGAAATAAATATGCAGCCACACTATTATTATTGAAGAAACCTTGGGTTTATTGTTATTTCTAATACGCTGTTGTATAAACTACGTAACCTAATTACCATTTCCTGTTTTGCTTTTGTTTCTTTGTTTTTCTTATTTTTTGTTTTAAGTATTTTTTGCCTGATTTCAAGTATACCATACCAACCATCCGCTTGAATGCCATATCAATTTGTCTAATTGCACCTGAGCTAAACTCGGGCGTCAAATGTCATTGCATTAAATTTAAAGCATACTTTTGAGGGAGCAATACTCACACACACACACACACACACACACATCCATACATATTACAAATATACATTGTTGCTAGAGCACTGGCACTCTTCGACTCGATTCGTACTACTATTACCATAACATTTATGATTATTAACCTACAATGCAGGGCACTCTAAATGCAATTAAGATTACAATCTATATTGCAGCTGCCACTGTTTTCAGCAAAAGAATGAGAAAAACAAGCGGGGGAGGGAGAGAAAAACAAAAATGAAAGAAGGCTAAACCTGCCTGGCAACACTGGGCTTAACAAAAAAAAAAAAAAAAAAAAAACCCCACGACAAACAATTAAAAACAATGCCTGCAATAAAATGCTGTTGCCAGATGCTTATCCCGAATGAAACCAACCAACACTGACATCCCCATATTGCATAAGAAATAATTACTTTTTATATTACATACAGGCACACACACACACACACACACACAGACACAGACACACATATGCCCCTACACCAACTCTAGCTAGAGTTACACTCCTCCTCCTTTGTACTTAACACTATTGATGGCGGTCACAACTGTACCTACCTACCATACGAAAGTGTCGCCTTTGCGTGTCGCTTATCATTCCGCTTTTCACCGAAAATGAAGACACCAAACAAAAGCTGAGCAGAGAATGAGACACAGTATGCGAGAGAGCGGGAGAGAGAGAGAGCGAGAAAGAGGCAGAGAGCAGGCCGGAAGCCACAAGGCAAAAGTAAAATACAAAAAAAAAAAAGAAAACAAAAAATCCGTCAGACAATTGCTAAGCTGATAAGATCAAGCCTAAAAAGAGTGTGTTTTTTTTTCTGTGTATGTCCAGTGAGGGGTAAGAGGGGGGGGACGTTAAGGAGAAATTGAGGTAAATCACAGCTAAGCCGCGGCAACTCTATTCAATAAGGCGTAATAAAATTGGTCATAAATTGAAAAAAGAGACAGCTTTATACTCTATAAGAAGTATTTGCAACCAAAAGAAGAATCTTGTGCATTAACATGATTCAGAGCATGAGAGAAATAACTAGAGAAAGACAATAAAAGAGAGAGAGAGAGAGAGAGAGAGAGAGAGAGAGAGAGAGAGAAATGGGAGAAAATAAGATTAATGCTTAAACTGTTGTCGAGTATCAAAATTAGAAAATATTTTGCAGATATTTATATTGCTAATAAAAACCTATTTTGACTATCAAAAGATTTTTAATGATAGAAGGTATGCAAATGATATATAGCTAAGGATAATAAACAATTGAAAAGTTATTGACTTTTATCATAATTAAAGTAATCATAATTTTACAAGATTCTGTTTAACGAATTTATCTTGAAGTTTTATCTGGTTAGCTAGAAAATAATTGATGTATTATCTTAGATAACTATTATTGATTATTACCTTAGCTTAATGTAGATAAATTAATAACTGAATTAAAGTAAGGGAAACTCTTAAGCTACAAGTGATGCCAAGGAATTATCCTGTTGAATAAAAATGGGAACTGTTTTTTTAAATTCAATAAAAATCCAAATTGTTTATAAACATAACTTTTGCAACAAAAATTAAAAACTTGCTTTAGTCCATACATAAGTCAAACTATTCCTATATATTAAAAGACTTTTTATTATATACACATATATATATATATATATATATATATATATATTTCTGATTTAAGGGAACGTTTAAGCAAATGGTAATCCTCAAATACATAAATGGATACATACAGACGACATATCAAATTAAATGCTTGCTTAGAGAGTATTAAAATGTCGTTGAAATTTTTGTTAAGCTTTCCTTTGGCTCCATCACTCACAAGGTAAACATCAAAAGAAGCTTCCGCTAGCGCCAATGTCAACGTTGACTTTTGGTATTTTATGCAAATGTTTTGTAAGAGTGTCACGGACTAAAATGGCAATTGAAACGCTAATGATGACATTTGGCAGGCCTAAACAGGCCAACAAAAACGAAATGAAAACAAAATAACAAACTAAAAGCATACACACACACACACACACACACACAAGCACACACATGCACAGTAAAAACATCTTTGTCTTTGTAGGCTTTTCCTACGTTTCCTGTTCGTTTGTTGTAGTATTCGCCCGCTCGAGCTGGGAAAAACATAACAAATCGTTTTTGTGTATAGGAGCGACGGCTAGTAAGTGATGGGGGATGGGGATGGTGGATGGAGATGAGAATGGGAGATGTGGGAATGGTGGATGGAGGATGGGGGATGGTGAAGGCCCTCTGGCATTTTTACGAGGCATTCAGCCAATTGACAGGCTTCAGTCGCTCGTAAAAAAATCAAGAAAAATGATGCGCAGACAGAAGACAGAAGAAAACTACGCAGCTGCCCCCAAAAGTATGCAGACTTCAAGTTTAAAAAAAAAAAGAAAGAAAGAAAAAAAGCCAAACAACAAAAAATAAATAAAAGAGAAAACATTTAAAGGCATTTAGCCAGGGCCTATATACCAAAAAACAAAACAAAACAAAAAAAAAAAAAAAAAAGAATTGCCTGATACATATATATATATATATATATGTATATATATATACTTATTATCGCTTATTTGAACTTGCTGATGATTTGGCAAGAAAATCGATTTTTTTCTTGTGTCGAACGAAAGCTGAAGCTAAAAAAAAAAGAAAGCACGAAAAACGAGGAGAAAAAAAGGTCAAAAACAATAAAAAGCCTAAATACACATACGAACCTTTGAACTGGCAGAAAAGAACGAAAGAACGAACTGAGAGATATACATAGAAAGTGGTTAGAGAGGATGGGGTAAGCCTCCAATCAATGGCTCTGAGTCGCTTTTGGTACGTGTGAATTTAAGCTGATTAAAGAATTTAGCAAAAAAGAAGAAGAGAGAAAAAAATAAATAAAAGAAAGAATGAGGGAGAGAGAGAGAGAGAGGGAGTGGCAAATTGTGAATGAAAGAAAGGAAAGCAGAAATTGATGTCTACTGAATCTGAGGCTTTTGTGCCCTTTGTTATTTGCTGGCTTTTCTTTCTTTGGCTCTTCTTATTTTTAATTTAGCCAACTTCTTGTTGCTACTACCATACCCACACCATTATCAGACTTTACCTTTTAACAGCCATATATACATATATATATATATATATATATATATGTATATGTATGTATATGCGAAAGATCTTTATACATATGTAATAAAAAGAGCGAAACGCAGCCAATCATCATCATCATTGCCAAATTCAATTGAATTTGTCGCCTTAATCAAATTTATATGCTTTGGCCATAAAAAATTTTCTCTTTTCGCTAATAAGGCCAGGTAAAGTGCCGTCGACTGGTATGATGATGGGTGTCGCGATTGTCGTTGTGCAAAAAGAGTGTGAATAAGTGTGTGCGTGTGTGTGTGTATTTGTGTGTGTGTGTGTTCAGGGGGAGGTATTGGCATCGAGGGGTATAGCAATACAATTCAAATGCGTAATCAGCCGAAAACGAAATGAGAAAAGTTTCATCTTATTATTATTAGTTTTTCGTTTGCCTAGTCCAAAAAAAAAAAAAAAAAAAAAAAAAAACTTTTCGTTTTCTTTTTGCTATTGCTGATTTTGATGCTCTTGTTGTTGGTATCTCTTGCTGTTGCTATTGCTGATGTTGTTGTTGTTGCTTTTCATAGTTCATTGGTTTTCAATTTGATTGCAGGGGGTAGCCAAAGTAAAAGATGAAGAAGAAGACCTTGTCTATAATAATCAGTTCGCTTGGGCAGAAAATGATCTACGAAAAGTTTCTTAACCATCAAACCAACAAATTTCATCTCTATGCACTTACGCACACACATGCATGTGTGTATGTCGATGTGTGTGTGTCTTGAATTTTCTATTTTTGTTCCTTTTTCGTTATGTTGAACTTAATTTTCTTAGTAATTTATCATCGAGGTGGAGTTGATTTTTAATCTTTTGCAATCATTTCTTGCCGCCAACAGCCGCCTCAGCAGCAGCAGCAGCAGCAGCAAACCTGAGGAAATGAATATTTATAAGTATGATGAATGAGGCAGGGCGTGGGCTCTGTGAGGGAGGAGGGTGAATGAGAGGAAAGCAAAGCGGTAAAAAGGGAACCAAAAAAAAAAAAAATGCGAGAAGAGGCAATCTGATTTACTGACGTGTGACAAGAACATTTTGCCCAGGATAAAGGTAAAAGGAAATTAATGCGTAGTTAGAAAGCATAAATCTGAGGGAAATACGGGTCGTATGAGTGATATTAATTTGACTTTAAGTTTGCACACACACACTCACACACACACACACACACAGAGACCCACACTGAAAGAGAAAGAGAGAGTGAGAAAGATAGAGCGAAAAAAGTAATACGTGTACGTAACGTAAGCGTACGTATGCAATTTACGTGACATCATTACGTGTTAGACAAGTACAAATTACGCGCGAGAGACAGAGCAAGATGGTGCAAGAGATGGGCAAAAACGGGAGGGAGACGATATAAGGGGCGGAGATGGAGGAGACAGAGCGTGAGCGGCAGACGACACAATGAGTTTGATAATGATGAAACATGGTAGAAATCTCTTTCTTTCTCTCTTTCTCTTTCTCTCTCTCTCTCTCTCTCTCTCTCGCGCGCGCTTTACCTTAAGCTTGCCCTCTTGCTCTTTATGTCTATGTGTGTGGGTAAATATCAAGATAAATAACTGAGTAGGTATGTGTATATATATCTCTGTGTCTGTGTGTGCAAATGAAATGAAAGTCATCAGACTCAGATATGGCACAGCAGATTGCAAATGCGACAAACGTTGCCAGGACACGAAAAGACAAAGGCAACAATTTTTGGGCTTTACGTTTTTGTTTCGGTCAAATGTATGTAGTTCTATATATGTATATATGCATGTATGTCTCTCTATCTGTGTGTGTATGTGTGTGTGTGTACGTTGTTGAGTTAAAATTGATGAAGTTAGCCAAAAAAGTGAGGTGAGAGCTTTCGGATAAGACACACATAAGATGGCAAAAGTTTATAAAAAGCGATTTAGTCAAGCAAACAAAACAAAACAATTTCTCAGTAAAATTTTGTTGAAAGGCATTTTTATTGAATTTGTGAATTTCTTGGATTCTTTTTTCTTTTGCTGGGTCTTTAAATTGTTGTTCACACCAAATCTCAATGGCTTTGGTTAAGTATTTTCTTTCCCTTTCCCTTAGTTTTTGTTTTTCTTTTTTTTTTTTGGTTTTTTTTTTTCTTTTGGCCCACGACGTGCAAACATTTTAGCAAAATTCCCATTCATTATCCTTCCTCCTTCTTACATGCATGCATAGGTGCAATCCCACCAAAGTATGCAACACATTTTGCAATCAACTTTAGGTTTTTAGCTTGAGGCCACAAAAAGTTAGAGCAGTCCAAAAAGTAGTAGGAGGAGATTGTTGTGGGGGTAAAAGAAAAGTCAGTGCACTCTAGAGCGCGCGCAATCTTTTAAGACATTTTGCAGCTGGCATTGCTTATCACAACCAGAGCAGCGCCCAAAAATGTCCATTGCACAAATTGCTTGCGCACACACACACACACACACACACACACACACTCACACATACATAGAAAAAGCAAAGACTCTAAGGCAGCCATTGCTCATAACACTCGGCGTCGACAACTCGACGTCGTTGTCGTTGTCGTTGTCGGTGGCTGGTTGGTTGGTTGGTTGGTTGGTTGACTGGCTGGTTGGCTGGCTGGCTGGCTGCCTCAACTGTGTGGCACACAAAAAACTTGACAAAGTTGATGTGTCAAATCAGCAGAAGGATGCCAGCAGGACCTTTTCTACCGAATGACCTTTAAACTTTGCCAAAGGACATGAAAGCACTAATCGTTACGTTGCTCCCTACATTCATTTCATCCATCCATCCATTCATTCATTCATTCATTCTTACGTTCATTTGCCAGTTTTACTTCGATTTTGCCTCTCGTTTCCCCTCTCTACATACATATCCACTACTGAGTACAGTTTAGCCCCCCTTGTACGCCTCTTCTCCATGCGTTGAACTCTGTCACTCTCTCTTTCTCTTTCTCTCTCTCTCTCTCTCTTTCTCTATCGCACTGGCTACAATTTAAACTTTTCTAATCCGCTGGGGATTCAAACTTCAAGTTGCAGCCAAAGCTAAAGCAATGGACCAAGCTGAAGCTGAAGCTCTACATTCACCCCCTCCCTTTCCATCACTCCTCCTTTCTATCTCTTTCTCTGAAAAACTCCGGTCGGACTGTCGGACTGTCGGACCGTCGGACGGTTGGACGGGACCCATCAACGACGCAATCAAGTCGACATTTTTGTTTGTCGCTTTGTTTGTCTCTGAACAAATTTCCAAGAAATTAAAGCGCTAAACTTTTTTCGGGGGTCTCTGCTATCAGCAACTCACTTGCCAACTCAACGAGCCAGTTTCTCAAGACTTTTGACTTTGGCATCGGCTTGCCATATAAGAGTAGATTGCCGTCTAAGAAGAGGTCTAACAGTTAGGCCAGATATCCTTAGTCAAGCAGGCAAGCCGGCAGGCTGGCAGACAGCCATCCAGCCATCCAGCCTAGGCCAAAATGCAATTATATAAAGGACAAGTTTAATTGCTTGGTTAGGCTGAGGCCAAAAACAAGTCTTGATCCTGGCACAACCCAGCTGGTTGCAACTTTTTAGCCGTTGACATTTGCATTTCCTCGTTCCTTGAACCATCATCCCAACAACCTATTCATCCTACCACCTCCTCTTCCCTTTTATTTGGTTTCTTTTTTCTTTTCATTCTTCTTTGGTTTCTTTGGTTTTCGGTCAAAAGGAGGAAGGCGAAAGTTTAATTTATTTAAAATCAAATCAGGCGTTTAAAATTTGTCAAAAGGAATTTTTATTAGTGTGTTGACACAAAGCAGCAAAACAGAGAGATAGGCACGCCCCCTTTTATCTTTTTTTTTTTCTTTCTTTCACTTTTTTTTTTTGTTGTTGGTTAAGTGGGCTAGCAGAATGAATATACTTTTTTAGTTTGAACTTTTAACTAAATTCCTTTACACAAAAAATGTATATATAATATATGTATATGTATATATCTGGCGATCCCCTGCCTTTCTGATCAGACAACCCCCTGTGTTTTTTGCATAATAAGCCTGTCAATAAGTTTATCAAAAGCAACAACTACTCGAAAACCTGACCCAAAAATAAAGGGAACCAAAAAGGAAAAAAAAAAAATAGAAACCGAAGAGAAGAAACGAGAGGCAGAGAGAGAGAGAGAGAGGGAGAGATATATATGAAGAAAAAAAGTTGAAGTGCTGTGTAAATTATGCAAATCTTTATCATTTTCCTTCTTTTTGGTTGTTCCTGTTGTTGTTTTGCGTGCGTCGAAGGACCGTGGGGCCAGGCTGTCACAAACAAGCGTGAAACACAACAACTGACTGACTGTGTGTATGTGTGTGTGTGTGTATGGGCCAAGAGCGTTGCGAGTAAAAACAATATGGCGCCCTGGCCAGCGAGGCATTACTGATTTCGCCTGGCCTGGCCTGTCCTGGCCTGCCATTGACAGTTGAACGTTGTTTTCCTATACGTTTACGTTTTCTTTTTTTTTTTTTTCCCCTCCACCTCCCACCTTTTTTCTACCTTTTTTTTTGCTCTCTCTCTCTCCTATTTCATTTTTTTTCTTCCTTGCGTTTTTTTTTTTTTTTTTTTTTTTTTTGTTAAATGTCAAATTTTTGCAGACAGTTTTGACAGTTTATCGAAGCGAGCTCGTAATTTTTGCTGACGTGTGTTGTAGGTGTTGAAAATAGCAGAAAAAGCATAAGTAGAGGGGGCAGGGGGAAGCAGCGAGTCCTTCCTTGTCGTCTCTTCTAATAGTCAGAGAGTGGTAAATACATTGGTGGAGGGGGGAAGGAAGGATGCCACGCCATCGCATACTTACTATAGGTGTGAAAGAAAAGTTGTGTTTTTCTTCTTCTTGGGGGTTCTTTTTATTTTTTTTTTTGGGTAAAATTTCTGCTGAGTGCCTTGAAAACTTACATAAAAGACGGGTCAAGTTTTTTTTTTTGCTTTTTTTTTTTTTTTTTTTTTTTTTTTTTGGTCAGCAAAATGTAATTATTTGTTTGAGTCACCTATGGAGAGCTTTTGATTCGTTATGAACAAATTGATTTTGCCAGTCAAAGACTTATACGAAAAATGAAAGAAAAAAAAAAAAAGAAATAAGGATAGGAAAAGAAGAAGAAAGGGAAAAGTAAACTTTGAATTCGATTACGTACCGCTGCGACTTTCATTTTCAGCTGGCTTCAGCTGTAAAGTACGGTTCATCTGCAAGAAAGAAAGAAAAAAAAAAACAAATAAAATTGAATTATTTTGATTAGTTATTATAACAAAGATGTAGAGTGTTTAGTGCTAACATGAATGAAAGATTTATTTATTAATGAAATGATGATTACGTACTATAATTTAAACAAATATAAATTGAATTTAAAGATGGGTTTATTTGCCAAATATTACGAAGAAATAATTGTAAGTAGAATATTACTTAATTACAAATTACTTCAAATCTAAGATACTAAATGAAAAATTCGTTGACTACTTTCACGTTGGGCGCCAAAATAATTGAATTCACTAATCAATTACTTTTAGATTGACATTTTAAAGAAATCATTCATATCGTTCGACAATTTCAATTAAATCTGTAGCTGTTAAGTAGTTGGTAGATAGATTAGTCTATGCTCTTCAATTGACAATTTTTCCCTTCTCTAGAATCAAATTTCCATTCGTACAATTCCATTAAATCATCATAGCGAGGCCAGAGCCAGAACTCATCCATTTTAACCTCTTGCCACCACTCCACTCCATCCAGATTGGTATCCATAAAATCAATTTCTCGTGCTCTTGCTATCAAACTTTCTATTATGGTAGCACTCTTCATAAACACCTTCAAACATTTGACCAAGCGATGGGCACTTTTCAAGCATTTAAATGCCACTCAATATGCAAACCCATCCTGTGTTTCCTCCCCCCCTTCCCCCTATCCCTTCCTTTCCACCACTCGAGTTTCACTGCTATAGCTGCTGTTGCTGCTGCTTTTGCTTTTGCTTCTGCTGCTGCTTCTGCTGCTGCTGCTGCTGCTGTTGCTGTTGCTGTTGCTGCTGAAGTTTCTGCACATTTGCGCTCATTGCCTTTTACCCACGACTGGGCAGCCACATCCTGTGCCGCTTCATGCATCATTAAAGCTTAAATCTCACCCAAGCGACCCATGTCGACTGGGCGGCCAACACTTAACGTTCCACCCACATCACATCCACATCCACATCCACATCCACATCCACTTCCATTTCCACATCCACACCCATTGCCATACCCATTCCCAATGCCATGTTGGGCAATGACTGGGCTACGTGTTGTGGTCACCTTTTGGTTTATGGCAAATGAGTAATATGCCAGCGGACGAAAAATGCCATTAAAAGACGTTCAAATGAAATGCATTAAAATAAAACTTAATTGAGGGCTTTATGCCAAATACCGAACTGCCGCCTCTCGAATACGTATGTAAGTATGCATGTGTGTGTGTGTGTGTGTCTCTTCCAACCCTACACCTCTTTTGGTCTCTTCCCAATCCACCAAAAAAAAAAAAAAAAATAAAGAAAAAAAAAGAAAGAAAACAACAAAAAACCGCAAAAACCGAGCAAATCAATAACGTCGAGAGAAGAGAAGAAGCAACTTTGATGATGGCCTTTTATTTCCTGTTCGAGCAAAAAAAAAAAAAAAAAATGAAGATATATATATATATCTATATAAAACGTAACGCAGGTGTAATTTATTTGCCACACAAAATGGGCGGTTCTGGGTAACGCCTTCCCCACATTGCCTCTCATGTCCCATAGTGAACTGCCGTGTCCTGTTCTGTTCGGTTCTGTTTTGGGCTGGCCTGTCCTGTCCTGCCCTGCCCTGCCCTGTCCTATCCTATTCTATACTATGCTATGCTGGCCTTAGATTGGCTCATCACCCAAGTTCTGGCCCTGTCATTAGCCCACAAGGCCTGCAAGTGAAGTCTCATCGTCGCTTGTCGCATGAATATTTTATAATCAGCCATTAGTTTGCGGCAATTGGAAATGATTGAAGCTTTTAACTGCAAAATTCAATTGCTTTATATGCTTGTGAGCCGAGCCAAACTCAACCGAACTGAAACGAGCCCCTACCCTCCCCTCCCCAACCCCCTTCTACATTTTTGGGTATTATGAAATATTTAATATTACATCGGCAGTGTTTCTACTTCGTTCACTTCAATTCGACGTTCTTGTTTTTAGTCGTTGTTACCGCTGCTGCTGCTGCTGCTGCTGCTGTTGCTGTTGTTGTTGTTCTCTCGGTTTTTCTTTTTTTTTTTTTTTGTTGTGTTGCTGGTGTGCGCCCATTAGTCAGGCGAGTAATTAAAATTTGGATGGAGCCGATGAACGGGCATGTTTGTAATTCAATTATGTTAATGATTGGACAACATTTACCGTATTTACATTAATGCATAATGAATGAGTAGAGTGGCATGGCAAAGAATCGTGTGTGGCAGCATGCGGAGACCAATAATGATGATGATGTTGATGATCATGATCATCATCATGATGATGTTGGGAATTGAGGTATGGGCACATATATGCCTGTGGATAGCTAGTGGTGGGGAGGTGAGCTGAGGGAATGATGGATGCGGCCTAGCTAAATGCATGCTGCGTTTTATTTTGGCTGGCTGATTTTTTAATTGTAATGCCCGCGTACTAAAACAGAAACTCGACCCCCAACCCAACCCCCCCCATCGCTCACCATTCCTTCTCTTACAATCCATGTACGGGTATGGCAATTAAGTGCATTTCTCTGTCTGACCAAAGGCATGCCAAACATCCCCCCCTGTCACCCTGCCACACTCTCTCTCTCTCTTCTCTACATCAGTTTTATAGAGCACCCGCTCTCTCAGTTTTTTTTTTTTTTTTTTTTTTTTTTTTTTTTTTTTTTTTTTGCGCAGACAACAACACACAAATGCGCTTTTGCTTTACTCAAAGCTCAGCTGGATAAATTAAGTGGTCGATGAACTGAAGCCTTGTTGATTTTGTATACAGGCGAATGTCGACATCAACGCCAGTGTTGTTGACACTGATGGGCTATAGCCAAATGGGAGGAGAAGGAGGAGGAGGAGGTGGAGGAGGAGTTGGAGAAGAATATGCGCTGAAGCTGAAGCCGGTAGCACTACCATACTGCCACAAGAGATGGAGAAAGAGTATGAGCTTGAGGCAAGAGTCTGAGTTTGGATTCTGGGTTTGGTTTATCGAGTAGTGGCCGGGTATTGGGGGTGTGTTGGGGTAGTGACGCCGCAAAATTTAAACCAATGTTTAACCGAAAAATGTTCATTTAGTCGCACGTTCTTCATGGGGCAAAGGATGAATGATTGATGTGGCGTTGTGGGTAATAAATTGGAAAATGTTTTTCGGCTCAAGTAATGCACACACACACCCACACACACACACAAACATACACATACCCATACACAGATATACGCAGCTGGAACAAGAGCATCAGCAGCAGCTTCCTCAAAAGGAAGCTAAGCAAAGGCAGCACTTGCATTGTTGTCTGCCTGCATGCATGGAGTTTTTTTCTTTCTTTTTGAAGCTTTATCAGCGTTGGCAGCCCGCAGCTGCCACTGCGTTGCAAGCACGCAAAAAGAACAAAAACAACAACAACAATAATAACAACAACAACAACAACAACAACAACAACAACAAAAGCAACAGCATCACAGAAATCAGTGCCTGATGCAACCATATTGAACAGGCATCCAGTTGAGATGAAGTGCAGATGAAGGCAGTCCCCCAGGCTATCCAATGCTCCAGCTCAGTCACTTACAATGATTGGCTTTGGCCAACTCTTGTGTGTACTTGGCTGATATGAAGCCCGCTTTTTGATTGCAATTGCCTTGACCTCCCACTCCCCCCCCCTAGTGCATCTGTTCCTGCAGAACAGCTTCTGTTAGCTGTTTGGTTAATGAACTTCCCCTAATTTATAAAGAACCTTCTTCATGTAAGGGATTTTTATTTACAAAACTAATATACACGCAATCGGTTAAGTTATATAATGGCAATTCATATAAGTAAAGATATGTATATGTATAAATGGTTTAATTCAAAATGAAGAGTATTGAAATTATATAAAAATATATAGTAAAATTAAAGCTCCAGAAACTCTAGTTTGGTATTGTAGAAGAAGATTAAATATGATATATTGATCGATCTTCATTTTCAAAGTATTTAATAGATATGACATACATAGTATAAACCGACACATTGTATAAAAAAAATCTTAATTTAAAATCGCTTGTGCAATTGAAAGAAATGTAAGCCATAGTAGTGATTCTCATTGACGGAAATGGGAGATGTCTGAGAACTTGCTTATTCTTTTTGGCCAGGCTATCAGTGTAGTTGGGCATCTATCATTGGCTCTATGCATATATCTGTGTGTGATGAAAGGCAACCGCATGATTTTCAAAAACTTTGATGCAAGTTTTTGTATGTGCCACATACACTTTAGCTTATATCTTTCATCAACTTTTGTGGCATTTCTAAGGCATCGCCGACACACAGACACACAGACACACATACACACAAAACGCAGTAGTCGAGATGGCTCTCAAAACTCGCTATTATTCTCTCTTTCTCTCCGATTCTTTACTCTCAATCTTTCTCTCTCTCTCTCTCTCTCTCTCTCGTACTTTCTCTCTGTGTTCTGTGCACAAAAGCCTTGCTAATTATTGCCCCAAAAAGGTTTCCCTGCGTTCTCTTTCTCTTTATTGCTGATATTGCGCCTCCTTTAGCTACTTCACTAACCCTCCGTCCCTCACCACCCTTCAATTCACTCTTTTGCTTTACTCTAGTCCCCCCCCCCACCACCATCATATTTCTTCTCTCTACACTTCTCTTCTGGCTGCTGCGTAATTAGCGCACATAATTTGAAATTTAAATGTTGCCAAAAGCCGAAGCCTTTGAGAGTCAAAATGTTAATTAAATCTTTTTTGGGTGCAAAAGTGAAAGAAGGCAAAAACAAAATATAAAAAAATAAAAAGAAAACAACGAAAAATGGGCAACAAAAGCAAAAACAAAAAAAAAACTAAGAAAAACACATAAAAAAAAAACAGTGAGAGGAGAATAAAAAGATGTTAAAACTCCTGGCGATTCCAACTGCTCGTTCCTGCTAACTCGACACAATTAGCCTTCACAATTGCTTATGACAAAGTGCTCATACACAGTTATAGATATATATATATATATACAGTACATATATATACATAAATAGTATGAGAAACTTGTGAATATTGGTGTTGGCATTGGGTTTAAGATATAGAGAAAGAGAAAGAGAAATAGAGATAGAGATATTGCAGCGACAGTCCGACTGGTCGACAGGCGCCAGTGGCAACGTTAAACCGCAAATTTTAGCGCCCCAACAAGTCGTGCATGACGTCGAAGTCGACGTCAAATGGCGGCCGGGCGCCTACGCATATGCAATGCGACCAAAAGTGCCAACTCGACCAAAGTGCTTTTGGGTGCATGGACCCATAAACTGCGTTAGTTTATGATGCCTGAGCGCTAAGTGAGCAAAGCGAAACAGAGACAGAGATCCAGTCAAGCCGTAAGTGCCCACCGCCCCGGCCCGTTCGCCCCGTTTGCTTGCTTGCATACCTTCTTCTCTTGCCAGCCATCCACCCGTCGCATCCAACTGCCAACCAGCCTGTCTTCACCCCTCAAAAACGCCAATCTTCCTATGCAATTAGAATGTGGAGCCAGAGTCGAAGCTGAGAGTATTCCTTTCTCTCTCCCTCTCGCTCTCCCTCTCCCTCTCTCTCTCTCTTTTCCTCCCTCTGCCTCTGCTTATATATTTCTGTCTCCGTCTCTCTGGTCAATGCTGGGCTAGAGCCTGGACGGGCTTTTGTTGTTTTTATGCAGCTCGAACTACATAAAATGGAACAACGAAAATGCAATTAAAACTACGTTTTATGGCTTTGTTATGGCAGCCGCGTCGTCGTTCGAAAGCAATTTTTATTATGCTTTCTCCGCTCTACACTATATAGGATGAACGGCCGGATGGACGGATGGGCGGATGGACGGACGGACGGACGAACGGATGGATAACGGTATTGCGACGACTGGCACTGGCACTGGGAGTGACTTCGCGGACTGCGACAACGATGATGATGATGATAGTTTGGAAAATGGTTTCGAATTGAGTTGCTGCGACCTCTTTTGCCACCCAATCACACACACACACACACGCCCACCCACACTCGCATGTGCAACTTGTGTTGATAGAAGAGTAATATTTTATGGAGAGGCTGAGAGAGAGAGAGAGGGAGAGTTTGCTTATTGAATACGCACTCCTTTAGTTTTCTCCTTTTCTTGTTGCATCTATATATATATATATATATATATGTATATTATATATATACTTTATATATTTATATTTCTGTTAGTTTTTGTTATCAAAAATCATAAAAGTTTTATGCAAAAGTTTTGTTCGGTATATTGCAGCTGCTGCTTCAAATGGAGATACAGATGCTCTACCTCTATCACAGAGAGAGCGTTTTCAAAATTTGTCACTGGCAAGCCCCTAAAAGTAGACAATGTAGCCTCAAGTGTGCTTGTCATGTGGAACAGAGACAGAGCGATGAAACAAGCGAGAGAGAGAGAGAGATAGCTAGCATGAAGTAGAGGTAAAAAGCAAAACAAACTAACGAGCTACCAAGCAAAACAAAAGCATGTAGCATACTCTTAGGAGGGTTCCCTGATAGGAGCTGAGGCGATTGAATAGAGATGGGGGGTGGGGGGGATAGTAGCTGTGGTTGGGGTAGCGGTGGTGATGGTGGAAGTAACAACAACCTGCCATAACTGCAGCTTAATCAAAAGTTTTCCACTGAGCCAGCTTGAGGGCAGAAGCAGCAACCACAACTTGCCACTATATCATACCACTCAGCCCCATATCCACATCCACACACACACACATACATACATCTATAACCTCAGACCACATCCATATCCTTTTTTGATACTAATCAGTGCGCTGCTTTTTCTTCTACATCTTCTCATTCTCTCAATATATATAGATGGAGCATGCTTTTTATGTTTGTCTGGCCAAGCGGGCATGTTCAATGCAATATATCGTAGGTATGTCTATATATACATACATATGTACATATATACAATATATATCTGTGTATTCGTTTCTTTTTATGTATCTTTGATATATGAAATATGGCAGCTGTATATAATGGTCTCTATACTACTCTGTTGTGGCTATTCCATATAAGTTAGAGAAGATTTCCTTTTTTTTTTTTTTTTTTTTTGTTTGCTTCGCCCCCTTTCCTTCACCGTTTTCTCTCTTTCTCACTCACTTGTCTCTCCACTTTTCGCTGTTATGTTTTGTTGTGGGCGTGCAGTTTGCAATTAGCAAGTGGCAATTAAAGTTTGGTCTTGAACCTCAGACAGCAGAAGGCAGGTTTATTGGTCCATATATTATGGTCCCAGACAATACAATGTTGGTGCGGATAGGCGGAAAGTGGCAAGTGGCAAGTGGTAAGGGCTAAGCAAACAAATGGGGCGTGGATGTAATAAAAGTAGTACAAAATGTTTTTCCAACTTCTCTAATAGTTAATCTTTACTTTCTTTAACAATAGTTCTCACAAGATGTTTGTTTCTTGATTTCTTACATGGCTAAGCTATAAGTTAAACCATATCATTCGTTCATTTATTCACATTTCTCCACAGAAGATCTCTTGCATCTCTTTATATTTTCTTTTCATTTTTTTGGTTTTGTAATCAATTAGAAACACTTCATTTATGTATATTCCCAGAGGGGGTAAAAACCTTTTACTTTTTAATACAAATGTCTCATTATGAAGAGGGCACACCTGTCAAAGTCTAAAGAGTTTCAACTGACTTCTCACTGGCAAATCATCCCAAAAATATATATGTATATATATATATGTATATGACAAGCTGAATAATTTCTCCTGCCATTTTATTTTTGTTTTTTGTCTCTCATTCTCTTCTCTACTCTTGAAAATATTTTGCCACTGTTGCTGTTGGTTATTCGTCAGCAACAAAATATGCAAATAAATTACTAATAACCTCAGAATGTAACCCTTACACGGTAAAAACAACAATAAGAAGAAGAACAGCAACAATAGCAGCAACAACAACAACAACAACATTATCAAGAGGAGCAGCAACAATAACAGCGGGGCAACAAAAACAACTAGCGGCGAGGTATTTTCTGATTCATAATTCAAATTTTACGCCGCAATAAACAAAAATGCCTAAAATTATGCAACATGCCGCCCATGAACATTCGCTGAGTAAGTCATAAATTATGTAAATTTAATTTTACGCCCCAAACCTCCTCCTCTCCCTACCAACAACTCAAAAAAAAAACCAAAAAAAAAATCCTTCGTGCATATACATATATACATACTATATACACTTGAAATTCTATATATCTATAAATGTAGCTATATGTATATGAATAGGTATGTATATGAATACATATACATATATGCATGTACATATATGTGCATGGGCGTGGCCCAGTTAACTCAACCACAAAATTGTAAAACGCGAGAAGCAGGAAGAAAACCAGAAACGACACAACCAAAAAAAAAAAAAAAAACAACATACATTGTTATTATGTAAATAATTAATGGCATGTAATTATCTAAATTTTAGACAATTAGAAAAAATTAACACACATACACAGAGACACACACACACACACATAGAGTGAGTGCCACATATACTGACAAAGAGGCTCCTTCACTAGCCATAACAGCAGAAAATATAAAGGAAACCAGAAGATATTTATGACATTTTTATTATGTAAAGGAAAGGAAAGGCGATGCGGATCAACTAGTTTGAATAACGAAGGATTTTGTATACCCTTTCAATGATAAATAAATGATAAAAATCTAAAAACTCCTGATGTGGAGGAAAAGATCTTCACAAATGTGGAAGTTTAGAATCGATCATTTATATGGGATACATTTAATAAATATTTATATATATCAGATATTATATTTTTCATGAAACGATTATCGAAAACTCTTCAAATATAAATAAAATATGCAATAATTCGGCAATAAAAGATTAATGAAATAATAAAAGTTATTCAACTTGATAAGATTATGATTATCTCAGATCTATATTTAATTATTGCAAACTTCTAGCCCAATTGTATATACCCTTTTCTTTTTTCTAGATAAAGATTAGCAAAACAGAAAAAAATTATGGAATAACCGAAACCCGTGTCCTGTTTTTTTCGGGTGTTTCCGTTACACATTTAACGCCATTTTAACGCATGCTAATGACCAAAATAATACAAGAAAAAACGACAAACAACAAAAAGAAAAAAAAAACAAAAATAAATAAGCAAAGAAACAAGGAAAAAGGAAAATGAAATAAAGAACTAGGTGTAGCCTTTTGAAAGGTTTGCCATTAATTAGGCAAAAGTTTTCCTCCTCCCTCTTCCTCACTCTCTCTCTCTCTCTCTCTCTCTCTCTCTCTTACTCTCTGTATCTTTCTCCTTTTTCCTCTTCAAGGAACGCCAGACAAAACATTAGTTTTGGTTATTTATTACCTAAGCGAAAGAAGCAAAAGCTAATCAATAGTTTTGTTGGCAACAACCTATGGAAAATTGGTAATTAACCATGGGCAAGACCGCAGCACGAAAACCCTTAACTTCCAACTCCTAACTCTAACTCTAACTCTAACTCTAACTCTGACATTGAGTTCGTTCTGGGTGGGTGGAATGGGGTGGTGTGATGGGCTCTATTTGTTGGGTTAGGATCATACATACAGATGATAAAATGGAAAAATATTATTGATTTTATTTTTGGTTTTAAGTGGCTGTCCATGTGCGTGTATGAGTTAATAAGGCTGTATAAGTGGCTTTAATATGTATTTGACTTTTGTTTAAAGTAAAACCCAAAAATTATTATTTTGTTTTTTTTTTTTTGGAAATTTAATACGAACAATTTTAACTCTATCTATAAAAAAGAATCAAAGAATGGCAAGATATAATAAGTTTTACTTCTTTATAAAGTCTACCTCTTTGGCTGCCATTTTCTATTTTAATTAAAAGACAGATTAAATAATTTTAAACTTTTCTAGCTCACGAAATATTTTAAAGTCTAGGTTATATTTTTGGTGGTTTCTGTTTTATGTTTTCTCTTTTATTTTTATTTTTTTTTTGTTTTTTTTTTTGTTTTTGGCAGGGCGATGACCCATTTGATTGCTTCTGCTTTGCTTGCCTAGTCAGTGAGAAAACAAAAATGCAAGAGGGTCTCATGTCCGCCTGTTCAAACAATATCAACCCAAAAAAAGAACCATTCAAAAAGCTTATGTAACATACAAAAATGTTTGTAGCATAAATTACATAGAAGAACAAAGAATAAGGGAAAGGAGAGGTAGAGAGGGACGGGAAATAGATGAGATGAGAAGAAATAGAAGGAAGCTGAGCCTGAACTCTCAACGCACTCAACTGTGAAAATGTCTGTTAAGGGCAACAAAACACGCACACACACTCAAAGTCAGTGAGTGTGCTGCGTATGTGCGTGTTTCTATGTATGAATGTGTAGGTGTATATGTGTGTTTGTGTGTGTGTGTGTGTGTGTGTGTGTGTGTGTGTGTGTGTACGAATGGGCTACTACTCTACCTATAGCCTGTCAACAGGATGACAGTTTATATAAAGTATATAGCTCAGGATCTGGCCAACTGTCAATTGAGTTGGCATGTTGGCAGGCCTCTTGACTTTAACCATCCCCACCCTCCCCCTCTTCACCCAGTGACCCACACCATAAAGAAACCCATATCGTATCCTATCCCCATCAACCATCCCGCGACCACATCTAATATGGAATTTCTCATAAGCATGATAAGCATAAATATATATATATATATATATATAAATAGGCAAAAGAGGGAAATTTGATTGAAATATGTGCCTAGTCAGAGAAATGAAAATAAAAAAAAAATTATATATATATATATACATATAGAGAGAGACGAGAATGTAAGATTTGTGGTTTTGGAGATTTTTCTAATGCCTGGCACGTATTTTAATTGATTCGTGCCACTGTAGAAGGCACCAGCTCATTACATTTGAAGGTTACAAAACAAAATGGAAGCAACTTTTTTTTCGGAAAAGAAGTCCAAAAGCAAAAAAATAAAATAAAATCAGTGAATGGATAAATGCAAACCAAAATGAATACAAATATAATCAGGGGAGCCGAAACAAGCCAAACCAGGCATAGTACACAGAAACAGATACAGTTTTCGGTATATATTTATTCGATGGACATTGCATGGGTTTGATGTCTGATGCCTGATGCCTGATTCCCAATGCCTGATGCCTGATGCCTGATGATGCTGCTCCATTTATTATTAACTTGAAATGATTTCGGCCAAGTCCGCCATGAGGTGACGACGCGACGATTGAATGCACGACTGCATCAATGGCAAGTCCTACACGTTCAGATACAGATACAGATACAGATGCAGAGACAACAACATACAATACACATATACACACATATGTATACATACATATGTGCAACTGTATCCTCTATCTATATCTATAGATATAGCTGTAGCTGTAGCTGTAGCAAAAGCTGTATCTGTAGCTGTGTACACGTGTGAGTTCAATTGGAAAATCGTGTGCGGCATACGGCAATGTGTTTTCTTTTTTTTTCTCTCTCTCTCTCTCCCTCTCTCTCTCTCCATCTCTTTATCTCTCTCCATCTCTTTACTGGTAAACAGCAATCGGCGTGTATGTGCTTATCTCTCCCTCTCACTCTTTTACTCTGTGCCCTCTGTGTATACTTTAAAAATGTATCCGAAAGATACTTGATATACTTGTTGTTGTATCTGTCTAAAGGTTGTTTATATGCAGTTGCAAATGATAAAATGATGAGGAATCATATACAATAATACACATATTAAATATAGCACTTAAATAAAAAACCGGAATGAAAAAAAAGCACACACACACACTCACACAGATGTAATATAATCAACTGCTGCTACACAGAGATTTTTTTGCTGATTTAAATGATATTTTATAAATATACATATACATATACATATACTCGTACATGTTTTTTTTTTTTGATGCTTTTTTGATAGAATCTGTTGCCTACTTTTGTGATGCCTGTGAAAATTGATTCTTTGTTGTGTAGGGTAAAGGCAAAAAATGTAAATGTATATAAGATATTAAAAATATTTTGCAATAGTCTTTAAGTTGTCAATTTCAAGTCTTTGGGGCCACTTTAAATTCAATTTCAGCAACTGTAGGAGAGTATGGTGGGAAAGGGATGACCGGAGGGGGGTGGCGATGGAAATTTGTGTGCTGAGCATACAGAGAGGACAACAAAAATAAACCGCTTAACATGGCTTTGAGCAGTGCAAATAGCACAAACGCATCTAACGCATGCAAATGACAACGGGACACGCCCACACATACACCCACGCACACATAGACATATAGCCAGTATGTGTGTGTGTGTGTGTGTGTGTATAAGTGAAGTATATCTTTGTAATCTCAAATGCTCAAGGCGTGCAAATATTCAATTTTAAATATGCAAAAAAACAGCAAGAAAAAAAACAATATATATATATATATATATATGCATATACATATATATATATATTTACACACACACACACACTGAGACTGAGCAAGAGAGAGATAGACAGAAATGAGAAACAGAGACAAACACCAGATGCCCGGTCTTCCTCTTGCTTTAGCTTCCCCGCTCTCAACCCATACTCTGGTCTCAACTAAATGTCATAAACACAATGTCATGACAACTTTTGAAATTTGAATTTCAAAGCAAAAATGTTTTCTCTCTCTTCCTCTAATACTCCCCGCTTCTCTTTCTCTCTCTCTCTCTCTCTCTCTCTCTCTCTCTATCTTGCTCACTATCTCTCGTATACTCTCACTGTTTTTCTGATTTTATTCATTTGTTCAGTCATTCATTGCCATTTTGTTTTATATATATGTATATATATATTTGCGCATATATGAAAAGCAAAAATTCCAAGCACACACACACAAAGAGAGAGAAATACACACATCTTTGATCTGGAAACTGTCAATAAGTAAGAAAAGCGACCCGAAAATTGTATTAATTTAGATTTCATTTAGTTGCCATTTCTTTTCTTTCTTTTTTTTTTTCTTTCCCTCTCTACCCCTCTCCATCTCTCTTTCCTCTTTCTTTCTCTATCATCATCACTCTGTCTGCTTCTGTTTTGGGTCAATGTTCTTGCCATTTTGGGCAAATTTTATGATCAAAAGGGCTACAATTTTATAGTTGTCTGTCTCTCTTTTACTCTGCGTGTGTGTCTGTGTGTGTGTGTGTGTGTGTGTGTTTGTTTGTATCTCTCTCTATGTGTGTACAGATTTGCCTAAAACTTAAAGATGCTCATAAAATCTAGTTTAAGTTCAACTTATCTACGCCTATTAAATGTTTTCATTATCAGGGTTGATTTCCTTTTCCTCCTGCTTCATTTTGCCCTTATTAGAGTGGGTGTGTATAGGGGGGCGGGGAGAGGGAGGTGGATGGGGTGGTAGGGTGAGTTTTCCTCACGGGGTTGAAGTTTAATTCTATTCCATTTTTTTTTTTCTTTCTTTCTTTTTTTTTCTCCTTTGCCTTGTTATTATTTTAATAAGCAATTTGTTGTTGTTGCTGTTGTTACTTCTCAGAAGAAGAAATGCTGACACGTGTCACGTGTGACAAAAGTAAACAAAAGTCGTGTTATTTCTAATTCCACTTTTGGCAGGAGGCAAGAGTAGGTGGGAAATGTTTTTTCGTTCTATACTTTTTTTTATGTATATATAATTGTTTAGCGCCTCAAAGTATATACAAGACCTATATATATACATATATATATATATATATTTGTATATAAATGCTATGGGAAAATCCAGATGATGTTTCTGGCAGTCAGGCAATTTTGATTCATATCAAAAGAGAGATAACTTATCAAGATTATTTCATATGTATGTATGTATATGTATGTGTGTGTGTATAATTGCGTTGGTACAATAAATTTTTATACGTGTGTATTGAAACATTTATTTTTTTTTATCAGAGTAGGAAATTCAATATAATGAATAATGTGTGGCTATAGAAAACTAATCAAGATACATTCTTTAAAGCAAAGCAAGTTGTATTTGAACATAATATTTCTATGTATAATATATCTATATATATTTAGATATATGTATAGATATACAGATAAAAGTCAGAAATTCAAGTTAACTAGGTCAAGATTGATAGTATATACATTTATATATATATTTATTTATACCTCAAACACACACGAAATAAAAATCAAAAGTAGATTATAAATATTTATGTGAATTCTCACATATTGAAATAATTTCCTTTGTTTTTACTGTACATATTTTCTACTATTTATAATATTTAATTCATTTAAATGGACATTAGAGAAATGAACCACTTAAGCCGCATTTTGGTTATAATGCTTAATTGCTGGAGCTGGAGATAAACAGTCAATTTAACTTAAATGTTCGTGCTCATATCTCAACTTCAAGTTTATCAAAAAGTATCTCACTAAGATGCTCCTGATACCCACTTAAGCACTTTGCAACAAAACAAAAAAAAAAAAAAAAAAAAATGAGGAAAAGTTTATTAAATACAAATTTATAAAACACACACACTCGTACACACAATGACACACATGTGACCTCAACCTTTGCGTGGCAAACAAAACAGAAGAGAAATCAAGTTTCGCTTCGGCTAATGAAAAGCTCACAAAAAACCGGGCCAAAAAAAGGGTTGGCCCTATTCTCAAGAATACATTGTTGTTGTTGTTGCTGTTGCTGTTGTTGTTGTTGTTCCTGTTGTTATTATTTTTATTTTGCAAACATTTCGTCACATTCAGCAGAGAGCCTGTGGGAAGAGTTTTAATTTAAGCACACTTAACACCTCATAAAAAAAGAGAAGGAGAGAGATTGACTGAATGACTGACTGACTGACTAAATGAATGAATGAATGACAGGCAGAAATACTTTCTTTATTCATCTCCCTTTGCCTTCACAATGTTTGATATATACAATTTATGTATATATATATATATATATATACATACATATATATAGTATATAGCTAAACATTTATATATATGTAGATATATATATACATATATATTTTAATTTTTTACATTTAAGAACTTCCATGCAATTAGGTCGAAAAGGGGTTAAAAAACAACCCCTACCTCTGGCTTCAATCCACTGCCTCTTTTATACAAACATCTCCCCCTCCTTTTCCCCTTTTACCATTCATTGTCTACTGTTTGCTTGCTTTCTACCTCTATCTCTCTTGTCTGTTGCCTCTTGGTTGATTGCTACTTTTGGCAAATTAAACTCGAAAGTTGTAAAATTTCCCTTGTCATTGGCAAGGACACGTGCGTGTCAGTCACTCACTCAAACACACTCACTCACTCACCCACTCTCCCAGTCTCCCTCTCTATCTCTCTCTCTCTCTCTATCTCTCTCTCTCTCTCTCCTCTCAACCCTTGTTGAGAAAAGCAACTGGAAAAAAAAAGAAATATATTACAACAGCATCAAGTTGAGAGCCTAAAGAATTCATAACTAAATTAAAATGTTGAAATGTTAAGTGGTTTTTATCAGCAAGGCCAAGCATTACGAAAAGGGTTGATTTTCAACATACCTTAAAAAAAGGAACACTTATTTTATTTTGAAAGACTTTTCCAATACATATATACATATATATATATATATATATATATATATAGTATATATATATATAGTGATCTAAACAATAATATCTTTGGTGTATTACAATAACTATTACAATATTGTGGATTTTTTGTGAACATTACTTGACAAGCTATTGAAATTCCATTCCATAGTCATTTACTTTTTTTTTTAAGTTTTCCAATATTTACCGTTATTATACATTTTCCCATCGAGTATATAACATGAATAATGTCTAAACAATTAACTTGATCTCGCAAAAGAAGATGGAATATATTAGTAGTTGAACATTTTGTAAATAAATTATTCACTTCATTGGGATAGCTAAATTGATTTTTTAAGTTCCCTAAAGTATGCTAATGAAAATTAATTTATTAATCAATTATGGTTCTGAAATGGATTTTTAATTAGTTGTACTTTATCTGTTTATGATTACATTAAAAGTCAAGAATTTCTACTGATTTCTCACCATATAAATGATTCCCAAAATCTTGTATCTTTTGACCTTTTCTTTTTTGGTAATAAATCCTTATAGATATATATGTATATATATATATGTATGTTTATACATATGTAGCTATTTATAGATATAGAATGCATAAATTTGGCATAAAAATTTCCTAAAAGCTTTGGCCCCCGTTTAGCCACTTGACAGTTGTTCCTGTACATTCTCCTCCCCCCGCTCCCTTATCCAACCATCTCACTGATGTTCTTCTGTTTCTGTTTTGGCAGCTTAGCTGCTCCCTGGAGTCCTTAGATACCAAAAAAAAAAAAAATAAAATATATATATAAATATATATATACAAAAAGGAGTGCAATCTCATATATGTGTATATATACATATATATATATATATCAAAGTTTGAGGAGACAGAGAGTGAGAAAAAAGGCGAATGGGGAATGAAATGTATGAGAAGTGAGAAGCGATAGGGCGACAGACATTTGCAGAATCTTCTCGCCTGCAATTTATAAATTGCGAGAACAAAACAAAGCAAAACAAAAAAAAAAAAAAGGAAAAAGAAAGAAAAAAAGGAAAAAAGAAAAGAAAAGGCATTTACGCTATTGTTCATCTTTGTTTGCTTATATTTTATGCAATATGCCGGCACACCGCGTTTTATTAAGCAAATTACGAATCTCGGCACAAGTCCTACTTATGACCTTGGCAAGAAACGAGAATGAAACGAGACCAAAAAGAGAAATATAACGGGAGGTGGCGGCCAAGGGAGGGAGGGGGTGGTGAAAGGGCAAGACCAAAAGAACAAGAAGAAGGCTCAGCCTCTCAGCCATCTCTTAAGCAATTTAGCAAACAGACTCAAGAGTCGACTCGACGCACATTTTCATATATAAATTATTAATTTTCCCAAAAGGGAAACGAACACACAACGAGACCAAAAGAAAAGCGCCAAAGCAGCATACAGAGAAAGAGAGAGAGAGAGAGAGAGAGAAAGAGATGGAGAGAGGGAGATATAAAGATGGAGAATCAAAGGAGGAGGTAAGAGAAAAGAAAAAAAAAAAGGAAAAGGAAGAAAAAACCACACAAAATGCATTTTGTGCTCCATTAAATAATAAAAGCAAAACGTGGCAAAGCCTTCGCAGATATATCCTTAGAGTGGGTCTGCTGTTTCATTCTCAGTTCAGTCAGTCAGCCAGTCAGTTAGTACCACTGTCTCTGATTGTGTGTGTTCGGTGTGTGTGTGTGTGTGTGTGTGTGTACACAATAAAAATCTCACACGAAGCGCATAAAAATAAAGCAAAATATATACTCTCACACATATTCACCGCACAAACAAAGTGCCAGCGAATCTCCAGTGCTCCTTTTGCTCTTATCTAATGTGAAAGTCAAAGCCCCCATTGTGATTTTTAAGTTGGCACAACCTTTATGTATGTGAGATAGATAGAGAGAGTGAGAGAGAGAGAGAGAGAGACAGAGAGAGAGTGCATAAATAAGTAAACAAATGCCTGTCGCTTAAGATTACATGGCAAATAAGCTGAAGCACACAGGACAACATTTGAATGTGGCCAACCGAACGAACAGGAGTTTTCAAGGCTCGAGGCTCGAGGCTCGATGCTCAGAGAAGGCAACAAAATAAACCTCACTCACTTACTTACTTATTCATAGCCAGGCACTGGCATAAAAATCAGCATAAACAGCAATTGTTATGGGCTGTGAATGAGAAGAAGGCTAAAACAGTACACAGTATAGCAACAAACAACATTGACTGCAAAAGTGCTACTCAAGTTTTGGTAATTTTAGCTGATAATGCAATATACACCCAAATTAATGGCCAACAAAACTGACACAAATGTCACTCAAAATCAGATTTCAATTTGAGTTGAAAGCGAAAGACAGACAGACAGACAGACAGACTGACTGACTGACTAACTGACTGATAGACAAATGACCTTACGTGAAAGTTGAGAGAAAAAGTGGAACAGACAGACAGAGAGAGGGAGAGAGACAGAGAGAGAGAGAGACAAGAATTATGAAAATGTGGCCAGTTAATTAGTAAATGTTAATTAATCGTCCATTCATCATCTTTTAACCAAATTATAAGTGTAAATTTGTTCTTTATTATCTTTGGCTCTAAAATATTGCTATCTATGTTATTATTAGCCATGGCTTAATCTACTTAATAGTTTCAGATTCTAAACTTTTAATGCTTATAATGAAAATAAATTTGAATATTGTTTCGACTGGCAATTGTATTAATTGGGAAATTAATTTTAAGTCATTTAGTAGCCATTGTAAAGTTTTTAAAACACAATTTCTTGATAATGTTATCTATATTATAGAAATATATACATATATATGTATAAGTATATGCCATCACAATTGTGCATACTTTTATATATATTTATATATATTAATTTATCTGGTTTTTACTTGAATACAACTTTTAATATATTTTTATAGGTTTTTTTATACTTTTATGTGCTAAAAATCTAAATAAAAGCATTATAAAAATATATATAAACTTTTATGTATTTTTATATACTTTGATATATATATATATATATATATATATATATATATATATATTCTCAGATACTTTTACATTTTCTATTAACTTTCATATATCGTTGAAAACTGATTGGGTAAATATTTTTAAGAAGCATTTCAATAATAACCAACTAAATGGCATTCAAATTAAATATTGTTTAAAAAGAAAAACAATTTTATTATATAGTTAATATATAAATATCAACTGTCCTAGATAAAGATATACATAATATAAAGAACATATTGAGAGATTTATTTTAACTATTCCAACATTGCTTAATAACTGAACTAAAGGTTTATTTCAATTTTTCATACTTTTCTTTGGGTTTTACGTTTAACTTGGGTTAAACATTTTTGTTTATATTTTTTTTTTTTTGCATTTCTGTGGAACATAACATGCCTTAATTTTTGTCTGTTCACTGACCCGCTTATATACACACACACACACACACAGACACACACATTATATATATGTATATATATATACATATATATCTTTAATGAATATTTACATTTTATGCACACACACCCTTAACCACCATCGACGACAAGCCACCCAACCACCGCCTACACATACCCCAACACACACCAACACACACCAACACACACACCCATATATATCCACTGACAATTTGGCAGTCACCGCAATCATAAAAATTTTCCTGAAAACGAAATGGGGGGTGAGGGTGGAAAAAAAAAGAAGCGAGGCCCGTCAGTCAGTCGCCTCTGCGCCTCATTTAAATGCAAATTTTGACGAGCGGTTTTAACATTCTCCGTTTCGCCTTCTTCTACTTCTGCCGCTGCTGCTGCTGCTGCTGCTGCTTTGTGGTGAATGAAAACATTAAAATTAAAAAACAAAAAAAAAAAAAAGTGTTTTTAGGCAGAAGCAGCAGCTCAGAGCAAATACACACATACACACAAACATACACAGTCACAGGGTGGGGCTCGTGAGAATAATTCAAGGTGATAGCTTAATTGAAATATGCTTTTAGGCGCTTTGCCTCTCCACTGTCTTTCACTTTGTTGTGTGTGTGTCTCACTGGCTGCATATTTTATGGCACTGCGGTCGACCACAGACCCAAAAATAAAAAAAAAAAAAAAAAAAAAACAGGAACAACAAAAAAATAAAGAGAAGAGAAGAAAACTGCCGCTGCTTAATGTTATGCAAAGTGTTTGAGCCTGCGGCATGCGTAAATACAGTCAAGAGGCAAAAGACAAAGGGGAACAGAAGGGGGGTGTGGGAGCCAAATTCAGTGGAGGGGAAAGGTGCAGGGGTGGCAGTTGATGAGTAGGAGGCATCAGCTTTGGCTGCGGCGTCATCATCTTTAATTGCTAGCCATTTCAATTCTCATTTCAACTTCAATTGACTTTTGCCGGATGTTGGAGTGAACAAATTGAGAAATTGTAGGGATGGTGGATAAACAACAAGGAGAGAGAAGGGGGGAGGGGTGTAGACGACGATTTCTTTTTTTTGCTTTTGCGTTTTTGGATTTTCTGGATTAAGAGAAGCGACACGTAAAGGTGAAATGAAAGGTTACTTTGTGTGTGTCTGTGTGTATATTATGTCAAGGCTTTTAATCCTCTGCATACTTTTAGGCATGCCATATGAAAAACAACACAAAAAAATTACAATTAAAAATCAGTTAAAGCAGAAAGGACCAAGGCAAACAGAATGCACACACACACACACACACACACACACACATGAACAAAAAGTCAGAACATGACAAGCAAGAAGTCTATGAATCCTCCTCCTGGAACCAGAGCAGCATAAAATGTGCTGAGCCTTGTACGATGGCTATGCAAAAATGTATCCACATACACACATACACACACACACACACAGATACCGGCACATATATATCTGACTCACATGACTCTTCGCATACATCGTCATCCTTCATTCTCTCTGGTCGGTCTCTCGCTAGCTGGCTGGCTGGCTGGCTGGCTGACTGCCTCACAGTGAGCCAAAAATTTTTGGCATAAATGCCATAAACAGTTTATTTAGCAACGGAAAATTAACTGCAAAATGTTGCTCCTGCTACACCACCATCATCCCTCTGTAACAAAAAATAACCCAACAAGTTGGTTGCTGAAGGGGGGGGGTGGGGGCAGAATGGAGGGAATGGATGAGCTGAAACTGCCAGACTGATGATGAGAATGATGATGCTTACCCACCTACCCAAGCCATCATCATATACATAGAATATATATATATATATATATATATATATATATACATATATGTACACATACATATATGTGGTATGATATGATGGTATGTTAGCCTTCCCAAACCCCATTCTTACCCCGCCCCCGCCAACACATCGACCAACCGTACCCCCCTTTAAAAAATTCTCAAACTCAACTCGACGCTTTATGACGTTTTACTTCATGTGCAGCTTCATAATTAAGTGACTCCTCTTGGAAATGAGGAGAAGGAAGGAGAAGAGGCCACAAACTAGTTTGGGAGAGATTACAGTTGGGAGAGGGGGCAGGATGGTAAATGGGAATGGTATCTGAATGGTGACCTGACACTGGGGAGCTTTTAGTTTTGGTAGCCACGTGAGTAGCATCATCGCTTTTGGGTTTGGCTCCCGGCTCCTCATATATACATACATATACGTACACATCATACATAAAAACAAAAAAGCCCCAAACGAGGTCAACTGAGGGCACTAAAATGCACTTCCTTTTTTGTGTTGTATCTTCTTTCGTTTGTTTTTGGCAAAGGTTGGCAAGGAAAATACTAACCGGATAAAAGGGGGAACCAACAGGGAGGAGGTGTAAGGGCAAGGAAAGTTAACAACATTTAAAGACGCACATAAAAAAATGTTAGCAGGTCGTTTTATTGTACTTACTAATTTGATGGCTGGTGGTATTAATGGATGATGGCAACTTACCTGTAAATATACATAAAAATAGAAAAGAGAAAAGAAAATTACAAATATATTCTTGAATATTAAATGCTTTTCAATGTAAAAAATTAATATAGATAACGAGGAGGAGAAGGGGGCTTTGATATTAGATACCGGCTACAAGCTAATTAAGTGTCATTTGAGTTTTATTATTATTATTTTTTTTTTTTTTTTAAAGGGAAATGCAAGTAATATGAGATCCTTATCAAATGAAAATGAAAAGAAAATTACAATTGTACACCATCCCCCCTCCTCACCCAATCAATTGAGGAGAAGGAGCGGCTGATTGACTGCTAGTAGGGGTTGAAATATAATTAGAATCCATATCTTAAGATGATAAATTGCTAGAACTAATGCTTTAATACATCCGATATGATTGACATGATCTGATAAACGAAAACTCAACCCCCATCAAATTGAGGTCAATGATTGAAATTCAATTAGCACCACACAAAAATATAAATCGATGACAATTTATATATATATATATGTATATATATATACTATATATATGTTCAATCATAAATTGATCCTTGCTAAGCATTTAATGCGGCCTTCTTTAATCTTTCAGCATATGTGACTTCTTTTTTTGCTGTTCTTTATGGCTTTAAAAACTGATTACAAGGGAAAAACGCTTTAAGCCAAACACGAAAACTTTGCTAAGAGCCAAAAAATAAAAATAAAAAGAAAAGGAAGAGAGAAGCAAGCCAGGCAAATGTAGAAGTAAAAGAAGAAGAAGCACCAAAGCGGCAAAAACGTAAAAAAAAAAAAAAAAGGAGGAAAGGAAAAGAGAAAAAAATTGTCATAAAAATTCTATTTTCGTATAAAATTTCGAAAGTAATCTAATAAATATTGATTTTCATTCGTCATCGAGGACGTCGACGTTGGCGTTGGCGACAACAACATCATCATCATCATCAGCAGGAGCAGCAGCAGCAACAGCAGCAGCAGCAGCAGCAACAGCCAGTCGAGGAGGGTGACCAAAGGGAGCAGGAGTTCTGAGCTGATGGCGAAGGAAGAAGGACGAAGAAGGAGAATGTCGGGGGGTGTGTGTAACCCTACACGTGCATATACACAGGATAGGACACGACACGACAGGACACACCAACATACACACACACACACACACACACACACACACAGAGAGAGAGAGGCAGGCATAGTCAATAGTCGTTATTTGATATAGTCCAGAGAACCAGATGAAACGTGCCTGGGCGGCTGACCAAGGGCCTGACCACACGTAAAGGGACCACGACGGGGTCCCACTGTCCTCGACCTCTACCACAAAACGCTGGAAGGGATGAAATCATGCGCGCAACTCGTTTTTATTTTTTTTTTCGTTTCGTTGCTTGTCGCTCGCCCGCTACCCGCTGCCCGTAGCCCGCAATCCCGCTTCCCACTACCCACTACCCACCACCCGCCCCACTGCCCAACGCCCACTCCTAGCCGGAGGGACGTGGCAACAGTTCATTCAATCATTCAAATGTCCTTTGAACTATAAAAATACATGACACTAATAAAGAAAACGAACAAATGACACGACACCCGAAAAGCGAAGGAAGTAAGACGCACACACACAAACACACACACACACAGAGACATATAGACGACACCGATAACCGAGAACCGAAAACAGAATGCCATTTAGAGCAATTTATAAGCATACTTCAAGGCGCGCGCGCACTCATTTGACATTTACGAGTGAGATCCTTTTCCTTATATACCAAAAAAAGACAAAAATAGAAGAAGAAAAAAAAACCATCATAAATTCACAAAAGCTATTTATTGCATTTTTATGTAAAGTTTCTTTATGACAAAATCGAAATTCTTTTCGGCCTAAGCCAAAAAATGACCACAATATATAAGAGAAGTAGAAGGCCAAAGAGAATGCCCTTTCAAAGCAATTAAAGTTAGTCCAAAACTCTGGAGGCAATTCTTTAAAAAATAAAAAAAAAAAAATAAAACAGAACAAAATAAAAAATAAAAAAAAAAAACTGATTGCATTCATTCGCTGCTGGAGCTTACACCTTGGTTAGAATTTCGCGTATTTTGTTGGCTTTTGCCTTTATGATTTATATCAAACAACAGCTAACCACGCGTCTGCACCACATTTTTATGGCCATATGCTCTTTGCCCTGGATGGCCGCCCCACTCTGCCCATCTCTATCTGCCTCCACTTTACGGGAACAATCGGCGAAAAAACCACGAATACAAAACACAAATCAAAAAAAGCAAAGAAGAAAAAATAAACAGAAAAAGCAAAAAAAAAAAAAAAAAAAAAACAGGAGCAGAAAACAAACGCCTAAAGGCCACAACAGTAAACTACATGAAGGCTTTTGCTACTCTACTACTACACTCTACACTCTTCTCCCCCATGTAATCTCTGTTGACCATAAAGATTTATAGACTATTGTGTGTCGACATTGTCGTCGACGTCGACGTTGTCGTTGTCGTTGTCGTTGTCGTTTCGGCAGCCGCAGCAATGAAAAGGAAACTTTTTGCAACTTAGCGCCAAACTTTATGCAATAATTTATATATATTGGGCGAGAGGCTATATAAAAATAAGAGGCAGCAGGAACTTGAAAAAAAAAAGAAATGAAAAAACAAAAACCGAAAAAAAAGAAAGGAAATCACCAACAAGAAAATGAAGAAGGAAACGCAATGCCGACGACCTATACAAAAGGCAATACACATAATGGCAGAAACAGCAACCAACAGAACACCAACAACAACAACAACAACAGTAACAACCACAGCCGGCGTGAATGTTACGCATGTAACACAACCAGATGGATAGAGGTTATTTGCCTCCTTTTATTCTTGTTGTTGTTGTTGTTGTTGTTGTCCTGTTATTTTCCCCCATTTGGTTTCGAAAGGTAAAAACGAAGTGTGGCCAAAACGTTTTGCGTATAAAAACAAAAGTAGGGTAAAATACATTTGGGATTTCCATCAAATTGCTGGATTCGTTTCAAGCAAAAAACAAAACAAAAAAAAAACAGAAGAAGTTAGAAGAGATTATCCTGGAAAAGGATCATATGGTGTAATGGTTTTGTGGGGCATTTATTTTACTCATGTTTAATCCCAAAGCTATTATGGAGAAAAAAATGTTTAAAGAGGTGTTCATTCAATTATTATAATTATAACTCTTCACTTATCTTTATTAACATTTGCATAAACAAAAGGGTGAATGATAAACGAATGAGACTCCAGTGAGTTATATTTCATTGATCCAGAATGTTTCCCAATTATATTTGAATATTATATTATTCAGCCATAAATATTAAAAATAAAAAACTAACCAATTTAAAATGTTTAAGAGGATTAACCTAATGTGAATGAAATGTAGTACCCGAAACGGAACAAATACTTTTTCCTAGATCTTGCCACTTTATCATCATCCGTTCTTTTGCTTGCCCCATCTCCATTATACAACCAATTTCATCCACAAGAGATCGTATAATAACTCTACCGACAAAGTTCTAATACACCGCCCATACCCTTTACAAATAACAACAGCGAGATACAAAAAAGAAAATGAAGAGAAAAAAAAGCATTGCATACCATGCGGCGTTGGCGCGATAAAAAATTAAAAACTTGCTCCTTCGATATACCGTTTAGGTGTAAAGGAAGCATGATGGTTGGGTAGGTGAGTGGATGACTGAGTGGACGGGTAGGCGGGTAGGCGGGTGGGTGTGTAGTGGAGTGCGTTTGTTGTTGCATGCGAGAGCGCGCCAAGTGTAAAAAGAAAAACTTTTCAATGAGTTTTTCCTGTCGACGGCGGTAGCGGCGTCGGTTATGAGCCTCTATCTCTCCCCTTTCCCTCTCCCTATCCATCGTCATCATTCTATATGAACTCCTCCCTTCACCGCCCATCTCATCCCATGCCACCAAGCAGTAAGGACACCCAGGCGGTTTATTGTTGTTTGCGTTTTAAATAGACTCAAGTGTTGTTGTTGCTGTTGTTGTTATTGTTGCTGCTGATGTTGCTGCTGCCGGTTGCAGGCATTGTCTGAAGTGCGTTTTCGGTTTGCTACTTTCGCTCCTCATTGTTGCATTGCATTTGTTGTTGTTGTTGTTGTTGTTATTGTTGCTGTTGCTGCTGTTGATTTCTTTTTTTTTTTTTTTTTTTTTTTTTCTTCTGTTCATTGTGGAGATGCTGTTGTCCTCCGGACTTGAAAATCAATCGATAGTTAATGGAAAATCGTTATTAATGAAAAGTTTACTTCCTCCACCCCCTATCCACATTGGCATCCATACTTCATCCCGCGGCAATTGAGCGCTCATTGAGCCATGGCAAAATGCTTGATAAAGTGCAGAGAGCAATAAAAAAAAAAGAAAAATTGGTAAAACCAAAAATAAGAGAGACAGAGAAAAAGGGAGCTATAGTTGCAAGAGATTCAGGTGGAAGTAGGGAAAGGGAAAAAGAGGAAAAGAAGGAGGAGGAGGAAAGAGAATGCCACATTTAAGTAGCAAAGTTTTTTTTCGTAATTTCATTTAAGTGTGAAAAGTTGCACGCACATGAACCAAACAACAAAAAAATGAAATTTAAAAGTAGCAGAAGAAGCAACAGCGGACAGGCAGTCGGGCAGGCAGGCAGGCAGGCTGGCAGAAGAGAAGAGAATCTCCGAAAAAAACGTATTTCTTTTTTGTTGCATATTTTTCAGCGCATAAATATTTTATGCATGCCAACAGCAGCAGCAGCAGCAACAACAACAACAGCAGCAGCAACAATGATGACGACGACAACAAAAGCAGTCAAAACACACAATGGCCAAAGCCGAGGGAAGAACTTTTACTGTCTGTTTGCACCTACAACAAAGTTGGGAGACCAATTTATAATATCTTTGCATTGTCAACTGCTGCAAATATTTCTGATTGACGCTCACACGCACACACACACCACCAAACAAAGAAAAGTAGAGGGAAAAAAGAAGCTCCTTAGTTCAATAAATGGTGGCGACAAAAGTTTAATGGCAGTTTAAGTAGTTTGACAGCCAAACCGAAAACCTGCCAAAAGCCTCTACAAAATGCTGATGCATCTCTTTTCTTTATTTTTATTTATTTTTCTTTTCTTTTTCTTCTCCATATATTAGCAAGGTTTTATTTGTGAAATTTTGTTGTTGCTTTAAAAAATGTTTGCATTATGTGCCATAAAATGAAATGTGTAGGTAGGCCAAAGTTATTTTTAGTTTCAAATCGAAAATGTTTATAGTTGACTCACGCAGGCAATTTTTTTTTTTGTTTTTTTTTTTGTATTATTTTATGATTTTTTCTTTCTCAATAATGTTGAACTTGCTTGCTAATTTCATATATGTATTAAATAATAGCATCGACTTAAACGATACTCTCAGATCTTAAAGTATCAACTAATAAATAAATTGAATTAAATTTGAGTTTCAAGTTGAAACTTTCTCATGAACTCATCTATAATAAATTGCTTTTTGTTAAGGAGCCAAGAAGAAAAAATCGTAAAAGGTCTTAACTGAATTTTAAAATAGGATTGTATCATAAAAAGGTTAAATAAAGTTTAGCAAACAATCTTTAGACATTTATATATATATATAAATTTATATATAGTCCTTCGCTTTGACAAGAGTAGAATTAAAATCCATTGGAAAAGATTTGAATTGCTTGTGGCCAATATATAATACGATCTTAGACATACTTATAAAGTAAAAATTTGGAAAAAATTAAACAGAAATTATGGAGAAAAGCTTGAAAATATTTCCCATTTAAATACAGGGTATAGAAACGCATTGCATACTTTTCATTTAGATGGGTAAAAAGGGAAAGCAATGATAGGGGATAGAAGGTAAAAGTGGGGGCTGATTTATTGCAACAACAAAGTTTATCATGCATATTTTATGCGTGTAAATGTTGCCGTCATAAAATGCTCTTTAAGACACACACACACACAAAGACACACACACACAGAAAAAGAGAAATACACATGCCCCATCTTGCCCATGCCCCTTGATGAACCTTAACCTCAACCTCTTCAGGACTCACGCATGTGCGTGCATGTGTGTGTTTGTGTGTGTGTGTGTGCATGTGTTGTGGTCATGGAGAAGGAAATCGTTTTTTATGCGTACGAGTTGTAATGGCGGCCAATAAAGCAACCATTCAATGCCAGCAAATTGGCATTTTATTAGCGAAGAAGGAAACCAAAAAAACAAAAAAAAAACAAAAAAAAAAAAAACAAAAACCAAATATATGAAACCGAAACAGAAACGAAAAATAAACCCTCGAAGCTTTCTCTAATTTGTGCTGAGCCCCACCATTGGAGCGCCATTTTGTGTGTGAGCGCGGGATGTCATAATAAAAATGAGTGTTGAAAACTTTTAACAAACGACAAAATACACCAAGCAGCAGCAACAGCAGCAGCAACAGCAGCGGCAGCAGCAGCGGCAGCAGCAGCAGAGTCACCTCGATCGATACCAAAAAAGAAAAAAGGATGCTGAGGCTACATTTTGAGGTCGTCGTCGTCATCGTCGTTACCGTTGCCGCTGCTGCCGCTGCCACTGCCATCACATCTCGCATCTTACATCTTCTCCTCGCATCTCGCATCTCGCATCTAAGGCATAACTCAAAGTTTACTCAAGTTACTTGCGCCAACGACAAGACAGAAAACTTTGTACTTTACATCATTAAAAAGTTTTTTTTTCTTTTGCCTCTCTCTCTCTCTCTCTCTCTCGGTCGCTTTTCTCTGTTTCTTTTTTCTTTTCTTTTCGTTTGCCGCTGTCCCGGTTTCTTTTACACTGCTTTTAGGGACAACTTTTCTTTCTATAGACTGGGTTAAGCACTGACTCTGACTCTCTGTCTCTGACTGGGGAATCTGACTCTGGGCAGCTTAGCAATTGACAGTTGGCCATCAATCCGTGAGGAGAATGAGAAAAAAAAGGATGGGAAGAAGAAGAGGAAGAAGACAAAAATAAAGTGAAAAAGTGCGCCAAGAGAATTGCTTAATTTGTGCGTTTTGTGGCAATTAGAAAGTAGAAGAAACACGCACACACACACACAAAAAGAGATAGAGAGAGAAAGAGTGAGAGAGAAAGAGTTTAAAAGAGTTAGAGTGAGATTTTTCTTAAACGAAGTTTATAAAATTCGAAAAGGAAATCCCTCAACTGTTTAAATTGATCGAGAATTTGTGATTTGTATGTTTGTATATTTGTGTATAGCTTATCATAACTGGCAATTAACAGATTTTACCTATTGCCAGCATTTTCAATTTGCCATACAGTCTCTACTCCTCCTTCTCTCTCTCTCTCTCGCTCACTCTCTCGCTCACTCTTACTATGTCTCTGGCATTTATTTTCCCATGCATTCCTTATTCATTGTCCTGCATTGTAAGCTTCCTTTTGCCAATGTCGAGTCTGTCTGTCTCTGGCTTAATTTAACGCTACACGCACACCACGTCGCATATCGTCCCGTTAAATCGTCACTAATACACCGCCTTGTGTGCAACGTTGCGTGCCTTGCCACATAATTCATAGACAGACAAACAGACAGAGCGAGAAAGAGACTAACAGAATACTGTTGCAGCGCAACAACTCTAGTAGAATGCAAAAAAAAAACAAAAAAAACAACAAAAGAAAAGAACAGGAGAAAAAGGGGAAGGAAAAAAAAGCGCAACTATAAACGGAATGTTAATAATTGCCGTCCAACGCAACAACACACTTTAACACTCCCAAGTGCTCATATGTGTGTGTGTGTGTGTGTGTGTGTGTCTCTATGTGTGTGCGTGGCCAGTTTTATGCAAATCTTCTGCATTTTGAGGAGTGACAATGGACACAACGAGCAGCCGTTAGTCAGCTCCTCCTACTCATCGTCATCATCATGCTCGTCGTGGCATGCAGTCGGCTTTTTAGTTTTTCATTTCTTTTTTTTTTTACTGCCTCTTTCCTTTACTTCTTTTTTTTTATTTTGTCCATAGAATACATATATATATATACGCTTATATATATAATATATATATATATATATATATATATATATGCATTTCCTTTTAGTGTGCAAGTTTGTGCAACTATTTTCCATGCGCATGGGCACAAAAAGGCAACCACCAGCCATTCCCTACTGCATTTGCCGCCACCCATATACCATATCGGGGAGATTCCCTCATACCCCATACCCTGACCCATCCAATGCTCTTCACAATCAGCCACCAGACCATCTTTTAGCCTGGCCAACAGACAACCAACCAGAGCGTAGAAGGCGTCAAGCAAACTGGAGCATTGCAAACTATTTATTTGTGCTAGTTGTGTTAACTCTTTTGGGGGTATGTAGAGATGAAGGGTTGGGGGATGAGAATACTAATGTGAATGATGTGAGTATGAGGGTTGGAGGATTTTTTTTTTATTTTTTTTGGGGTTGTTGTAGAAAGGACTACTATTCTATTATGCGCTCATTTATTACAGGATTTTTCACGCTCAATGCCTAAAAGTATGCAATCTGGGGAGATTGTATAGTTGCAACATGCAACTAACTAACTTATGTTATGTCTCAACTATGTAAATTTAAACAATGAAGAACATTGCATTTCATTTCCACATTCTCAACAATTAATAAATAAAAGACCACAGATATTTAATTTATGTTTAAAACTCTTATTGGATTTTCTAGAGAATTTTATTTATAAATAGTTAAGAACTAAGTTATAATTATTTATGAGTTCTGAATCTAATATAAAGTAAGAAGATTTTATTTAATGTAAATTTGATTTAATTTTTTTGAATTTTCGGCCTTTTGTTTTCGACCTTTTGTTTTTGTAATTTTATTAGAAGTTTTACGATGAATGAATGCTAGAATTCATTGAGAGAATATTTCTCTTTTGGACGTTGAATTATACGAGTATATTTTTCTGATTCAACCGATTATTACCTTGAACTGTATATATCATAATTTTAAAGGTTTCTTCTTAGATAATGGCATTAAAGGTATTTCAATACCTATACATTATTACGTAAATATTTTATTCTAAGAACTGATCTTTCTTTTTTGATAAATAGAACACAAAATATTTGAAGCAAAGAAAAGAAAGAGTTCTGGAAAACTCTTTTCAGTTATGTATATCTTTCTGAAAAGCTCTTTCTAAGAAATTCTTTCTTATGTGATTTGAATTTTAAAATCTCTCGAATTTCATTAAAAGATTAAAAGATTGGTTATAGTTAATCTAGATTATATTACACCTAATCTCACACTGTGGCTTGCCATATCCATATTTATCTTATTCTATATCTCCATTATATATATTAGCTAATCTGTAAACTAGTATCATCTGTTTGGTTCACTGTTTTTTTTTTCCAGGAGATTTGCCTATACTCACTCTCCTTCTCTCTCTCTCTCTCTATCTCTTTCTCTCTCTCTCTTAGTCTTAGTCACTCACTCTATCTTTGTTGCTGTCTCTGTCTATTTGCTCTTTCTGTCTGTTGATATAAATGATGCATACATACATATCTACATCTACATCTGTGTGCATAAGATACATGCCATCATGTATTTTTTATATCCCTTACGAACATCGTCTTTATGCTTTGACAAAATGTATGGCATTTGCATATACCCCCCTCACCATTACCTCCTCCCTTCTGATGCTCCACCATCTAACCTATCCACATTCAGGCATCCTCTGGTCGTCACTCGAACAAAACCATTCCACTTCTATATATTCTCTTTTTTTTTCTTTCCTTGAAAAATGCAGGCAAAAGCCAACGAACTGTAACTGGACGTCATTTTCATCAATATCAATGGGCGAGTTTAGTTTCTTTCTTTTCTTTCCCTGTTTTGTTTTGTTTTTTTTTTTTTTTTTTATTTGGGCCTGGACCACGAACTGAGAGTTGAGAGTTGCAACATATGCGAACGTTCTCCAGGCAGGCAGCAGTAGCAACATCAAGAGCAGCAGCAGCAGCAGCAGCATATGTTGCACCATAGGAGGTGGTATATGGGGGCAATAGGTTGGTTGGTGAGTGGGGGTGGGTGGAGATGGGGGGTTAGAGGCGAGTCTAGTGTGGACAGCAGCGCTTTTGCAATACAACGCATCATTTTTATTGTTTGTCGGCAGCAGCAGCAACAACAACAACAACAACAACAACAACTGACGTCTATTGAAAATAGAAAGCAAAATGCTGAAAGGCAGCATGCCCCAACATTCAATGTTGCACGAGGGAGTGAGAGAGGGTGGGAGGGGGGGATAGTGATGTTAGTGGCAGTCGAAGGGAATCCGTTTCGTGCTTTTGTATTTTTGCACCCAAAAATAGAAAAATGCAACAAAACATTGCAACTAAAATGCGCATTGAAGTGGCGGCAGCGACGGCCAACGTTGGTGTCTAATGTAGCTGAAGTTGTTGCCCGATACTCGGTGAGCGAGAGTTGGCTACGAGGAATGGGGGGTAGGGGGTGGAGGTGGAGGTGGTGGGTAGTGAATTTGTTCGAGTGTTCGAGGGGAAGTCTTTGCATTTCTGAGTTATTTTGTTCCAAAGTTTTTGGTTACATTTTGCTACTACTCATCCCCTCCCCCGACTCAACAAAATCATAACCATCTACTCCTTTTCTTATATTTCCTTTTCTTTTCTTTATTTTTTATTTTTTTTTTTTGATAACAATAAGATATGCACTTTGAAGAAATTTTTATAACATAAAATGAACTTGGCATATGCAATTTTTGCATATGAATATATATACATATATATATATATATATATATAAAAGGAAAAACTTTGAAATATATTCGGGTTGATTAGGTTAGGATTTATTTGTGAAAGCTGGAAATTTGAGTAAATAGAAGAGTCTGTGTATGCGAAAGAGAGATGAGAGACAGAGAGAGAGAGAGAGAGAGAGATGGTGGGGAATAAGAACGAAGATAGTGCCATATATATATTAAATGAGTAAGCAAAGTGAAAAGCATCGATCGATGCATAGCATATCAAATGAGATAACTTTTAACATTCATTATTTAAAAACTGAAACAAATTGCAAAAGAATCTCAACTTGAAAATTCTAAACACTGAAATTCGAAATCTTTTTTCGTTTGAGTATTTAATTAAATGGCTTATTAGCTAACAACTTGCCTAATTATTTGCTATAAAAAAAAAAAAAAAAAAAAAACAAAACAGCTAATGGATAATTTATGAAAATTAAAATGAGTCATTAAAAAGTGATACTTAGAGAAAGTTAAACTTAAAAGTGAAAGCTTTTTATATATATGTATAATCTGATCATTGTTCTTTCATAAACCTTCAATTATTTTCTTCAGTTGCAAAATCTTTAAAATTGATTTACCTTAACTTTTAAGATTCTTCTATGAATAATTCCTAAAAGACTTTACTTCTAATTCTTAAACTAATGAAAATTGTTGTATATTAAAATAAATGTCCTATAATTAAAATCAAACTTAAATTCATTATTAGCATATATTTAGTCATGTAGTCAAGTAGTGTGTATATTAATTTGCCACCAAAATTTCCCCTCATATTTGCCCCCATTTAATTTATAGAGCTAACAAAATATAAGCACCTTCTCTTCTACTTCTACTTTCGATACCAGCAACCAGCAACCAGCAGCTAACGACACTATCAACAAGAGCAACCAACTTATTGTACACTTCACTACCTAATAAGTCTCAATTAAATGTACATAAAGCATAACACCTTGTAACATTTGCATGTTTCAGAAACAGCAACAACAACAACGTCATACAAAAAAAACAAAAAATAAAACAAGTTACTGAAAAACTTTTAGCACGCAAACCTTTAAAGAGTGAGCCAAAGGACTAATACAAAACAACTAAAACGAAGGACTAGCAATAGAAATAGAAGCAAAAAGATAGAGAAAGAGAGAAAGACTGAGAGAGAGAGAGAGAGGGGCAGGGAACTCTAGGTGAATGTGGTAAGTGAGTGTGGTGGGGTGGTGGTAAAGGGAAGGAGGTTTAATACATACAACAATATTGGCGCCAGACATAAAACACCTGCGCAACTCACACTTTATGCTGTCATTTTGTCATTACTTCAGTTCTGACATTGTCAATGACATTGGGGGGCGTCTTGCTGTCTCCCATTACCTTTTACCCCTCTTGCACCCCCCGCTCTTAGCCCCCTCTATACCATTTGTAGCATATATTGTTAGTATGTTTCTGCATTTCAATTAAATGTTTGTTCGGTTTGACTTGAAACCGTCGAGTTACAACAGGCGACACAACAAAAACAACAACATTGCATGCGTGCGTTTCAAGTGCTTTCTGCCTTTTTCTGGCCGACTTCCTGTCGTAAATAAAAATGAAATTCGCTTGTGCCAACCCTCGCAAACCTCACAACCAATGCCCCCCTTCAGACCATGCCCACACTCTGTGGGTTGACTCTCAACCACCTTAATGAATACGACATTATTTTTTATGAGCTGTCAAACACTATTTTCCATACACACACAAACACACACACACACACACACACTTACACACATTCACACAATACCAAAAATTGTTCCTCGAGGGCCGTTACAAGTTTCCTTTTGCCATTTTTATTTATCACCCAGCAAAGAGGGAGCAGACGTGTGCGTATATATATATATATATATATATACCTATGTGTGTGTGTGTGTGTGTGTACGTATTGTTATTATTTATATTATTTTTGATAAATGTTTTTGGGAAATTCGTATTTTATTGGTTGTTTATCGACAATTAGCGGTTTGTTTGTTCAGTTTTTGTGCCTTTGCATAATGTAAACATTTTTGTTACTTCATCTCCAGCTCCTCCCCCCCCCATTCTCTTCGTTTCATTTCGTTTCATTCTTTTTTCTTTCTCTCTCTCCTGTTGATTTATTGGGCAAAAAGAAAAACAATAAATATAGATAAGTATCTGGGCTAAGATCGGGAGTATTATAACGGAAATTGGAAATGTGCGTGAAGGAAGGAAGGATGTTTCAAAAGGCATCAAAAGAAAGCTAATCAAAAGACAGCAACCAACAAAATGGACAATGAGCTGTCACCTGTCATATAAAAGGTAAACTAAGTTTAACTTTTACTACCCAAGATATTATTACCTTTTACATTATGAATTTGGAAAGGGTATAATTGAAATGAAGCATATGCTGCTTCTTGTTAGTTAAGTTATAAATTCCCATAGAAAAGAGTTAAGTTAAATTAAAACAATTGTGAAAGAAACAGATAATTAATTGCATTAAAATCTATAAATATTTCTATCAAAGGACTTTCATTCTAGTTGTTAAAATATCTAGAATATAGTCTCAATTTATTATAATTTCAATATGATTTAGTGATATCTTTCGATTGCATTTGTCAGTGGATTAAACTCTAAGCAAAAGCCATGTGTGTGCGTGTGTGTGTGTGTGTGTGTGTATGCCCCAGAAAATGTTATGAATTTGAAAATGTATGTATATGTATATATAATCGGACGATTGCAGCCGTCAAGATTTTGTTGTGCCACATAAATAAGCCACAATTTATTTATTGTTCCGCCGCAAAAATGGCGAAAAGCTACAATAACGTGCAAAAAAAAAAAACAAATAACAGAAAATCAAGAGAAAAGGCCACTTTATGCGGTTTTGCACTTTGGCAAAGCTATTAAAAATTATGGTAGGCGAAAAACAAAAAAGAGGCAAAGGAGATTGAGATGGAAAGATATTGTATATAGAGCCTATGTACCCTAAATATATATGCAGATATATACTTACATATATATCTATATATATGTATGTATATACCACCCACAATACTGATGCATGCTAACAGAGAAAGAGAGAGAGTGAGAGAGAGAGAGAGAGAGAGAGAGGGAGATGGAGAGGCAAGAGTGTGGGAGAGACAAAGAGAGGTAAGTAGCGAGCATCTGGAAAATTTGTACACATGACGCACGAGTTTTTCATTCCTTTTCTGTTTCTTTTGTTTACATTTCGTGCAGCTATTTTTGAAGCCAATAAACAAAACAGAATAAAAATCGTCTAAGGCAAAAGGCAAAAGGCAAAAGGCAAATCCGTAACAACCGAAAAATGGGAGAAAAAAAGGTCATAAAATATATAACAGATATACATACATACCTATATATGTATACATATATATGTATATATATATATATATATATAGGTATTGTATACATATTCTACAAGCAAGTTAATGAGCTGTATGGCTTTTGAAGTTTTGCTATTTACAGGCTCACATTATTCCATTCACTTCAATGTTGCCTCATTAGATGATCGAATTGTGTCCAAATATGAACAAATGAAAAGAACATTGGGTTTCCAAATAGAAAGGAAATCGATCGATAGGCAAATGGATGGAAGACCCACAATTAAGGCAGGCTGGATGGCAAGCAGGCAGGCAGGCGGGCAGGCAGGCGGGCAGGCAGAGGCAGCCATAGATAAAACCCAGTGCCAGTGCGACAATGAGTGCCCTACGTGAGCGGGGGTGATACGCTCGAGGGTGTGCGTTAATCACGCAAGTAATTTTAATGCCGCTCCGTTCAGTTCAGTTCAGTTCAGTTTGGCCTGTTGCGATAAGTTTTCTACACGCCTTGGGGGTGAGTTTTCCCCCTAAAATCTATCGCTCTCCCTCTCTGTCTCTCTCTCTCTCTCTCTCTTTCTCTCTTTCTCTCACTATCTACCCGTCATCCCGTCTGTCATTCTCTTTCTAAACACAAAGCATAATCAGCGCTAAACATACCAAGCACAACAAAAGAATGAAAAAAAAAAAAAAAAAAACCAGGAAAAGTTGTGGCACAGAATATTGCAGAAGGCAGGAGGCAGGAGGCAGGAGGGCAGGGGGTGATTCTTATTGGTTAGTGTTGCCTGCCATCCGACCATAGTCCTCGGTCCTTGGTACTCAATTCTCCTTCTTCCAACCGCCGCCTGTGCTCAGGCTGTTAACAAAGCTATAAAAATGTCACCTCTAATATAACAAGGCGCTGAGGCAAGTCGCGTGGCCAGAGATTTAATATCGCAACATTTCTCAAATGTTATAGTAAAAGCATATATATATATATATATATATATATATATATGTATGTATATGTATACATACATTATATATACATATATATACATGCAATTTGATCAAGTAAAACCAATTTGCCAAGCCTTGAAAATTGTGGAGTTAAAATAGAAAATGAAATTTTCTTACAAAATGCATTAAATTCATTTTATGCTTCTCATCTGTTTGTCTGTATATAGTTTCATGATCAGTATGTGGTCTAAATGAAGCACAAACAAATTTCAATTTGGTCTAAACAATTCGAATAGTCACTTAGCAGGAAGTCTTCTTTATCAATGGATTTCCCATAGAGAAATTGAAATAATTTATAATTAGTGGAATGGAAAATGGAAATGTTAAAAGGAAATGCGTTTTGTCAAGGATAAATGCAAACTGATACCAAAAAAATATATATTGAAAACGTTTCGAAATTTATCATAGGAAAAAGGTTTTACCTTATGACAGGTTAATTTTAATAGATAAAGCAAATATTCCAATACAACTTTCGAAATATTTTGAACCTTTTCAGTTTTTAGCAACTAATTCCTATTTGATTATTTAAAGAAGATTTTCAATTATCATATGAGTTTCTAGCTAAAATTTCTACTGATTAGAAAATGTAGATTATTACATCCTTAATTAGATTGGAAAAGAATGCAGAAAACTGCCCGCTTTCTTTTCACAAACTTTAGTCTAAAGTATTTTCATTAAATATAGATGAAAATGTTAAACCAGAGATGGATAAAAGTGAAAATTTAGGCAAATGCTAAACTTTGTATTAGTAGATAGAAACAGACTTAAAATAAAAGATATTTCAAAATACTTTTAAGGATATAGAATCCACAGTAAATCAAAAAGAAAACCAATGTAACTTCAAAGCAATTTAACTTGAAATAGTTGTAATCTAATTCGGATCCTGTTTGCTTAATAATTTTGAATAATTTCCAATACATCATTCCCTTGCTCTATCTATCTATCTCTCTCTCTCTCTCTCTCTCTCTCTCTCTGTCTCTCTCACTGTTTCCCTCACTTAATGTCTGTCTGTCTGTCTTTCTCTTTGTATCTATGCCGCTTTCTAGTACACTTTCTGGTTTATTCTACTAGAATATTTATGTTTATTAGGCAACAAGCAATTTGCCGACTTAAGCAATTACCAAGCCAAAACCAAACCAAAACCATGAGCATGAGCATGGGCATGGGCATGGGCATGGGCAAGGGCATGAGCATGGAGTAGCAGACCCAAGACTAGAACCCACACACAAAGAGGCGTTGGGGGCTTTTCAATATTTATGCGGCCTGAGACTTGCCACTAATAATATGTAAATGCTTCACTTGACGTGGAGCTTTGCCCCTGCAAACAAAACACCAGCCAACAACAGTCACAACAATATCAACAATAAACCAAACAGAAATGAACTGAAATGGTGGAGTAGTAAGCAGCGGAACAGGCGTCGACCACAACCCGTTATTATTATTTGTTGCATATGGCAAGGCGGTTTTCTGCTTGCTTTCATTTTCTCTCTTTTTTTTTTTTTTTTTTTTGTTGTTTATTTCTTGTTTTTCTTTCTTTTTTTTCTCCCTGCCCCCCTTCCCCCATCATCCATCACACTCTCTCTCTCTCTGTGTTTTCTCAAGTAATTTGCAAGGGTACAAAAGGCGGGGCATGTAATTTAATAGGACGACTTTGAGACAGACTGTGTGACAGGAGCAGCCGAGCTGTTGACGTACTGCAATTCAGGTGGGACAAGAAGGTAAGGCATAACTGGCAAAGATGGGGTACATTGAGGCAAAAAGGGTGGCGGCATGTCAAAAGGCAAATTATGCCAAAGGCTGACAACAGACTTGGACACGGTGTTCTGTTTAGGTGGCAGGCAGCCCCAGCTCCAGTCAAACAGGCATCCAGGCAAGCATTCAGTAGGTGATATGGTTGGTAGGAGTGGGGGGAAACATGAAAGATTATTGGTTTCAAGGGTAAAATTATGAAATGAAGTGGAAAATTAAGTGGGCATGATTGTCTCAGGCAATAGATTGAAGGAATGATACACCAAGGAGTAAAATTGACAGCCAAAAGGGAAGGCATCTCAAATATGGAAATTACGTTCAAACAATGAATCGCTTTTTATTTGATTCATATAATTAAAGCATTTGTTAGTTATATGTCTTGGCAAAATTCCAATCAAAATCTTAAATAATCTTTTAAAGGGTTATTAAATCTTAATCCATATTTTCTTTTTTCCTATGGAAATATCAATATCAGTAGAATCCTCTTCAGATATATCAAGTTACCTTTAGTTTACATTCACTTAAGTATTAAGATTAAATTTAAATATAATACGGGTATTAATAAGTTTTCTTTATAGAATTTTTATCTGCATGATATATAAATTTAGGTTTCATAGTAAAAGAGCTATATCTTTCTAAGATTTTGCATTCCAACCAATGTCATTTCGGGTACAATATTTAAACAAAAAAAAGGAAAGATTCAATTATTTGAGTTGAGTTGTACAAATATTTCAAGTTACTTATATGATTTGCTCTACTTTTATGTACTTGTTTTTTTTTTATTTTTTTTTTTTTTTTTTGTTTTTGATGTTATATCTTATTGTTTCAACTTTTATCTAATTGTCCTTTCAGTAACTGACAACAAAAGAAGACGAAAGAGAGAAACAAAAAGAAAAAGAGGATGAAAACGAAAAATAGAAAACTTATTGCAGAAAAGAAAAAAAAAAACAACCAAGGAATGGGTGGAATTTGGAGTGGAAGAAGGAGAAATAGAACCAAAAACCCTGTCTATCTTTTGTGTCTTTTATACTGCTGCTGCTGCTGCTGCTTGCTCTCCCATGTTGAGTCATGTTGAGGATAGAAAACTGTGTCAACGACTTTGCTCCACTTAACCATTTAACGAGCAACTTAGCGAACACGTAATGTGCCAGCCAGTAACAACAACAAACAGGAATAAAGGATGCAAGCCAAAAAAAAAACAGCAAAAAAACAGCAAAAAAAAAAAGGAATCCAACAATACTAACAAAATGGGTAAAGAGAGAACGGAAAGCGGGCTAGAAGAAAACAAAGAAAATGTAGAAAAATTCAAAACAAGTGGTACAAAAATATTGAACAACAATAGAAGAGACGCATACAACCACACACACATACACTCACACAGAGAGAGAGAGAGAGAGTGAGAAAGAGTATATTGAAAAAGAATATGATGAACATAGAAATAAAAGGGAAAAAAAAAGTAAAAGAAGAAGAACGCATGTGTCATCATTAGAATAAGCTGAAAGAGAGAAAGCATAGCGATAGCATTGTGGCACAATAACACTTACCACCCGAAGCCCGCCCGGCTCAAGGATAACGCACTGAGCACAACAAAGGACACGCCGGCGACGCATCACGCACTAGCTAGCTAGCTAGCTAGATAGATAGATAGAAAGCAAGCAAGCAACAAACCAACCACCACCCTCACCCTCACCCTCTCGACGCAAACCATCAACATCCTCAACAGACGCCGCCGCCGCCGCCGTCGCCGTCGCCGCATCCCAATGGTAGTGCCAATCCAACTAGACAGCAACCACCATAAAAGTAAAATACACAATGAAATTTACGCAATATCCCAGCGACGTTGTAACAGACTTTGCTGCGTTGGCGTTGTAATAAAATAAAATAAAATAAAATAAAATAAAAGAAAAGCGAAAAAAAAGAAAAATAAAACTAAAAAAAAAAAAAAAAAAAAACGAGGGTGACAAGCAGACAACAACAACAACAACAGCAGCAACAACTACTCGCTGATAAAGCAGTCAGCTGAAAGTGAAATAGCAAAATAACTAGAATATGGAAGGAAGAAGGGAGAACGGAGGAGGGAGGAGGGAGGAGGGAGAAGAAAAAAACCTGAAAAAAAAAAAACGATGGAACGTAAGTAGTGCCTCAACGGGGCACACAATGGGTACACAGACACAAACACACAACTCATACACACATAACAGCATCAGCAGGACACAGAATGTAAATCCGATTAGAATTGAAGTCTTTTAACATTTCCTTTAACTTTAAGAAGCCAGTTAAAGCTGAAGCTATTGATTACGACTGGCAAGAAATCAATTGAAACATATGTCAAAAGGAATATCATCAAAATAATAAGAAGAACTAAATAAATGATAGTTAAAACTAAAAGATCGAATTATTTAATAATGACTTATAAAGAGAACTAGCATACATAAGATACAATTGTAGTAATGTCTTTTATTATTATTATTAAAAGGATATAATGTTAACATTTATCATATTTGGTATGAATAAACATAATTAGAGATTAATAAATTTCAAATATGTTTAAATTAAGTTTAAGGATATTTTTCTCCTGCTATAAGCATACTTAATCATATTTAATATTTAATAAACAGAAATATATATAAAGCTCCTATCAGAATATATAAATTTGAAATACGCATAAGAAATAGAAAATAATCATTATTAAATTACTTTTAAAGCATATTTTCTTGTTTCTTATTTTAGTTTCTTTTGTCATTAAATAAAATTTGTGTCAACGTTAATTAGTCCAAGTTATTTGTTCATCTAGTAAATTGTTTAGTTATTTGCCATTTTTGACAACTATGAGATATTTTGTTCGTACTAAAATTGCACTTTTGTTTATTTCCTAATAAAAGTGAGAAATAGACGCACTTAAAATGTACCAATTAGCATTGGAATATTTTTAAATTGTTTTCTTTGCAAAATTTTGAGTGGTTGAAATGATTAAAAATACTCCAAGAACATAGTTCATTTATTAAATTTTATTAGTAATAGTCTAAAATCTGGCTATATTAGACTTTTAATCCAACTTTATATATATAATATATAATATATGTATACATATATAATAAAACTCAATATTCATAACTTTTTTGGTTAAGATAAAATGAAATAAAGCAAAAGATAGCAAATAAGACAAATAAAATTCATAGCATACTTTAAGGGTTCTAACGTGTTTTTTTTCGTGTAATGGCATTAAAGCGACTTTTTGTTTTTATCAAGGACACAAATTGCTTTAAGCCAAACTAATGCCAATGCACTCAACAAACCACCAACAGCTGTTGGCCCATTGCAAAAACGAAAGGAAACCAACAAAAAAAAAAAAAAAAAGAAGAAAAAAAAAGAAACGAAAAAGACAAAAAAAAGAAAACGAGAAGAGGGAAAATTCTGCGGTGCGTTAATGGCCAAGAGAAACAAGTCACATTGACCTACACACACATACATTGGCACGCACACATAGACACCAGCGACAGGAGACAAGCAAAAGACATGACGCTGATTTTTATTTTCATTTTCATTTTGAAGAGAAAATTTACACACACACACACACAGACACACACAAGCCTGAAGCCCCAATGATTAATTGTCAAAATATGTTGGTAAGCCAAAAAAGCAACAAAAAGTGCGTCACTCTCTCTATCTCTCTCTTTTTATCTCTCTCTCTCTCTGTTTTGCTTTTTGGGTGTGTGTGTGTGTGTGTGTATGAGTGAAAAACCCTGACAATGTATGCATATGTATTTGTATTAAGTTGTCATTACGTGACTACAGACAACAAGATTTATTATCTGTCTGTGTTGAGGGTTTTTTTTTTTTTTTTTGGTTATTTTGCTTTCCCTTCCAGTTTTTGATATCAAAATTCTCTCGTTTACTGCCCCCTCCAATCCCTCCGCCACAATCTATATAATATTGTTGAGTTTTGCTAAATGTTTATATGTATTTGTATATATTTATATGTATATGTATGTAGGTCTTTCTGTATTTCGTATTTTGTATATAAATGTATGTAGATACTCACAGTAACTTGTTGAGCAAACTCAACCTTCGGCTGGCCGACCAATTCAATAATATGAACCATATGGAACGATTTACTCTTGGACGTTGCCTTTGCGAAAAGTGAAAATGATCGAACAAAATGATTTTTTTTCACTTATTTCTTTTTCCGCTCTTTGAATGATTATTGTTCGACAACAAATTACTCGTGAATTTTTCGTGAATAATTTGATGAATAATAATTTTTAGTCAATTGGTTTCTATTAATTTTTTTTTTTTTTTTTTTTGCTCTTCTTGTTATTGTTGTTGTTGGTTGGTTGGTTGGTTGTTGTTGTTGTTGTAGTTGTTGGAGGTTGTTGTTAAGCACACGTTCTTTCTTTCTTTCTTTCTTTCCTGATTGCTTTCCTTCGTTTATTTAATTTAAATTTGTTTTTTTTTTTGTATTTTTTATTTTAGGGTTTTCTTTTTGCACTTTTCTCTCCCTCTCTTTCTCTTTCTCCCTCGCTCTCGCTCTCTCTCTCTCTCTTTCTCTTACTTTAGATAATTTGCTGTTCTTTTATTTTTCTTTTTTTTTTTTTGTTTATTGATTTACTTTTCCAATGTATTTGACTCTCTGTCTATGTGGTTGTTGTTGGTTGGTTGCTTTATTTTGTTTTTTTTTTTATACTTTCTTTTTTTTACTTTTTGGTTGGTTGGTTATATGTATGTATGTGTAGGCATATATATATATACATATAAGTGTATATATATATATATATAGATATATATAAATATGTATCTTATCTGTATTTTCCAGTATTTAAACACACACTCGTGTTTCTAAACATAAAAAATTACACAGAAAAAAAAATTGAACAAAATATATGCATATAGATATATAGTATAGATAAGTTTTGTAAGCATGGCTAATTTCGATTTCAATTTGACTTTGATTTTTGTTATGTTTTTTTACGTACAGTTGAGATGCTTATAACTTTTTTTTTAAATTCAAATTTTTGATTTGCTAAATATATTCAGTTCGTTTCGATTCAATTCAATTCAATTTTTTATGTATTTTGAGATAAACTCAATGTTTAATTGCCTGGAAATTGCCTAGTTAGTTGTTTATAATGAAAAAAAAACCTAAAAACGATAAACGATTGCAATGCCTATGTGTGTGTGTGTGTGTGTGTGAGTGTGTTTTATTTTTAGCGGGTGTTGTTGTGGGGGTAAATCATTAAAGATTTTTCCATTTTATTTATGAGGCAGAGAGGCAAAGACCAGAAATTTTGGCAAACATTTCAATGCAAAAGTAAACATAATCAATACAATTTACATTTAAGAAAGTGTTGCTCAATTGTTATTTTTTCCCTGTTTTTTTTTTTTTTTTTTTGTATTTGAAAAACAAAATGGAATATTGAAAGATCTTTTTGACTATAACTTAGGTATTGTAGGAAATAATTAATTTAATTCAATTGAATTGTGAATTAAATTCTTTTTTGAAATAAAATCGTGAGTTAATAAGTAATTGGAATATATATTACAATAATATTTTTCAAAATCGTTTTCAAAATTAATTATTGAAAATAGAATTGGGAAACATTATTTAAATGGAAACTTTTGCCACATCTATTCTTTGTTTGAAAGTCTATAAGTCTTTCATTTTGTTTACTTTATTCTTTTGTGATATTTTAAATTTAAAAGTAAACTTTTAAAACTTCTATTTTTAAATAGAACCAACATAAAATTTGTTTTGATTTGCTCTTTTCCTTCAAATGAAAAACAAATTTTTTCAGCTTTAAAGAATTTTAAGCGATTTCCATATGATTCTCAACATTTCCATGTTCTTATTTGAATTGGTTTTTCTTTGGATTGGAATAAAGTTATATCACGATTTGATATTAAATTAAAGTAATTGTGTAAAGGGACGACAAATTTATTGCATATTTTCAAATATTTAAGTCAATTTTTAGTGCGAGAAATTTGTTAAGAAAAACAAAAAAATGGTAATACTATTTTATTGAAATATGCTATATACCTATGATACCTATGAAAATTGATTAAGAACTAAACTAAATTTATTGTAAAGGCCTTGTTTTGAATTTGTTGAATAATATAGAATATTTAAAGAAATTGCTAAAGCATAAGTTAAATAATTTTAAAGATTTCATTGCAAATGAACTAAATTTTTCCAAACAATTTTAATTTAGTTTAAACTTTGAAATATATAATCACATTATGGAATTCTCACAAATATCGATAAATTTTGAATTTAAATACAAATAGCAGATGAATCAAAATTTCCGAATTTCCTCTCAAGCATCAAGTCAAATATAATAACTAAACACTATTATTAATTTATTGCCCAAAAATTTCACTTTCTCGAGGCACTTGAAGTCTTTTAAATTTCCATAATTAAAAAACATTTTCTCAATTTAATTTTTTTTTTTTTTGGCTTAGAACGAAAAAAAAAAACAATAAATACTCAATATTTGGCAGAGAATCTTTTGATCTTTATGGAACATTTGCTCTTTGAAGTTACTCAGTAAAATATTTATTATGCCGACTAAAACAATTTGCATTTTCAATAAGTCACTTAACAAAAAAGAAAATGAAATGATAGAAGAAAAAAATATGAGCCACGAATATTTTCATTCCACTTGGAGTTCAATTGGAAATTTTCAAGTTAAAAGAATGACTGAGTCAAAAAACTTGTATTAATTTTAATATTTTATTTTTTATTTATAATTAACTTTACCTAAATTTTTACCTCACCTACATTATTATAATCTTAATATATTCTTTAAAATTGATTAAATTTTTATCTTTAATTGGATCTCTTTGTGTAATGGAATTTATGTTTTATATTTTAAATTTGTATCTTATAATTCTTCTTTCAAATTTAAATGAAATTTTTTTTCTTTTTGGCTAAATAAATTGTTTTTCTAATTCTCTAGTTTAATTTATTGACCAAAAAGCATTTTGCATTGCCATTAAACACTTTCTGATTCTAATGAAAGTTTACAAACATTTTGGAAAAGAAAATAAAGAAACCCTACAGAGATCTCTGTACAGATATATGTATATATATACATATATCAAAAAATATTTGTATTGGGAATCATTATTATTGTTGGCTAGAAATCATTAAGAGCAAATCCATATTCAATTAACTCATTCTATTTTCTATTTATTGAGAGGAAATGAAAGCAAAAAGCAAAAGCTAAAAAATACATATATATACATATATATATATATATATATATATGTCTGAATATATGTATATATATTCCATGCTCTGGAGATGAATTTGAATGCCTCGAAATGAAATTATGGAATGCACAAACACACACACATACACACACACACACAAAAACACAAGCACACTCACATATGGGAAAATATTGAAATTCAGTTTGAATTTGGTTTGCTTTTTAATTGAAAATGTTTTCGTGTGCTGCGAGCGTGAAACAATTTTCCATGTTTGTTTATAAAAGGCACAAAATTTAACACAAAAACAAAAAGATGAAAAAAACGAACTATATTGGGGGCCAACAAAAAAAAAAAAAACGGAAAAAAAAACACAGAAAAAGAAAACAATTGAAGGGAAAACAACCTGAGAGTTTTCCTATTTTCAGTTTACTTTTTGTTTACATGAATTGTACCGAATTATTTTTGGATCCTTTTTTCTTTGTCGATCATCAAAAAGAATGCCAAGCACACGAAAGACAATATTTTGAATCTGAATTGCAATGAATGGAGGAATTTAATCTTAAGTATTCTAGTCTAAAAGGATATCGAAAGTAAATAAAATATATTCATATAATTGCCATAGATAGCAATATATATATAGATTCATCTTAAGTTTGGCCTTTGCTTACAAATTGGTTGTAACAATAATAGATTTGAATTGGATTTTTGTAAACTTGGTTTATAATTTCTTTTATTTTGTTTGTTGTTTTTTTCTTTTTTTTTTTTTTTATTTGTTTGTTTGCAATTTGATTATTTAAATTTGTTGATATATTAAGTTTTTAATTTTTCTTATTTTTGTTTTTAAAATTTTTATTTATAAGCGAATTTATTTTTAATTTTTGTTTGTATTTTTATTTCGGTTTTTGGGGTTTTTTTTTTTTTTTTTTGTTGTATTTTGTTGATGTGTTATTTTATATTTTTGGTAATATATTTTTGTGTTTTGTCCACGACAGTCGAGGAGAACTATACGAAATATTCCGACTTAACTACACAAAACTCAATATCATACTGAAAAAGGACGGCGCTTACAATGGCGAGAAAAACCCAACAAGAAGACGGAAAACACGGAAAACGACGACCACGACTACAACACGACAACACGACGACCCAAAGACAAACCCAACAGTCAGCCAGAAAATCCGAATGCCGTTAACGAACTTACAACTCACACACTGTCACACACACACCATACAGTTGAGGTATAAGGCACATATACAAGCAAACCCATACAAATACAGACACCCCCGTCGGACCGACCAATTCGAACTAACGAATGCAACAGCCGGCAACGAACGAGTAGTAGAGCAACGGTAAACAACTCACTTGTGAAGCGCCAGTGTTTGTGCCTGTGTGTGGGTGTGTGGGTGGGTCGTTCGTGATGGTTCGAATCGGTTTGGTTCGTCCACGAGTTCGTGTTCGTTTCAACTTGATTCGAACTTGGTCCGAAGTCAAACCAAAATAAAGCCAAAAAAAAAAAAAAAAAACAACAACACCAACAAAAAAATAGAAAAAAAAAAACAACAACACCCGAACGAGATTATAACGTTGTCGACTTTGGGATACCCTTTATCAAGTTGTAGTAGTGGGTGAGAATTTCTATATTCCATCAAGTGAACTCAAATAAGAACTCAAAATATTTGCTTTTGAGTATCGTAGAATTTTCTTATTTTCCCAGTTTTCCACCAATTCGATTGTATTCCTGTTGCATCTTCCACTTAGCAGTGTGTCGCCATCTTGCGTACAAAATTACCTTTAAGTTTTCTTGACCAACAAACGTTTGCTTGGTAAAACGAAAACTAATTGGAAAATCAGTAAGCAACAGTTTGATGGTAGTCTATATACTAAGTTAATGCTGCTAGAGGCAAAAGGAGGCGTGGCTCTAATTTGATATGATCTTTATATATACAAATATACTCGAACTCTTCTAGATACTAAATTAAAAAAAGAAATATTTCAAATTTCTTTTGAATTATGTTGTTGCTCGCTATAAAGAACATATACAGATAAAATATATCTTGTCGATCTTCAAGTAGCTTTGTATATAAATTTTACAGGGTATAAAAACAAGATGCAAAAAACAACAACAACATAGTATCACCTTGAAAGGGGAACAAAGTTATATATACTCTCAAAATAAGCAAAAAAAATAAAATATTTGCCTAAAAAAATTTAACTAATATTAATGAACAAACCGTACACATTTTTCAATTGTTTAAATTGTAATTTAAATTATAAATATATATATATAAATATATTATTAAGAGCCCTTGATTTTGCTATTCTACCAAATATATATATATATATCAATATATAAGATTTGCTTTTATGGTATTTCAAATTCGATTTATAGTTTTCCTCAAAGACTAATTTGTTGCACTTTTTATATCTAAAAATCTGAATGTTTCAATCTTGCTAAGTACTTCCCCGTTTTATATGAAATTATAGAGCAAAGAACAGCAACAACAACAACAACAACAATAACAACAATAATAAAAAAAAAAGAAGAAGGAAAAGACGATACGATACGAAATACGAATAGCGGCACATGGAATCAGGCTGGAAAATATAACAAGGCCTAAAGGGAAAATATACGAGCGAGCCGAATGAAAGATACGAAAACCATGTGAGTCGTATGTTTGCCTCTGCATTTGTGTGTGTGTGTGTGTGTGTGTGTGTGTGTAGGTGTATATGTATGTCTGTGTGTATGAGACCCGAAGCACGCGCAACTTATACACTTTACTCTTCGGCCCCGCTCCGCGCTCTCTCTTTTTCTGGGGGAAAAACGGCCTTTTTACTGTGAGTGGAAAAGAGACGAGAGTTTAGTTTTTGTGCCTTAGCTATGTAAGGTGTTTTGTATAGTTGAGCGGAATGCATCTGAGTGGGAGAGTGCGAGAGCCAAAAACGCGCGTGGCTGCCGCTGCCCATGTGCCCGGCTCGGGCTTACACTGGCTGGCTGGCAGGCTGGCTGACTGGCTGGCTGGCTGGCTGGATGGCTGGCTGGATGGCTAGCTGTTAGCTGCTGCTGCTTGCCTTCTGCTGCTGGTGGCTGGCAGATGACTCTACGTGAGCGTGGTGGATGGATGGATAGATGGATAGATGGATGGATGGATGGCTGGATGGATGGATGGATGGCTGGATAGATGGGTGAATTTGGGTTGCCCATGGCTCCGTCGCTTGTCGCAACGAAGTAATAGAGTAGAGCAGAGAGAGGGGGGGGGAGTGTTATGATTGAAGCTGCTCAACATTTTGCCCGAGCGTATTGCAAAATGTGAAACATGTGCGTTTTCCTAGCGAACGTTGTTTTCCTTGTTTTCAAGCAGAAGCAGCAACAGCATTTTCTGCATTAAATTTATCTTCTGTTTTGACTGGAAAATGCACACACGCTCATCATTATGATAATCATCATTATTATCATTATCATTATCATTATCATTATTATGCATGATCTTTTCAAAAATTTTATTCTAAATATTTATTAAACATATGACTCAGAATATTTTGTTTGTTGTTGTTGTTTTTTTCGCTCTCTTGTTTCGTTTGGTATGTGTGTGTGTGTGTTTGTGTGTAATCTTGTTTTCCTTTTTTTTTTTATTATTTTGTTTTGTGGCTGGAAAGTTTACGCCAATAAGAGCAGCTAAGAGAAGCAAAAGGCCGTATCAAAGAGCGAGTTGAATGAATGGAAGAGCAAATGAATGACAATGCACACCCACCAAAAAATAAACAACAAAAAAAAAGAACAAAAAAAAAAAACAACACGATGACGATAAGGCCAAAAAGATGTGAATGAGGATGAGAAGCAAGACAGGAAGAAATTAATATGCGAAACGCAACAATTTTGCCAACTACAGGCTAAAGAAAAAAAGCATCAACAAAAATATATATATATATAAAAAAAACAGTGCGTTGTCGTTGTTGTTGTTATTGTTGTTGTTATTGTTGTTGTCGTCGTCGGCGCTTAAAGCCGGCAAAAATACAGCAACAATAGAAGCAATAGCAACAAAAACATCTGGCTAAAGAAGGCGGCATTGAGTAATGTGAATAAAGTTTGGGATTTTTTTGGGCGCGGTTATTTTTTTGAGGGGGGCGGGGGCTAAGTTTAGGAAACATTGGATTTCCCTTTTTATGTAGTTGAGAGAAGAAAGATTTGTCACAGTTTTTTTTTTTTGTTTTTTATGCTGCATTTAAAGCTAAAAGGTTGCTTTTTACACCTCTTTCGCCCCTGTTTCAGAAAAAGGTTATAACAGAGGTTCAAGGCACTTTAGAGCGACAACAACAACAATAATAAGAAGAAAATGAATGTTACATTAAAGTAGCTATAAAAAAATCTGTTATCAAACTAGACAGAAAATGGTATATTTAAGTATATAAATTAAAGAGAATTCAGCATAGATCAGTTATAATTCGGATAATGTAATTTTATATTCTGTTTTTTTATTCTTCTTTGTTTTGTTGGGTATATACGAATGAGCAAAATGTGGATAAAAAAGGATGCTATATTCATGTTGATTGTAGCTATTTTTGTTAAGATATTAGTTGTTAGTTAATTTTAAGCAATTCACTTCTATGACAATGTTCATGCCATCTAAATAATATATAGTAAGTATAAATATTTTAACCTGATTCCACAAATGAATTTTATAAATGTCCTGTCCATTTTGATATAATATATAATGGAATATAATTTTCAAAATCAAGTTACAGATTCCAAATGATTTTAATTTAACTACTTACTAAAAAATAATGTTATTTGTATTTAATATTTCAATTAAAGTTCAAATCTATATCAGTATAAACTTTCAAAAATCAGATTTATAACTGATTTCAAATAAAAGTATCAAGTTTTATTGGATATCAAAACATCTGTTTAAGTCGAAAAGCTTTTGATGAAATCATGTTTTTGCGCCTTTCACACACTTTAGAAATAATTTCAAATAATTTTTGCATTTTTTTTTTTTTGTGTGGGTTGGCAATCTTTTAATCTGAATGAAAATCCATTAGGTACAACGGTCAGTTTGTCGCTCATTCATTTGGACATACATTCATTCATTCATTCATTCAGTCACAAGCTGCTAACAATCTCAAGAAACCTAACAACCTGCCAAAGCAGCAATCAATGTCTACTCAGGATGGCTGTCTATCTGCCAACGATGACTCATTCCATCAATTTAACAATATGGTGGGTTGGATGGGTGGGTTTGGTTATATTCTACCCACCCATTGAGCCTCTGGTTGCACTCCCTCCCGGCTCCACCTATGCACCTCTTCATACTAAACTCTGAGCCAACCTCAAGCTAACGCTCATTTTCTCTATTCAAGCGTTATTATTGTAGCTGTTATTCCTGATTTTTCTTTTCTTTTCTTATTTTTTTTTCTTTTTTTTTTTTTTTTGCTATTTTTGCTACGCGTTTTTTTTGCCTTCAGTTCGGAATGTTGTTTGGGTACGTTCATTCGTTTGTTCGCGCTGGTTCGTTCGTTCGTTGGTTCACAGTTTCTCTATATATTGCGTGGGCGAATGTCTGTTTCTTGCCATTCAGCGATGTACGTAGTATTTGTGTGTCACTAGGATACGCAAAAGCATCCTCATCTACGATACCCACACTCTTATCTATCTCTCTCTCTCTCTCCTCTCTGTCTCTCTATCTTCACTGTTTCTTCTTCCATCTCTTACATCTTTTATACATCCATTCTCTCATCCACATTCTCTGGTCTTCACTGTGGGGTTGTCCTGGAGTTTTTCAATTTGATATGCTCGACCGATTTTCGCTCATTTAAAACGCGCCAGTGTCTGTTGTTATTGTTGTTGTTGTTGTTATTGTTTGTGTTGTTGTTGTTGCTGGTGTTGTTGTTGTTGCTGTTCTTGTTGTTGTTGCTATGTGTTTGCTGTCCGCGTTGCGCTTGTCGTCGCCAATTTATCGCATTTTTACTTTGATTTTGCGTTAATTTTTGGACAGCTCCTGTTAGATGCTAGAGAAAGGTCGCTAAAGGGACCCACACGGACACTGTCCAAGGATCTCTCTCTCTCTCTCTCTTATGTATGTTTGTGTGTGTGTGTGTCTGTGTGTCTGTATGTGTTTAACGCTAAATGGTGTGTTGATTTTGCTTTCTTCTTTTCATTTGATTCGCCGGCTGGCCGAGTCAGCCAAGTGTTAAGGCACATAATCAGTGTCAAGATGGTGACGATATGATATGTAATCAATTTTTAAGATACATAATAAACGATAAACTAAATCTGGCCCATGGGCTAGCCAAAAATAAGTAAAAAAAAAAAAGAGAATAAAAAGCAAAAAAAAAACACAAGCAACGATATTAACCATATGACACTATGTATTGTAGATATATGTATATACTAGTATATATACATAAGTAGTTGAAAATTTATCTTAGAAAATGAAAAGAAAGTTCTATGAAATTTCTATTATTGGAATGCTTCAAATAGTTATTTCTAATATTTGGTGGTTTTGTCATCTGCGTGTTTTAGACTTCCGGGCAAAGAGAGAGAGAGAGAGAGAAAAAACTGAAATAAGAACGCTTTTTAATTCCATGGTCTTGGGCACTTAAATGATTTAATTTTTTTTTTTTTGTTGTTTTTTTTTTTTAAGCCAGCTAAAACGATATGATGCTAAAGGATCCCTCAAGCCAAATGCCAGCAACAGCAAAAGAAAACCGCGCCACCTCAATAACGTCTACCCACACTTACCCTATCCGACTACTCTCACTTTACCTCCGACCATATAACCTCACACCCGCACCCCCCTCTCACTATACAACTGACGACAATGGCAAGACCAAGACCAAGCGCCCCCGTTAATTAGATTTTGCGGTTTTTGTGTTGTGCAAACTTCAAAAGCAAAAAAGCAACACGCCCGATGATGCTGCTGCTGCTGCTGATGTTGTTGTTGTTGTTGTTGTTGCTGCTTGCCCCTCATACCATTTTTGGTGGCTGCCAAAACGCCAAAATGTATGCTTTAAAAATTTTTGATACAACATAAAATTGGAATTGAAATGGGCGGGCGGGGCGGCGGTAGATGCTGGCAAATGGGCGGCTGGTAGGAGGTTCTTTTGGTTGCTGCGGGTCGCAAAACAAAATCGATAAATAAAACTTTTTTACAATGCGGCAACACTTTCACGCACTTTGGCTTCCTCTTCTACCAAGACTGACACCCGACCTACTCATACCAACAACAAGTCGTCCAATTCCAGGCCCAATTTCAACTTCAATCTCTCTCTCTCTCTCTCTTGTCACCTTCTCTCCCCCTCTCTCTCTATCTCTTTCTCGCTTTCTCTGTCAGCCTCAGAAAACGCCGCCTGTTGTGGTGGCATTGAAAAACCGCCCGAAAGTATGCAACAACAAGTTTTTTACGCAATTAGTGTACAATTTCTTAATTTATACGCTGTCGCCAATTTATCAACACAAGGCGAAAAGGGCATAAGAGCAGAGGCGAACGGGAGGCAACCCAGTAACCAGTAACCAGGAACCAGAACCCAGCACAAGAAACGGGCAACAGGAACAGAATGAATAAAAAAAAAAAAAAAAAAAGAAAAAAGGGTACAAGTGTTGGGTATGAGTGAAATAGGAATATGAGCGGTAACGGGTAGAGAGCGGTATCGGTAGCGGGAACATGGGTCCAAAGTGAAATATTATTATGAGTACGTGTTTGGGTGGTCTTTTGGTTCCGCCCTTAAGTCAGTGTCAGAGTCAGAGTCAGAGGGTAAAACTAGTCGATGGCCCCCGAAGGGCTGAAAGGGTTGATTTCTTCACTTGCTGCCGGTATTCCCTTTCCCTCCTCTTACTCTGTTGGATCTGAGCTTAACATATGCTATTTTGGCATAGTTTTTCCTTCATTCAGAGAGAGAGAGAGAGAGATGGAGAGAGAGAGAGAGCGAGAGAGAGGGAGAGAGAGATGTCCCGGCTCAGTGAAATATGAAATACTATTTATAACTTTATCAGCATAAGATAGTGTAAAGAGAGAGAGAGAAGGAGAGAGAGAGAGACACTGAGAGAAGAAAGCGAAAGCAATTAATTTTTGTCACTCTTTGGTATACGAATGACTTTAGTTAATTTAAATATTTTGTTGCAGTGTAGCTTTATCAGCGAATATGTATATATAAGAATATGTAGATATATATATGTATATATATATATATTATACATACATTAGAAACTATATGCAAAATGCTTATCAAAGCATTGGGATTGGATTTGGGATTCAGCTGCTGCTGCTGCTGCTGCTACTGCTGTGGCTGTTAATTAAGTTATGATGGCAAACCACAAACATAGCGATGGCTTTCGGGCGATGGCTCCCTATGAAAGATAGGCCGTCAGTTTATGAAATTTTCATTAATTTTCGACCACAAGAGAGTTTCTGACTTTGGTTTCTGCTGATGCTGTGATGCTGATGATGCTGAGATGCTGATGATGTGTACACCCTATGACCCCTTCAGGCTGACAGCGGACGTCTTGGACAGAAAACGGCCGCCTACATTGCTTGAAGAAAACTTGACGACACAGCAACAGCAACAGCAACAGCAACAGCAACAGCAACAGCAACAGCAACAGTAACAGCAGCCAGCAGTCAGTTGTAATGAAATTTTGCGACATGTATGACAGTTTCACTTCTCTCTGATTCAGAGAGTTCACTTTAGTTTTCTCTTGGTTGTCTTTTTATTTTTTTTTTTTTTGCTTTTTGTTCTCTGCCTATTTCATGTTATTGTTTTGTTTGGTTTTGTTTTATTTTTGCTCTTGTTATAGTTATTGTATTTTTTTCTGCTTTTTTTTTTTTTTTTTTGGTTCTTGGTGGGGTTACAACTTTTGACAGGCCCCCAAAAGTATGCCATGATTTGTCACATGTTAAGCAAACTTATGAACTTCAATCTTTTAGTTGATGGATGATGACAAATGTAGTCGAGTTGAGTCAAAGAAAACTTTTGCTAATTATATGATAATCAAAATCTATCAACAGAGAAAAAGGAACATCGAACGACTGTCATTATTGAAGAGGTGTATGAGGGGATGTATGGGGTTTAAGGGTAGTGGTGGGGAGTGGGAGCGGAGAGCAGGGGGAGTGTGTTTTTGGTAGGGTTTTGGGAATTTTAATTAGACCCAATGCCCTGTTAAGTAGGCTATATATAATATGCGTAATCATCATAACAATGCGCTCCTCTGACCCACACACACACACACACACGCAGACACAAACACATATACACATTTACAGTTCATTTTGACGGCAGCAGGCAGCATTCTCTGGCCTCCGCCCTGCTGTCAAGGCTAACACATGATGATGCCTTCGTCTTTTGCTACATCTTTTGGTTGCTTTTCTGTTTGGCTTTAGCACTGGGCATATAATTTAGATTTATCGCTTGATTTTCGCATAAATATCGACCATGTCAGAGGTGGAGAGGCAGCGGGTGGCTCTATATATACATATATATAAATATATATGTATATATATTTGTATGTATATATGCCAGCGGTATGAAAGCGGGATTGGGCCGAGAGGTCGCCTTTTACTTTTGTGTGCTCGTTGATGCATAAAAGCAATGGCTTTGAGTGCCCGACCGATTCGACTCGACTTCACAAGACTCGACTCGGCCTAACGACTTGCTCTTGGCTTGTATGTACGTATGTGTGTGTGTATGTTTGTGCGTGTGTGTGTGTGTGTGCGTGTGTAGGTAGAAGAAGTGTGCGTATATGGCTATAAGATGTAAAATCCAAAATGACATTGAGCACTGAGTGTACCATGAGTGTGTGTGTGTGTGTGTGTGTGTGCGTGTGTGGGAATGGAAGTGCCTTGTCAGATAATGTCGAAGTGCATAAAGACCAAGTAAATGGCTAAAAATCATTGATGATTTTGCGTTTTTATTGATTTTATTGATGTATAAAGTATTTCATAAAGTGAAATTGCGAGTTTTACTTTACGCATTACCGTTTCGTTATATATGTTAATATGTTTAAAAATATAAATTGAGTTCGTTTTACTATATACATATATATATATATATATATATACTCTTAATATTTATACATATATTGATATATAATAAACGTTACTTCAGCGTTTTGCCATCTGCCTAAAATAGCAAAAATAATTTAAAAAAAAATTTTCATGATATTTAGCACCATTTTCTTAACATTGAAATTCAACTTTAATGATATTGTCGTTTGTGTTTCCATTTTTTTTTTTTTTTTTTTTTTTTTAATATTTATTCTACAATTCAATATTTTGTATCTTCATTGACTTTTACTTTGTATTTGTAACCGATCTTTTCTATGAACAAACGCAAATACAACTTTTCTATAATGATATGCATTAAGTATATGAATTATTAAAAGAAAATCTTTTAAAGTAAACAATGTGAATAGTCATTCAATGTCAGAGAAATTGTACAACTAAATATAGGATATATACTGGCGATCTTTTATTTATTATAGATGCGGTAAGAGACTATAGCCCAGTTTGAATCACTTATAAACTGATTTGGTTCGCTCTATTTTCAGATCATGAAATATATCTCTCACGAGAGAGAGCGACAATCAAAAGCATCTAATGGGATATAGTGTATATTTTAACAGACTAAAGTACTAATTATTCTTACTTTACTTATACTTTTAGATGCTTCTTATTACTACAATCCGAATTTTACACAAACCAAAAAAAGGATTTCGATGGATCGAACTTAGAGAAAATATTATAATATAGCTTAGAATATCGGTATCAAATTATATATAGTTAAATGTAAAGCAATTTATTTTTCAAAGCGGTTTGGCATTAATTAATCAATTTTTTTTTTACCTTAGTAGATGCTGTGACATTGACTTTTTCTTTAATATATATAATAATCTGTTTTTTTAGATGTGTCTATGAGAGAGCTCAACCGATTCTGTATCCATAATGAATTTTCCGATTTCAGCTTCTGGTTATCGTATTTAAATTATCATATCGTATTTAGTTCATGTCAATTCTTTCATTGCAATCAATCTGTCATTTGATTTCAAATTGAATTCTTTAATCTTTGTTTGAAATTGAATAAAAAAAAAATCAACTCAATCTTAAACTAAACTTGTTTATTTCTAACGACAAAAAAAAAAAAAACATTAATTTCGCATGAATAACTCCATTGCTGCCATTTAGCATTAGCTAACCAATAAGCCAGCTGTGTTAACTTTAAGCATCATTTAAAGTATCTTTCATCGTTTTCTTTTTTCTTTTTTTTTTTGGTTGATGTTGCCCTTGTCAATCTTGTTTAACATATTGCATCCCCCCAGTTTCGTTCGCTCATCTTGCCAACTTCAACTCGAACTCCGCCTTCATTCTCCATCTACCATCAAACATTCACAATTCCTGCCCCCCCCCCACACCCTTCTTCATCATTTGTGTTGTCTGTCTCTGTGCCAGCCATCGCTCAGATTGACAGACCTCAGTGTTAGTGTCATCATAATCATTTTGTCATTAATATGTCTGACTGGTCACACAACAACGCGTTCATATTGTTCATATTGTTGTTGTTGTTGTTGTTGTTGTTGTTATCATTCCTCTTTCTTCATCTGGTTCGCATAATCTGCGGTTTGCTCTTTGTTGTGTTCATTTTGTTCCCGCTAGCCAATCCATTGAATTATATGGATTTTTGCTTGAATAAAAAAAATATATATATATACATACATATATATCTGTATTTGTATGTATGTATATGAGATATATGCCTTTATATACATATATATATATATATATATATATATACATACATGTATAGGTCTAACATATCCGTATTTGTTTTGTTATTCGTTTTTCTTTTACATTTCTTTTTTTTTTCGTTCATTTTCTTTTATTTATTTTTTTTTTTATTTGTTGTGTGTGCTGTGATTGACTCGCTTGCTCCGCTGGCTCCTCTGGCTTCTAAGGCTTCTCTCTGGCTAACCACGACGACCTCCTACTATATAGGGATGAAGGGAAGCAAATCATCTGGGCGGCACCCGAAAAAGCATCCAAACATTCACATTTCATTTTGCCTTTTGCCTTTTTCGTCTGCCTTACAACAAAGTATGTATAGGGACCACACACACACACACACACACACACACACACACAGATATAACTATATAAACACATACATATAGATATATATATATATATCTACTATATATACCAAAAGTACTCCTAGGCCCTTATATAAGTAAGTACGTGCCCTCGTCTCTGTGGGTCTCTGTCTGTGTCCGTATGTGTGTGTGTTTGAGTGTGTGTGTCTGTGTGTGTGTGTGTGTTGTGCTATCTTCTCCATGCATTTTGACATACTTATGTCGTTTCATGTTTTTGCTGATTTTGCACAAAAAAAAAAGAAGAGAAGAAACAAAATAAAGGCAAACAAAAAACCGAAAATCTTAGCCCCACGTTTTTCTTTTAGTTTTCCTTTTTATCAAACAATTTTTCTCCTTTTCGGAAAAGCCGCTCTTAGATTCGCTATTTCTGGAAATTTGAAATTTGCGCATGTGTTGTGGTTGTCGTAATTTTGAATTCGCCGCAACACAACTTACGGCGAATTCAATGTCTTATTTGGAGGGGTTTTTGTATGCACTGGAAAGCTACTTGTATAGGCTCAATAATAATAATAATAATAATAATAAACCTTAACAGATTTCATTATGAATCTACATGTATATATATAAAAAGAAAAGTACATATTTATAGAACACTCTTAAAGGCTTTATCTCCTAGTTATAGTTTTAATTAATTTTTTTTTAAATATTTTGAATAACGCCTAATCATTTTTGTTCGAGCGAGAATTAATTTTTTTAATTTATTATATTTATCTTTGGTAAATTTTAAAGTATTTTAAATATCTGAGAGATTTTAAACTAAAGGTTAACTTATTTTGTGATCGCATATATCAAAAGTGAATTTCTTTTTCTAACGATTGTCTAATATTTCAAAGAGAAAAGTCGTTCAGCATCTGATCAAAAGTTATATTTTCTTTAAATTGATCTTAAACAATTGTATAATGAGTCGATATCGATCTTAAATACCTCAACTTGGAAGAGTCATTATCAATAATTGGTTGGATTTGCAGAAATGTTTGCTAAAGATTAAAAATTGATTGATTAAAAGTTATAGAAATCATTAAGAAATCTAACCACTTAAATAAAGTTACTTAAATTATGCAAAGTATTTATTTTCTTTTTTTTTTTTTTATTAGGAGTTGAGCATGAATAAAAATGTATTTAAATACTTAGTAATTAAAATGAAAAATCAAATTGCTTGAAAATACATTTTTATTGTGGTGGAATTAAATAAAATTAAGCCAATTAAAAAGGCTTATGTAAAATCAAAATCAGCAGATAGAAATAAACAATATAAAATAAAGCGAAAAATAAACATCATCTGAGAAATCAAAAAACAAAATTATCTTCAACAAAGTGACTTAAAATGATATTGATTCATAAATACTTATACTCATAAATACTAAAATTTTTGTATAAAATCTATAATCTATATATGTATATACATATATTAACTTATAGTAACTTTATAAAAAATTTACCTTATTTCAAGTATAATTTAAATATTTACTTTAACTACTAACTTAAAATGCTTAATTATTATCTTTTTAAGCTTATATAAAAACAAACGAAGTTCTTACAATTTTTAAATTTTATATATTTTAGCCAAATCATGTATAATCAAATCAACCAAATCATCGCTTAAAATAAGAGAAATATGTCAAAAATATTTAAGGTAATTTTAAGGATTGGAATTATTATACATAATTTCTTTTAAATTTCTTCATACTGTTAATTAATAATTGAAAATTAAATCGCTTTTTTTATGTGTGTATTATTATTTGAATATTTATTTATTATTTATTTATTGTTCATTTGAGCATTTCACTTAAACTTAATATTAATTTCCCCTTTTTTCCATTTGTGTCCTTCCAATTGTTTTCCCTTTAACAAATTCGCCTTAAACATTGTCTTCAATTCTGTTTTTTACTTTGAATCAAAATTTACCCCTACGCAGATATTCGCCGCACTGGAAGTCTCATACATTTTACCCCTCATTTGAATATTTTCCATCTCACCCGCTCTCTCTTTAGTCTTTTTTGGTGCGAAATGCAAAATAAGAAATATAATTTTTGTTTTTGAAGATCTTGCTTATCAGTGAAATGGAGTAGATATATATGTACCTACATATATGTATATACTTATATGTGTATGTATATTTGATATGGTGTAAATCATTCATAAATATGTAAATCACAGGAATGTTGGGGGTGGGGGGCGAGATATGATGATGAGGAGGAGGAGATGGGGCTGGGTGGTAGGGCAATTACACGCCCGAACGCTTGCCACAATTCACTCAATCACCGCTGAGTTGCGAGTTTCGATAGTTGAGAGTGCGTTTTTCTCTTATTTTCTATTAATAGAGCAGCATTTGTTAGGTTTTTCTTTATATTTCTTTTTTTTTTGGTTTTGTTGTTATTTTGTTTTGTTTGTTTGTTGTTTGTTTGTGTTTACAGCAGTGATTGGCATTGCTGGATGATGGGATGCGGCAACGTGCCGCACTGCGTGGCAGATACAAAACAGAAGGGGGCAAAATTAGACAGAGATGGTAATAGAGAGACAGCAAAAGCAAGCGAAGATATAGAGAAGACCGTGGCAAATGCACACCAGCAGCTAATTATTCTAATCACCAACCAACCAACCGACCGAGCGACCGACCGACAGACCGACAGACCATCCAACCAACCATCCAAACAGACGGCAAGCAGGCAGGAAGGCAGACACAAACAGCCAGTCAGTCAGTCAGCCCGTCAGTCAGTCAGCCAAATAGTCACTCACAGGCCATGCTAGGCAGAAGCAATTGAACTGCTGTTGACCCCAACAGATGCAGAACGGAGATCGGAGCCCGGAGTATGGAGAGAGCAAGGGAGAAAGAGTGTGTGTGAGAGAGTGACAGAGAGAGAGAGAGAGAGAGAGAGAGAGAGTATGGGAGTACTGAACCACATATGGTTGCGGTTGCGGATATACCAGAAACATTCTCGCTGAGCAAATGGCACACAAATCACAACAACGTCAAATAAATTGCCAGTATTTTGTATAACAAAGTTGTGTCTAACAATCTTTTTTTTTTTTTTTGAAGTTTTTTTTTTTTGTATTTGTTGTATTTTTTTCCAGTTGATGTTGTTTAGTGTGGTTGGTGTTGTTTTAGTTGTTGGCAGGTAGCCAGCCACAAAAAAGGCGAAGCGTGAACACATGAAATGAGCCATGAGATTAGGATGTCATTATATGTATTTATATTTGATAGAAAGGGAGACACATCAATTAATTTCACATAAATATATTTGAGTAGGTCAATGAGGAATATACATACATATATTCAAGTTCAATTTAAGATAATCAAAATGAATTTGTATCTAAACAGAAGAAAAATTTGTAAAGAATTTATAATTGAAATAGAGAGAGAGTAATAGAAATGGAATGGAAATTTAAATTAATTTTAAGTAAATTTAACCAATCAGAAACTGAATTATTGACAATGAAATGGAGAATAGAAAAAGGCGAAAAATGTAGAATTACTTTCGCTTTAAAAATTTATTAGAAGAATTCTCTGCAACAACTCTCCGAAAGAACTCTCTCTTCTCTGTTTGGAAATTTTTTTCTGGTTGGTTCCATTCGATACTTCTATCTGATAGTTCTCTTTAATAGAAATTTTCCGGAATTTTGCTAGACAAATAAAATGTCAATATTTATTTAAAAACGAAACATAATAAGTAGCATATACTAAACAATCATCTAAAATAAATCTAAAATAATAGAAGAAAAGATACATATATATAAATAAATATAAAAAGTATTCTGGTAGTCCTATATCAGAAGTACTATCAATTAATATTATAATACAGAATAAGCGACTTTCTTAAATCAATTTAATATTTTATATTATTATTCTATCTAATTCTAATCAAGTTATTTAATCAAAGGAAAACTTGTATCAAAACAAGTGTTATATAGCTACATATTTCGATATATCATGATATGTGTAAGAATGTAGAATATCTATATAAGATACATATATGTATATGTACATATATAGAATATCGATAGTTTTATATCTGGTGCTGCTGCTTTTGAATTGATATGCCATTTACTGGATTCATTCATTCTTTACCAATAAATCTACCCAACAAAATCAAATCAATTTCTCATATAGTCAAAAAAAAAGGGGGAAAGAATAAAACCGTTTGTAAAATTATATGAAATATCTACCCATTCTTTATCTCTTTCGTTCCTTTCATTTGTCTCGCTCTCTCGTTCACTTATTGCCTCTCCTATACAAATAAAATTGCAACCTCAATATTTGATTATAGAAAACGATACCTGGGCAATTGGTCGGCGAAACGAGAACGAAAAATCAATGCAAATAACAAATGACCAAATATGCAGCAGCAGTACACACACACCTACACCTACACCTACACACACACACACACACACACACACACACACACACAGATAGCTTCGCATCGAGAGACATATAAACCCGCAAACATGAGAGAAAGCCTATGATGCTGCTACACCTAGATTCAATCCCTGTTGGGATGCAAGCAAGGGGCAACAACAAATCATCCGTTGATGCGTCACGTCAATAACGCAGTTGAAAAATTGTTAAAATTGAATTACAGTTGCAAAACTGCGCGACTGGGACCAGAGTAAATAGCAACAGCAGCTTCATGTCCCGCCTCCTTTAACGCCCCACACACACATACACACACGCGAACACACACATATAGACACACACAAAAAGTGAACCGAAAAAAATTGCATATGAGAAACGATAAAAAGCAGGCAACACAAGTGAATTCTGTGTGTGTGCCTTGCCCAATTCTTTCCCTCTCTGTCTCTCCCCCTTTACGCTTTCTCTCTCTCTCTCTCTCTCTCTCTCTTTTCTCTGCATATCCTTCAGCAAATAGACAACAAATTGCAATGTGATATACAGTTGAGTTGAGTCGAGCTGTTGTCCTTGTTGGACAGCGGTGAAAATTGATAAAATGATATTGATGAATTGCACATTCGCAGTCAACGTCCACCGAAAATGCTGCTGCTGCTGTCGTTGACGATGTTGCTGCTGCTGCTGCTGCTGTTGCTGCTACTATTGCTGCTGCTACTACTGTTGCCTTTGGCATTGCCTTGGTTGCAGCAACATCGTCAACGTCGTCTGATGATGAAAAATTAGCCTCATGGCCCATGGTCGATGTGTTGCTAGACGATGCGTGAGTGTGAAAATTGTAGTTAGTAGGCGGCGAATTCTATCTATGTATATGTACATATGTATATGTATATGTAAGGTATATGTATAGGTATGTGTGAAATAGTGAGCAAGATTAATGAACGACTGGACACAGAAGGCCCAAGGCAAAAGCAAAAACGTTCTTATGACATGAAGGTGTCTGTGTGTGTGTGTGTTAGTGTGCGTGTGTACTCAATATGTGAAGAAATTATTGATAAAGTAAAAGCTAAGGCAAAGAATTGAAAAATCAACACAAACTGATTTTCAATATCAACTAAATTGCAATTACTTTGAAAAAGAGAGTTAATTTTAGGCTTTCTTTTTTTGTACTCAACAATTTTTTAACTAAAAGTTAAAAATTTAATTTATTTTTATTTAAAATTTAATTAAATTTGCTTTACATTTAAACAATCATTTGAAGTTTAAGTTTGTAGTCAACTTCCAGGAATTGCAAATAATTCTATATAGTTTTGTCTTAAAGGAATAATCAGGTTACTTTTTACATAGAATGGAATCAATTAAACAAGTTTTTAATATGTATGAAGCAATTAATTTTAATTGTGGTTATTTTAGTTCTATCTCAATAAATCTATCAATTATAATTTTTAAGAATAAATAAAGGAACAACCATTTATTTCTATTTGTAAAGTATTAAATATATATATATATTTGTTCCGCATTCACAATTGATTAAATCTCTCTTTTTATCGAACATCATCAAATACTTTAACAATTTTTTTAGTTTATGTATTTATTTTTTTTTCTTCTAATATTAATTTTTTTCCTTAATATTTATCAAAAAAAAGCGGATTAAAATCTATATAATAACATTTTTATTTTCTAGTTAAATCAACAAATGTATACACAGATAATTCGTTGAAATTAATCTACTATAATTCCGATTGTAGAATATATAGACTTAAGCAAAATCGGGATTAACTAACGGCATCTTTTTCATCCTTTAAGTTGGATTCCAATCTCTTTGCCTCTCTCTCTCTCTCTCTATCTTACTCGTTTTTTCTTTCTCTCTCTGTTTCTTTTTTGATGACATAAATAAATGTTGCATAATATTTTATGCTGGGATTTTGTCTACTTGACTTGACCATCTATTAATAGCTGTTTCACCTTTTTTGCCTTTTTTCTTTACTTAACTTTGACTTTACTTTGGCATTTTCTTGAATCTCTTTATTTTTGCTGTTGTTAAATTTTGGCTTGACTCTCTCCCTCTCTCTCTCTCTCTCTCTATCTCTCTCTCTCTCTTCTGTGTGTGTGAGGTGTGTGTATTTGTGTGTTGTGCGTGTGGTTTGAGCTTCGATTTTGACTTGACTATTTATAGGCCAGTTTCATTTGCCTTTTTAATATAAATTGTCTTGGCTTGTCTTTCGTTTTATTTGAATTTATGGCCATTTCCATTTCATTTGGTTACATTTAGCTAGCATTTCATATAATAGTTTCCTCTTTTGGCACTTCATCAAGGTGATTCAGGTGTGAGAGAGAGAGAGAGAGAGAGAGAGACAGAGAGCAAAGTGTAGATTAGAAGACAAGAGACAGAGATGCAGATAGAGATAAAGATAGAGATAGAGAGGAGATATACCTGCCTGGACCACAAAAATCGCTGTCTGCCCTTCGTCCAAAAAATTTATAAGCGTCTTGCGTCTCCTCTGTGTTTTGTTGTTATTTAAGACAAAACCCCAACGCAATTCGGGTAGTTGCTATAAATAAAACAAGGCACACACACACACACACACACACGCACACACTTAGACGCACAGAGCAAGAGAGGGAGATATACACACACCAACTGCGTGTGTATGTGTGTGTGTGTGTGTGTGCACTTTATATAAACTTAGATAACAAACAGCTTGGTTATTTATTTTTCTTAATATTAACGTCAACATTCAGCGCACATGTTGCACGCATGGACCAGCCCCCTTTTCATCCTTCCTTCCTTCCTGCCTGCCTGCCTGCCTGCCTGCTTGCCTGCCTGCCTGTCCTGCTTTTCATCCTTACTTTGTGTTTTCCTCCTGCCCCCTGCCCCTGCCGGATCCTAGCCACCAAGCCACCCGCTGGCACTAAGACAGACATAGATAAAGTCATTTACACACACTCTCTTTCTCTCTCTCTTACTCTGTATATATATATATATACATATATATATCAGAGAGAGATAGATACACAAACTGTTGTAATATTTGTTGCCATCTTACAGGCGATGTTTGCGAGGTGTGCAAGTAAATCACATCAACAACATTGCTAAAATTTATAACTTTATATCGGGCAATGGGCAACAACAAAGGTGGCAAAGCAAGTCAAATGGGAACGGGGGAGGGGGAGGGAGGATGGTTAAAGGTGGTTGTGGGCAAAGAGATATGTTGTCTGTGTATTTGTGTTTAGCTTATATCTGCTTAGCCATGGTTATTTCAACTTTATTAAGCCAAAGCACGCGCTTTCTCTTCAACCAAGTTGTAGCCGTGGCAACAAAGTCAAATCATTTCTCTTTTTTTTTTTTTTACTTGCCTTTGTCTCTCTTTAAGTGTAATAATTCCTCAATTTGAACTAATTTTATACAAATTTCTTGTGTTACGAATAAACGCAAAAAAAACTTTATTCGAAATATTTGCTATATCTTGGCCAAAATGTTCTTAGTAAATGGAGTCGCCTAGTCGGGCATAAATCACAACCATAAAATGTATATATATATGTACATATATGCAACCACATATCTAAGATTTAAGACAGTCAGAGATAGAGAAAGCATACAAAAGATAGGTAATGGAGATGAAGTTAAAGAGAGAGAGAATGTAACACACACAAACACACAGATAAAGAGAAAGAGAGAGGTAGATAAAGAAAATTTGTATTTTCACACTCAACGAGAGAAAAATAACAAACGAATTTTTAGCAAGCTTGCAAATTGCCCTTTACAACAAGCAAAAAACTTCTAAAGTCAAAACAGGAAGACAAATACGAATGACCAAAAAATACAATAAAAATAAAAACAAACAACAAAAACAAAACAAAAAAAAAATGAAGCAGAAAAGTATGCTAGGTAAAAGCAACGACTTAAAGTTACCGCTCCCTAATTGAATACAAACAAATATATGTATAAAGTATATATATATATATATATCTCCTTGAATTTCTGGCTTAAACATTTAATTAAAGTAAATCTATAACTATGCAATTAACAAAGATATATAAAAGAAACTATATTTATGCGATAAATTATTTAAAATCTAACTTCATATTCATCCAACATAAGGTGAAATATATATTATTTAATATGATTTATATAGGGTATAACAAAAATGACAGGCGGCAAGTGTATGAAAAAAAAAAGTTCAATGACTTTGATAAGTGTAACCACATTAGTGAAATCTTACTAACTTGACTGACTGACTGTCAACAATTTTTTGATTAGCATCAAAAATGCAAAATGCACTTTGCTTTATTGTCAACACTTTCAAATTTCTGACAAGAATTTCCCATATACATATACATATACATATATATGCATACATATGTATATATATATATATATATATGTATATATATATATATATATTCCCCTTCATATTGCATAGAGAACTATTTGACAAGCGTTAATCAATCAAATTGGAGTGAAGTCTGACAGCAGAAGAAACCTTTCTCATAATTTTCTTCTCATTCTACATACACCCTACCCTCTCCCCCCCGCCAAACCTCCTCTCAACACCCACGAGCACCCTTAACAGTTGCAAGTTCCTTTTCGTTTTTCGTATTTTTAGGAAACATGCAGAGGCAAAATATAAAAAAAGAAAATTTGAAAAATAAATCTCATTGTCGAAAAGAAAATGCTCTCAATTATTATCAAAGTTACAGATTTTAGTTACATATTCTTGGAGCTTATGGGGAAGTTTATCCTGCGATAGAGTTATTTGTGAAGAAATTTTGAATAAATAAAATTTGAATTAAGAATTAATAAAAGACGATAAAACGTAATTGAATATTCGCAATACTTTGGTTCTTGCAAATTGAGGATTATATTTTATATGCATATACATATGTATTATTACATATAATTCTCAAACTGAGAGTGATCCTTTAAAAATCGAATTATATATCTATCTATCTGTATATATATTTAATGCTATGATCACCAGCATAAGTTAATGTAGATTAAAGTTTTGTTCAGGTTATATTTATGTACCTAACAAATGTCATGCTTGACATCTTCTCATTCAGAATTAAGGACCATTTTTATCTTAAAAATCCATTTCCTTATTGAGTTGAAGAATATAATTTCACGATTTTCTCATTCTATTAACTCTTTTCTTTTTATATTTATTGAAAATTCAAATAAATCCTTTATCAAATAAATCAATTGCAGTTTTTATAGAAAAAAAAAAGATAACCCGTAAATCAAATTTTAATATCTGAATACCAATAATGAAACAAAAGAATTCTTCTTTTGAAGAATTAATAATTGCATATATTGTTACAAACGATGTCTTCTCATCCATGAGATCTCTCTTTGGAAAGTGTATTTAGAAAAGAAAAAACTAACTAAAAGGTGAAAAAAACATAACATTGTAAAAGAAAGCAAAAAAAAAGGCACAAAATGTAACTTCTTGCATTAGGCACGCATTCGCTAGGGATTTGAGTGGGCCCTTGAACTGGTCAGAGATGGTAGAAACAAGAACAACAACAACAACAACAACAACAACAAGAAAATGTGAGATGTTTGGACAGTTAAGGTAAAGCTCAAATAGGTAGACCTAAGAAATTGCCAAATTTAATAAACTTAAAAGGGTGTACATGTAGGTATATACACACATACATACAGGCATACATATATATATATATATATTTACACACATGCACACACACACACACACACGTGAGTAATCAGCCACAACTTGAGTTGTCAATAAAATTGTGATTTCTTAAGGGATAGAAAGGAAGCTATGAATAAAAGTAGAAGTAGAAGTAAGAGCCAGATATATTTTTCGTTGGTGGGAGAAAACAGATTATTATATTGTTTAGGTCTGCCCATAAAAAGAATCCTCAGCCTGTGAACAATTTTTAAACAGCCACCTTTTACACCTGTTTCCTTTAGAATTTATAGTATGACCTCTCTTTCTCTCTCTCTCTCTCTCTCTCTGTCTTTGGCTGTGTGTGTGTGTGTGTGTGTTTCACCTAGGCAACACATGTTGTACCCAGCTGCTGGGGGCACAAACACCACGTACTCCTACACACATACAAATACATACGTTCGTTATATAACGTCAAAAGCAAATGCTTTAGATAATAAAGGAAATTGTTGGGCAATTTCGGTTGTTTGTGTGTAGGTTTTCTTCTTCTTCTTATTATTTATTTTTTTTTTTTTTTGTCGGTCTTTCGGCTGTTGTTGTCTAATAAAACTAAGTGGAAAGGCCCCCATGTTTGGATAAACGAAATTGATATTTAATGGAAACTGTTGCTACAGCTATAGCTATTGCTACTGCCTGTTCATTAAAGATGATATCCCTTGCTCATCATTTCACTTTAGCTCACACCCTCTATCTTTCTTGGCCTGTCCAAAGATATATGTATGTTTGCGATGTGATGAGGATTTCCGCGAGCGCGCGGGTTTACCAAACCATGTAAATCAATCAGTTCAGGCTGCCTGATTCCAGCCACTCGTTCTACACAATTTCCACTTCCACCACCTCGTCCTTTTACCATACTTTATCATACTTATATAAGAATTTTACAAAATGCCAGCCTAAATGTATGCAACATACGTACGTTCGTACGTATCATTGAAGCTCCAGCCCCCGAATGACGTATTGATGTACGTCATGCATCATTGATGTAGAAAATGTTTTAATGTTATTATTGGCATATCAGCTTTGGGTGGGTTGTCAGCCAGGCAAAAGAGTCCACCGTAGGGGGGCGGTAGTGGGGGCAAAGTGGTACGGGAAAAGGCTTGAATGTTTCCTTCTGCTTTTGCCTGCCTGCCTGCCTGCCTGCCTGCTTGCCTGCTGGTGACAGTTCAGTTTTATTGAATTTTATTTATCAGAAGACTTTGAAGGGTTGTCGTATGTGTGCGTGCATGTGTGTGTGTGTGTGTGTGTGTGTATGTGTGTGTGTATGTATGCAAAGGGTTGCGCAACAGGCGAATAAAGCACGGAGCCCTAACCCAACCGAATCAATGCCACAAACAAAAGAGTCTAAGGAATATATAATATATATATATAAACGTATGTATGTATATATGTACACACATTTGTACGATATATTGTATAGCATGTGTACCAGCAAATCGTGAATATCTAATGCCTTGATAATTGGCGCTCAATGTGGGCCTTTCTTCTTGTTACCAGTGACATAAATTTATCTTAAACTTTGCCAAAAATTGAACGTTTTTTTTCGCTTCCTCTTGCATCAATTTTCTCTCCCTCTGTATGTATATATGTATATATACATATGTATATGTATATTTGTATGAAAATCCTCTTTTTAATTTTCTTTCCTATATAAATATCATATAATTTCACTCTTCAAACAGTGGGAAGAAAAAATGAGAAGCAAAATAAAAAAGAAACGAAAGAGAACCCATCTCAATCCCATTTGCCATTGCATTTGGAAGCAACAAAGTATTTGCTTCTTACTTGTTAGACAACAAACAGCGGCTTAAGTGTGCTTTAAAAGATGCTACAAGGGTCTGTTCCTCTGCCCCTGCCCCCAATTTCCCCCCCCTTCCACTGTATCACCGACCGACTTTGCTTGTATTCTCGTTTTTGGTTTTTTTCTTCATTTCTTTTTTTTTTTTTTTTTTTTTTTTTTGATTTTTTGGGTGCGTGCAAAAAGTTTATTTTTTTTTTTTTTGACGGGGAAGGGGTGGAGGAGAGGGGTGAGTGCCCAAAAAGTTTGTAGCTCCCAAACAAGGCACACACATACACAACAATGAGAAATATTGATACTAAAATATAAAATGCCTTGCCTTTTATGCGGAGAGGGAGAGAAAAAAAAAGGTAGACAAAATACAAATATGAAAATCTAAGAAGACACACTCACACACACACACAGATGAGAGAGAGAGAGAGAGAGGGTTGAGACGGGGAGGTAAGTTAGGGAAGAAGACACAAACATATAGACAGACATACGCATGGACACTTTGACACACAAATTTACAACTTTGTTGCTACTTTTTTTTTTTTTTTTTTTTTTTTGGTACCCATGAAAACACTTTGAGACCAAAAGTATTGATGAACAGTTGTTTGTTGTTCGTTCGGTTCGGTACGTTCGTTCGTTCGTATGTCGATTGGAATGGCGGGCAACTTATTAGAAAGTTCGCTCAGACACACACACACACACACAGAGACTCACATCCAAATACAATCAAAATATGTGCTGGTGTGTGTGTGTGTGCCGGGTAAAGAAAGTCAATAAAATAAACGTTGTATGTTTGTTGGCTAAAAGAAAGTGTAAGGGAGGCTCAAGCTTCACTGTGAGACACAGTGAAAAGAAGATTGCTAAAGCGGAGTTCTTTCGGTGGCAAATATATATATATATATATGTATGTATATGTACATATTGCAAAAGGATGAGAGTTTTGTAACAGCAGCCGAAAAGTAGGCAACACATTATGCATACATATCGAAGTTTTTCTGGTAGAATGCGTTCAACATTGGTTAGAGTATTTTCAAAGTTAATTTGTATCCATAATCCATTTGGTCAGCAATTATAGTTTTTCACTGTTCGGGGAATATAAATATAACTAAGAGTTAACACATAATTTGCTTAGTTAACAAATGGATAAAATTTCTTTTCTTTTTTTAGTTAAAGTAGAAAATTATGAAATCTTCGATTAAGACTTATTTTGAATACTCAAAAATTATTTGAAAGTATTTACATTGTAACTGTTAAAATAATCTCACAATCGCCCGATCAAATATTTCATTTAAATGACATTAATTCTTCGAGAATTCTTTGCAAATAAATCCCAATTCTTCCAGGTTTCGCTTTCTCTCTATCAATCACATTGAGATGACAATTCAAAAATCAAAGAAATCATATAAAAATATTTTGATAGATATAGAGTATTCATTTGGTTAACTTTATCCACAATTCCACTCAAATCGCAAAAGATCTCCACTCATTTTTTTTGTTTATTTTTTTCAAAACTTGCCTCCTGGTATGTATGTCTCGTTTGTGTTGTTGCTTCGTTCGGGTGTTGGCAACTTTCTGCAGTAAATGGTATTTATGTTGGTTTAGTAAACTTTGACGATAAAGGGGGAGGCAGTTGCCATTGCCATTGCCATTGCCATTGCTATCGCTCTCCCACTTTCACTCCTCCCACCCCTCATCTGTCTACTACTGTGCCTGCAACGGGGAACGTTTCGTTGTGCGTTGACGACCTCAACAACATCATGTAGAATTACGAGTATTTGAAAAGTTTTACAAGTAATTTATTTAGGCGCAAGTTTTTGAAGCGCGGTCAGGGCGTCAACACAACACCAAGAGAACAGCACAAAAAAAAAAGAATCAAGCAGAAAATAAAACGAAAGGAACAAAAAAAAAAAAAAAAGAAGAAAAGCTAAAAGAGGAAAGATCTCCTTCTGAGCATGTGTTGCGGTTATTTGGGCAAACAAATATAAAAGTATCCCGCCGAAATAGCTTACAAGTACATCAAATTTTCATAAATTAGGCATGCATAAATAAGGCAGAGAAGCACAAGAGGAAAAAGAAGATGAAAAAATAAGCAAAGAAGGATACAAACAGAAAGAGAGAGACCGAAAGGGAAAGAGAGAGAGAGAGAGAGTGAGAGGGAGAACTTTTCTTGATGACCCCAAAAACTCTGAAGGTTGGAGTTCGGGCTATGAAATGGTAACGGAAACGAGAGCTGATGTGTCTGAGTGTCATGAGCTGGCGAAAATTATGTAACGCATAATAATTCATCAAAATATCTTGTGTATGTGCAAATTGCAACAAATTGATGTTGTTCGAGTTGCTGTTGTTGTTACTGCCGTTGACCGAAAAGGCCGAAAAATTAAACCAAGTAAAATATTGTTGATGATGTTGCAGAGTTTCTTCTACGATAGAGAAAACTATGCATAATGAAAAAAAAAAAAATGAACAGCTGCTGTCCATAAGAAGGAAACCAAATTATGAATAAAGCAACTGAAAATATTAAAGATGTTTCATCTATATTGGCAAGTAGAAGCGGGAAAAGTGTATATAATATGTGTGGCTAATAAAATGGTCAAGGCATTTCAACTGTAGGTTAAATGAGTGAAACAAGGGAGGGGGGGATACAAATTAAACACACAACAAATAACGTAATAGTTTACTTTCGAATTCATTTAGAAATTGAAAGTCATTAAATGTAAACAAAAGTACAGTCATTACAGAAAGAATTAGACTTAAAATAGATTAAACAGAGACATATATCTAAAAGGATTCAAATACAGTCATATAATAGTTAAAGTATAAGTCAAAGGCAAAGCTAGATATTGGTTTATATATTATATTTAACTGAATGAGATTTAATTTTTAATTGTCATTCAAAGAGGATAGAAAGGGGTAGAAAACGATTGTGGAATAGAATTCACATATAGACCAAAATCTAATGAAATTTCTGACAATCACAAAAGGTTTATATCCATATAGATAGATGTCATTTGAATAACAAAATTGTTTTACCATCATTAATTGCTATATGTTTTTCCAAAAAAAAAAAAAAAAAAGGAATCGGTACATGTATCGGTTAGTGGTATTTTGTTTAATTTCAACCCTTTAGTTGATGTTCCACTCAAATCGATGTGAAAACATCAAAGTTAAGCAAAGCATCTTCTCACACCACAAAATTAATCCTTGGAAACATTCAATAACACGCCTGTCCTTTTACTATTTCTCTAACTAACTCTGTCAATCACTTTTCCTATAAGGGAACCCATGTCCAAGCCGCAAAAATTTTTGCGCTCCCCATCTGCTCGACAATTTTCTGCCCTGTTGGCCAGCTTTGCTCCCTTCTTCCTGCCATCCTAACATCCTGCCATCCTGCCATCCAGCCATTCTGCCACCATGCCTGACTGCCTAACTGCCTAACATCGTTCTTAGCATCGCGGGCCGTGGGCAACGTTTTTGTTTATACGAAAATTTAATGAAACCGAAAACCCTTCTTTCAGCACACACCCATATAAACACACACACATACACACACACATACACACACACATATATATGTTAGTAAGTAAATAAACACATACACATACATTCATATATATTGAAGAAGGAGAGGATAAATCTATCTATAGCTATGGCACGTATCTATATCCTGCATTTCGCTCATATTAATTACAGAGAGTCCTTGGCCAAGGCAGTTTACGCCGCAGGCGACAAGATATCAACACACACTATGTGTATGTATATATATAAGACATATATATGTATGTATATATATATATATATGTATAGGAAGATGCCGCAGCATAGCTCAAAGTAATTAAAATTAAATCTCAAACTAATTATTATTGAACTTGGTTTGCATCTGTGTTAGGGTGTGTGTTCCTGTATTGGTTCGGGTGTGCGTATGCGTCTGTTTGTGTGTATCTGTGTGTGTGTGCTTGTAGACTTGCCCGCCGGTTACAAACTTAATAAGATTTTCTCAAGGTTAAGAACAATAACAACAACAAAACCACACAGTCACCCGCACACACACACACACACACACACATAGCTAAAACAAAAATAAAAAAAGAAAGGAAAAAGGCTTTAAAGTTGAAGGCGTTGTTTCTAATTGACAGGGTCAGGCTTTTTGGCTTTTTGATTTCTCTTTTAACGTTTTGTCCCTTTACGTCAACACGAATCATTAGGCCACATTTGTTTTGCGCTTCACAAATTACAACAGCAACAAGGACAATATCAAACAATACAAACTGCAATAGCACCAAAACAATAAAATCTAATTGGGAGCACAGACACACCAAAACCAACACCCAACACACACACACACACACACACACACATGAAAACACATAGCTAACATGTTTGTTTGTATGTACATGTGAGTGGCAGGACGAATTGATCGGACGGTCGGTTCGTCGGTCATTCGGTCGCTTTTCGCATTGGAGGCGCCAACAAAAATCATGAAAAATCAACGAAAAACACAAAAACAAATTACAAGGGAAAACTAGACAAAACCCAAAACTAAAATACGATAAAAAAAACGATATGAAAAAATTGTTGGGGAAATATGGAAAATAATAGTAGTTTACCGTTAGTAAAAATGCACTTAATTTTTGTTTATTAATTTGCTTAGCGAGCGGAAAAACTATTTGAAATTTTGTAAAATATAATAAGCTCAAGGACAACAAATAAAAACTACATGTTATATCCTGATTATTTCCAAACAACAAAGTTTTAATACCCTTAAAAAAAAATTATTATTACTATGGTTAATATCTAAAATGTAATGTGCTTTGATTTGCATTTTACATAAGCAAATTTTTCAATAATTGTAAAAGAGATAAAATATTTGCTACTCCTTGGAATATCATCATTAGTTTCTGTATATCTTTGAGAATAAAAAAATTATACAACTTAAACATAAAACTTGAAACTAAGTGAGAGATAATATTAAGGCAATGTTAGTTGACAAAACTTTGCTTACTTTTATTTTGTAGTGAAATTTTTTTACTCAACATAAATAAACTCTTCCTCTTTTTCGCTAGAATAAAATAATTTCATTTATCATAAAGTGAAGATGTTCCGTAATATATTTTCACTTATAAAAGGGAATTCTACACGAAATAATTAAAAATTTTTGTGAAAAAATATTGAAACATTTATCAGTTCTATTCCCAAATTCAAATAAATGGAATCTAAGAACTTATTTTTAGATAAAATTTAATATAAATATATCAAAGAATTTTATTATGAATATTGTCAAGTGAGTTTAATTATTTTAGTTAGAACTTCTTTCTATATATGTTTAGAAATTGAAACTTAAATATATATGTATATTATCAAGTTACATACATATATCTATAGCCTTTCGAACTTAAAATTTTCTATTAGATTTCAAAGTGACTTCAAAAGGAACAATAAGAGAGTTCAACTATGAAAATATATCTAGATATATATAGGTATATGGTATATATTTCAATTCAACTATAGAAATATATATAAATACATATGTATATAGATAGAAATCATCTGGACTTATTATATATGATTATATATTTCAATCTTTTTTATTTTATTGTGAAATGGATTTCGAGAACTGTAAACCCATTGAAATAATTTTTCATATGCATATGCTATAATACATTTTGTCAATAATTAAGTAAAGTTCTCTTCATAGAAAAGTAAACACATTCCCGGCTAATTGTTGTTTCTGTGTCCCCCCCTTTCCCCTTGCCTCATACCATCTACCACCACCCTCTCATATAGTTTTAGCTGTTTTTATTGCTGTTAACCAATATTGTTGCTGCTACTGTTGTTTCCAAGTGGAAAATTTCTCGTTGGAGTGGCTACGTTTTTTTTTTCATTATTATTATTATTTTTTTTTTTTTTTTTTTGTTCGCTTCTCTTCTTTTTTTTTTTTTTTTGTTTTCTCCTGGCAAAATTTTTGTTGTTATTCCTGGGCATATTTGCGTTTATATAGCGCACAAAATGTTTATTTATTAAGCATACACATAAATTTGTATTATGAGCGCTGACTAAATCAACAAAACATTTTCGGTAAATGAGGGTTTGGCGCTAGTGTCCAGCGGTGTGATGATATAGAGGCGGCATAAAGGGCTGGACAGCTAAAATGACAGGACTATCTAACCCTCTCTCTCTCTCTCTCGCTCTCTCTTAATATATATAGACATATATATATATATATATCTAACTGACTTAGTAATTAGAATGGCGTGGTCAAAGTTAATTGAGTAGTTTTTATTGTGTGCAGGCCTAAATAAATATAATCAGGTGGATGATTTTTAGACCATGCAAATGAAATTTTACTATTCAAATCGATAGGTCTACCACAGCCAAAAGGTTTTTCAATTTCCCTCCCCCCAACACACAGTTTAAACCAAACCAAACAGAAAAAAATAACAAAAAAAAAATTAATGACTCTTTGTTGTTAATTTATTTCAGCTATTGTTTCTTTTTCTGTTTTGTTCTCTTATCAATTGCAATAATTAAGTTAATATCTAATGGCTCAAACCATTTGGTATTTCAAGTTTTCCTAATGATAATAATATTTCTAGTCAACGATAGGAACATTAAACTTAATTGTTCAATATATTGGCATATAGGCTATAATATGACATTTGTTCATATTAAATGTTGTTCTTTCTTTCAAATCGTTAGCATTTTTGACATTAACCATTTTTACTCATAAATCGTATCTACTTATTTTATCAAATTTCTTCCTAATCACTTTGAATTTTTTACCAATTTCTTGTTTGTCAATGCGTTAATTTGTCTCAATGATTTTGTGGCCTCGTTAGTCAAAAAAAAAAAAGAAGAAAAACCATAAGAAAAAAACGAAACGAAGAAAAATTAAAGGAGCGAAGACAAAAAAATAAAATACCAACCAACATCTAGTCTTAATTAGGCCAAAATACGAAATGCCAAGAACAATTAATAAGGCACACAAATTTGACATTTATTGTAACTACTCCGTCTACTCTGCTCGGATATATGTATGTACATATATATATATATTTTTCTCTATTGCTTTTGCCTCTTTTTTTTTTTTACATGCTGTCATTTATTTGCTTTTATTTATGCATTTATTTTTATGGGCTCCGCTTTTTTTATGGGCCAAGTCATTATCCAGAGTTTTGGCTGTTGCTGTTGCTGTTTCTGTTGTTGTTATTTGCTTTGACTAAACAAATATTATGGCCATTAAGCAAATTGGTCGAAAAAACATACCCACACACACGTACACACAAATACATAGACACGTACATACATACATATAGACATATATATATATATAGCCTGGGAGTAATACACGTATATGTATAGTTGACCACAAAATAGTTAGTGGTAGATCATAAATGTCGAAGACAATTAAAAAATAAAAAAATAATAATAATAATAATAAACTCGCTTTCCATTTGAATGCTATGCATGTTCGTATGGTCGTCCGGCTCTTGGTTTGGGTTAGCTTAGTCTGTAATAAACTCTTTTGGCTTGATTTGAGTTTGACCGGTTTTTCTTCTTCTTTTTTTTTCCTTTAGTTTTCTTTTTGCTGGTCGAAAGCAATTAATCAGCAATTTTTGTCAATTAAAAAGGCCAAAGGCGTTGAAAGAAAAATCAGTGCAATTATGCAAATTGGTAATACTTTTTTTTTCTGTTTCCCCCTTTGCGTTTTTTTTTTTAGATCTTACCAACTTGAGAGCAAGTTGGAAATGATGAAGAGAGTAAAAAAAAAACCCTTTTGGACTTAAGCCTATGACCTTGCTTTGTTGTCTCATTAGACGCATAATTACGCTGCTAGAGAGAAGGGTTTTAAGACGAAATTAAAAATAAATTACAAGGAAATCCGTGCCAGGCCAGAATCGAAGTAGAAACTCTTACTCAACCCTTTTATGCACACACACACACACACACACACCCACACCACACAGAAAGCAATATCAACAACAACAACAACAACAAAACCTGTCAAAATTAGCGAAATTAATGCGCAAACGAAGCGAAACTGTCAAACGCATAAAACAACAACAGAAAATGAGAGAAAGCAATTTATTTAAGTTTGAGTCGACTAAAAGATACCTACTATCTAATGATAAATTGTCATTTGAGAACTTGAGCAATTCACGGAGAATATCATTTAAATTTTCATTAGCAAACAAAGTGCCAAAACGTCGGGGTAAGCAATAGTATATAAAAGCTAATGAATGAAACAAGCTTCCATTATAAAGAACATACTTATATATATACAGAAGGGAGAACATTAAGCATCGGGTTCATAAATTATTCCAATTTTAATTAAATTCTATTGCCAGATATTTGTTCAAATATAAAATCTATATTTAGTTAAGATAGCAGTAACCCATTTTAGAGTCCTTATATAGTCAGCTGTCTCTGTTTTTTTTCCCTTTCTTTTTTTTGGATGTGCCGCATAAAATAAAAGAACAAAATGGCGTCTTATGTGTCAAATGCGAGTAATTCTAAGAACGAAAGAAAAAAAATAACAAAAAGGTTCACTGAATGAAATTGAAACATTTGCCGCGTCGCTGACAAATTTTCTTCTCTCATTATGGGCAACACAACCCTAAGACCACACCACCGTACCGGTACCGGTACCGTACCGTACCGTACCGTACCGCACCGCACCGCACCGCATTACCACCTTACTTACCTTCTATCATACTCTACCCCTTTTGTAACTGCTTCACCTTCGGCGGCATCCCTCAAATGCAGATTGAAATCCAATTAATGCCGCTGATGGCGTAAAAACGCAAAGCTTTCAACTGATTTTTTATTTTTTCCTCGCATTTTTTGTATTTTTGCATTCTCTCTTCCCTTTGATGAGGCAAACGACTTGGAAAAAAAGGGCGTCGACACCAAAGGTGGGCGTATTGTATGAAATCCTTTTTCCCAATTTTCGTTTTTATATACTTTTTTTTTTTTTTTTTTTTTTTTGAAATGCCGAACGCGTTGCGGCGTTAATATGTTAAATTAGAGAAAGCGTCGGAGAGAAGAGAAAAAAATGTGCTAAGAAGGAGAAGTTGCCCACGGCGTACGGCAAACAACGAGGAACAGGAAGAAGAGGAGGATGAAGAAGAAGAAAAAAGGAGAAGACTTTGGGTACGGAAACTGTCAACACAATAAATTGTGACCGCATACAATACGATGGCAAATGGGTCCAGTGAAAGTTTTGTGGCTGGTAATGCGATAGACCAACCCATGCTCCATGACCATCGAATGAAATCCAATTGAATGATGGCTCGGGCTTAATTAGAAGCCTGCAAGGCGAATGGGTTGCCGGAAAACTTTTTTTTTTCTCGTTAGAGAAGATGAGAGAGAGAGAGAGAGAGAGAGAGAGAGAGAGAGGCAGAAGGAAAAAGAGACAGAGAGAAAGAGATACACTCACATACAGGGATAACAGGTTAGTGGCAGTTCGAGGAATATTTCAGTTATTTGTTATTAGAGGCGATGCAAAAGAAACATATGTCCACTCTATGGCATTATCCATCTTATGATTGAATCAACATTAATCAAATCGACTAAACATTTTGTAATACTTAATAAATCATTTTAACAAAAATTAACCCAAAATTGCATTTAAAAAATTCTCTAATAAAGGAGACAGAAATTAAAAAATACAAAAAAAAAAAAAATCGAAGTAAAAATAAAATTAAAAATTTAAATTGGATACACAAAAACATGCTTCATTGCACAGATCGCATTCGCATTCTAATGACTTCCAATGGGCAGTTTGTAATTACGCATTATTCAAATTGCAAAAATTTGCAACAACAAGGATTGGAATACACTCTCACACACACACACACACATGCACACACTATAACACTCACATACTCCTCTTGGTCAAATTTAAACTCTAAACAGGCGCAAAAACAGACGGCGGACCACAAAAATCGGGTCAACTCGAATGACAAATGTGCTAAAAGAGAAACGGGAAACGGAACGGGCGGAATGCTACAAAAGGAGATGGAGGCAGTTGCAGGAGCTACATATGTATATATATACTAGCAGGGTGACGGGGAGCATCGGGCAGGGGTGGACAACTTCTCTTTCTACCATATGTTTAAATGTTGCGCCCTGTTTTTTGGTTTGACTTTCAAAATGTCAAATACATTAAACGTGCATTTGCGTTTTGGGGTTTAGTTGCGATTTGCTGGCCAAAAAAAAAAGGGGTCGGAGATGGAGGGAGAAGCGTTTCGAAAGAGTCGTTTAGAGTTCCTGACAGTTGAAATTTACCTTTTGGCCATAATGACATCACGTACACAAAAGGTGTGTGTGCTTTTCGGTTGTCCTTTCCGTCTCGCCTAGTCCCTCTCTCGCCACACCTCCCCCCTCCCCCCACTCGTTTCACCCTATCACCCCTGACCCGATTCGTTTTGCCATGGTCATATACCTCGTCCCTCTACATATGCTATTTGTTGCATACTATTGAGAGGACGAGCTTTAGGTTGTGTGTGTGTGTGTGTGTGTGTGTGTGGTATGTGCGCTTTTGTGGCTTGCAGGCCGTAAGCCGAACCAGCCATGGGCTAATGTGAATCCGAAAATGTAGCCAATGGACAATCACATAAAACAAATTACACGTAAAGTTCCAACCAAAGCCCACAAAAGTATGCTACAAAATGCAAGTGCCGAGCTGCATTACGAGCATACAGGATATGGGTGGCATGTAACACAAGGAAGGAACACAAAACTGTTCTGTTTTCTGCTTTAGCTAAAGTTAAATACGGTCATATCCCCTCCCATCCCCCCCCCATACCTTTTACACCACCCTCGTCTCAGCCCGCTCACATCGAACGCTTAAAAGGAAAGCAAGTCCAGAGTAAGTGAAGTTTTATGGCCAACACCTTCTATTAAAAAAAAAACGAAAAAGGTTTTCATTTTCATAGGCATCCCATTCGTTTGGTATTCTTAATTTGATTCTTAACCAATATTTCTCTATTTTGCCACACTCGATGATATCAACTTGGCTAACACAATGACAAGGTAAGTCCCCCCCCTCCCCACCTCTTTTTCTTTTTGCCTTACAAGTGACGCGAAGCGCGAGCGAAAGCGTTTGGTAAATCTTTACAATCAACGTATTTTGAGCTCTTTCCTTCCAACAGTTTTCCTTCCTTTTTTTCTTGCTTTCTTTGGCTATTCCTTCGGTGCGAGAGGTGAGGGGCATTACCAAACTGACTGTGAGATAATCAAATGAAAAAACGTAAATGTCTCGTTAAATTGCACAGAAATTAGATTTTTTTTCCTTTTTTTTTTCATTTTGCCTCTCTTGCTGGCGCGCTTTGCCAGGAAAAATCAGAGCATGACCACTGGCGTGTGTGTATATATATATATATATATATATACATATATTTCTATCTGTGTATTGCGTGTATGTGAGGGGGATGGGGGCTTGTGTGTGAAAAATCAAATTAAGTATACGTAAAACGCGAACAGTCAGGATCTCGCTGGTCTACTCCACTCTGCTTTACGCCACTCTGCTCTGCTCTGCTCCGCTCTGCTCTGCTCTGCTATGGTCTGGTCTGCACTGATGCTGAAAATCAAGGCGAGTTGTCGATTGGTAAAAGCTTTTAAGGTGGCCAAGGGGAGAAGAGTGTCACAACTGGGATGGACTGGGGCACCACCGCACGCTAAAAGCCAACTACTATGCTACCTTTAATTGGATTACAAGTGTATGTGTGTATGTGTGTGTATGTGTATGTGTATGTCCACCACGACGAGGGTTGGCCAACACCAAAAGTTGTGAAAAAGCATAAGTTTGCATTTTTATGAAGCTCTTACGTATATCGGTGGGGAAATGACAACCATATGGCACAACAGACTACATTAGAGAACAATACGCAAAGTGATGTGGATGTGCAGGTTACCAACCAAAGCGCTAAGAAGTAAAAGCAGAAGGAGGTGTTGGGGTTGGGGTTGGGGTTGGAGTTAGAAGTCGAAGGTCGAAAGGGAGCTGTGTGTAACATGAATGTGGCGACAATTCGAGGTAGTGTTGAAGGGTAGTTGAAGGTTGCAAGGTGCAAAATTCATATAAGATGCCAACTTAATGATAAGCTTTTGGGTTAGATGGAAGACACGAACAGAACAATGCCAAAATATAGTTGAAATTCGGTTAAGATATGGAGCAAAGATTACAATTTAAATATATTGGGGTTCACAAAATAAAATAAAAAAAAAAAGTAGGAAACGCTACCAACAAAAAAAATGAACATCAATTTTCCTTTTCCTACGGTAACAACTTAAAAATATGAAAAACTGCATCCCTTTTTAGGGTAGGGAAAAAAAGGGCTCCTCTTTAAAGTATAAAAAATATGATATATATGTATATATATTTTATATATTTATATCTATATGTATATTCTTGTACCACAGTTTCTGTGGCAATTTATCTCATAAATATCTGATATTTCCGTCAATTTAAGTGCTTGCCAGCCAGTTGGCAATCATAATTTGATTAACGTTTAAACTGCCCGCTCAAAAGTAAATTTGGCGACTCACATACATAGTTTTCCCTCCCCAAATATATTTATATACACACATACATACACACAGGCACACACTGAAACACCCACACAGCGAGTCGAACGGACAGAGAGAGAGAGAGAGACAGTCCTTTTGCTTAAATATTTATAAATTTATATATACGATACGATATTTTGCCATATACAAAGCGAATTGGTTATTAACTTTTCGTTTGGGGTATCTTCTGTGCCTCGTTGCTAGAATTTGGCTGTGCATTTTAATTTAATTAAAAGTTATGGCGGAAATGTAGCGTAAGAGGTAGATGGTCATGTATGTATGTGTATGTGTGTGTGTGTGTGTGTGTTTGTGTGTATGGGTGTTGTAGTGGTACTGATGTTGGAAAGTATGGGTATATATGCTACCAATAATAAACCAAATTATTGCATGTATAAATGAATTTGTATGTTTATGTCTCTCTCTCTTTCTCCCTCTCTTTCTCTTTCTGTGTGTGTGTGTGTGTGTGTTTTCGCAATTAGGAGCAGCTGGCGTTTCAGGTTCTCTGGGTATGTATGTATGTTCCTGTGGCTTTTGAGCCCTTTTTGTGCCAGCCATAATTGAGTTAGGCTGACATACACAAATTGTACTTGTAGTTGTAGTTGTAGTTGTTTTCTATAGTTGTTGTTATAGTTTACTTTAGCATACTTTCAGGCAAAATGTCAATAACACAACCAAAAGTTTTATGTGTGTTTGTGCGTGTGCAAGACTTTTGTTTATGGCATTTAATCTAATGTCTCTTCGAAAATTTCTGCATAATTTTGCATTGTTTTTAGTGCTGACAGTGAGATAACTAATAATTGCCTTTGTCTCTCTCTCTCTCTGTCCCTCTCTCTTTCTCTCTATCATTTTCTCAATATCTTTGGGTTTATTTCTATGTGTGTATATATTGCGAATACATATGCCGTCAAGATGTTATCTAATTGCATTACTTGCATGTGCCTTGCATACTTTTAGGGCTGCCTTCCGAGTCAATTAGTCGGCATTAATGATTTATTGCATACTTTTAGGCAAACTATTGTTCTTCTACCTTAAGCCTTGCTTTTAATCGGCTTTTATACTTTACTCAACTCAACTCAACTCCACTTCACTTTACTTCAGTCAACTGACTTGTCTTCCTTTCACATTCCCGGGTTCCTCTTTGCTGCTGCTGCTGCTGCTGCTTTACTGTCTGTTTGATATAAAAGTTTTCATTCATTAGCGAGGCAAAAATCATTGCATACTTTATGGCTGCCTGAAAAAGGATTTAACCATGATTCATTTTAGGCATTTGTTTGATAATTAAAATGGGATAATCTAAGTAAAAACATTCAATAAGCAGCCTTATTATTACCATTTTCATTTACATTTACAATTTCCATTCCCATTTCCTTTTAACCTCAATTTCCGTTTTCTGTTTACAAGTGATATATATATATATATATATATAATTGTAGATTCATATATATATATATATATATAGATATATATACGTATGCATTTATTTGAATTAGCTGACTGACTGATTTGGACTCTACAACTACTGCGACTGTTCATTAGCCTTTATAAACTTCATTCTAATTAGATTATTATTATTATTATTTGAGAATGACAAATACAAATGTAACAAACAACAAAAGGCAGCAACTACAACTACAAATGACAAAAGTTGTTAAGGTTTAAGTTGGAGATGGACAACAGGATAAGAGAACCAAAAAGCTAAATACTGATTCTAACAGTTTGAGTTGATCTTGTGGTTATATGTTGCTAAAGAAGAAAACGAAGCCAAGCTAGGAGGATGATGATGATGACTAAGATGGTGATTGCGGTGTGGTGTATGGGGTATGGGGTATAGGGGTATGGGGGTATGGGGTATGGAATGTGGGTTCTATGCCCACAAAACAAAATGTGTCTGAGCCTGAAAAGCACTCATACACAGGAAAATGCCCATCAGCTGGCAATGTCTCAGACCACAACATGTCCAATGGGCCCAAATGCAACCAACAACAACAACAACAACAACAACAACAACAACAACAACAACAATAACAGCAACAACAACTGAACTGAACCAAACTGAACTGTCTGCATAAGTTGAAGATAAACGTAAACCGCATGCACGGCACAATAAACAGACATCCGTGTGCATTTCCCTGACTATTTGTCAAAAACATTGCAATAACAACAAGACCAGGGGACAAGGCTGTAAAAAGAGAAAGGGGGAGTGTCCATGGACACCCAAAGTATAGAGGCAACCAAAAACCAACGAACAGATAAACCCTTGACTGCAGTCAAGGGACAGAGTTTCTGCCATCTGCCATCACACCATGGCAAGGGAAGGTACGTTGAAGGTAATTCATGCTATGGCAAGGTGAGGTACAACTCGGTGCGGTGAGGTGCGTTGCAATGGCAAAAGAAAGAGTATGAAGGGTGGAGGGGGGGAAGGGGGAATGGAGAATGTTTGCATTGGCCATGCCAGCGATAATAAACCAACAACAACCTGCGCGAAATGAGAAATGCAGCATAATATTAACCACAAACTGAGATTGCAAGGCATGGCCTGAGCATGGGGAGAACACAAACACAAGAGCTCAATTTGCCCCAAAATACACTGAAAGAAATGGAAGTTAAGAAATCTAATTGATTATAGAAAATCCAAGGATAAATCAAAATCAAAACATCTTGGGCTTAAATGTTAAATGAAAACTGAATTGAATCAGCAACTATTTATTTATTTTAAAAGACATTACATATAATATAGATATCGTTCAGATATTGAATCTGCAGTTAATTGTTGTTTGAATTAAAAGAACTTTGCAATCCTAGTAATCCAAAGATAGAGCTAATTCCTATTCTAAGGTTTAATAACACATAAAGGAATTTAATTGAAGTTTGAATAAACTTATCAAATATGAAAATTTTTATAGAGTTACGGTTATAATATTTTCACATATTTTCATCATTTCTTGCAGTGTAGTATCTGCAGCACACTGCCTGTCATAACCTTCACACCGACCACAGACGGGAGCAAAACTTTTGCATGCGGATTTTTCTCTGATGATGTTGCTGCTGTTGCTGTTGTTGTTGTTGTTGTTGTTGCTGGTATCCGCCTCAGTGGAAGGAAATGAGCTGCAGTTGCATTGCCCCAACCAATTTCTCACTCTCCTACCACCCCCCTCCCCCACACAATACCTAACCACCCTTCACCTTGCCAATCTACCATGTAATAACAAACCAAACACTGCATAAATTCTGGCATCGAGTTGTCTGTACTTCGTTTTCGCTTTTGGTATTTGGTCAAGAATTGTCCGTCCGTCCGACCGTCCCACCGTCCGTCCGTCCATCCGTCTGTCCATCTGTCTGTCTTTCTGTCTATTTGTCTGTCGGTCTTGTTTGAATTTGGCTTGTTTCGCCAATGATTCGCTTCTATTGTTTGGAGGCTCTATATATGCCTTTTGTTTTGTTAATTTGCCTGGTCCAATATCGAATGGAATGCGTCTTTGCTTATAGGCTTGACTTGCTTTATTTGAAATCCATTGGTTAGGTTGGGTAAAGATTGAGCAAAAGTTAAGTATGGGGAATGGGGAATTGTGGGGGGAATGATGGAGTTGTGAGTTGTAGCTAACTAACTAAGCTACTTACTTGAACTTATCGAAAAATGCCCATACATGTGAAAAACTTCACATGGATTGGACCAATGAAGGGCTTAGAAGAAATTATTGAAAACAATTGTCTAAAATTTAATTTGTTTTTCCAGCAAATGAAAATGCAAGACAAGAAAAAACAAACAAAATTTAATTAAACATAATATTGGAGAATTTTTGGGAATTTTTCCTAATCGTATGCAATCGTTTCTCTGTTAGCCCTCTCTCTCTCTCTCTCTTTTCTATCTCTCTCTCTCTCTCTCTCTCTTTCTCTGACTATGCTTGGTATGCAACTGTCTATTACAGTTGGCATTAGGCTTTTGGCCAGTAATTTCTAGGTAACTAATGCTCTTAGTCCTGCAGCAGCAGCAGCAGCAACAACAACAAAACATCAACATCCACATATATCCTGTTTTCAGCGATTTACCGGGGAACATTTCCTAGACTCTAGGGCATACTTAAACCAATTTTAATTACATGCATGATGATTGCTTTGAAGGCTCACAAAAAGGGGCCGTATAGCACAGCCGCACGGAGAGAGAGAGAGAGAAAGAGAGAGAGAGAGAGAGAGAGAGAGAGAGAGAGAGAGAGAGAGAGAGAAAGATATGGTGATGGGAGGGGGGAAATGGAGTTTATCAACACCACATTTGTCGCATACAACAGACAGAGCAAAAAGAAAAAAAAAGTAGGAGGGGTGAAAAAAAAAAAATGGGAAACTGAATGGCAAGCTAATTGAATATGAGTATGAATGGAGGCAGTATTCATTCTCATTCTCTATTGCCCTCATTCTTTATTTCTTTCACTTTCTCTGTCTCTGTCTCAATCTCTCTCTTTCTCACTTTATAAGCCCCTTAAAGCCGCAGTGATGACAACAATAACGAAAGATGGGTAAAAGAAAGAACGAGTGGGTGGAAAAAAAAAATACGTTAGTAGTAAGAGGGATGAGGTGTGGAAGGCTAGGGGAAGGAGGTGGCAAATTGAAGAAGGTAAACTACCATAACGAGAAGAAGAATCCGTTGCCACTAATGGAAAAAGCATCAATGGCTTATGGATTGAAAAGCAGTGGCGAAAAATTTATGGATTTTTTTACACAGTGGGAATCACTTGAGGCAAATGGGATGGACGGTAGTCCATAGCCCGTAACCCGTAACCCGTAACCCGTAACCCACCACCCACCTGTCGTCTTCATTGTCGTTTTCATCGACGACGTTTTGCGTATTTGCAGAATTTGAGCCTCTCGTCATCTCGTCTTGCTGTTAAGCTAATCAAACAAATGGCTAAGAAGACATAGCCAGGGATGGACAGAAAACAATGGATGCATAAAATTAATCAGTCTATAATACGGATTGTTCAATATCAAAATTCAAAATGTTTGAAGGCAAGCCGATGAGAATTCTTCAACTTTTCATTGATTACATTGGCAACCCTAAAGATTGGAACACTTTTTTTGTGCCTAGGGAACTAAGTATATGAAGGGAGAACAATCTCTTTACATTAATGCAATCTGAAATTTCAGTAACTGATGGAAATCAGAATTAAATGAAAATTTATATATATATATATTAAATTTTTCCATAAGTTACGTTGGCAACCCTACAGTTTACAGCTATGTTTGGCCAGAGAATTGCCTATGTATATATGAGAACGTACGAGTTGAAGGTAACAACAACTAGGCGAATGTTAAATGCGTTTTAAAATGACGCCCATGACGCAAACAATAACCTTATAAACTGTAAGGCCGAGAGCAAGACCTGCCCCGCCTTAGCTCCCCCTCTCCCTCTTTTAGCTGCTGCGGAAGCTACCGCCACCCACACTCTATGGCGCTGTATACACAAATAAACATTCAAGTGGAATTATTGCAACGAAATTCAAAGGATTACGACAAAAGCACGTTCACAGGATTCAACAGAAGCAGCAGCAGCAGCAGCAACAGCAACAGCAGCAGCAACAGCAACAGCAACATCAGCAGCAACTGAAGTCCTGCTCTGACACAAGGCTGCAAGGCTGGGATCGGCTCCAAAACTGGCTCCGGGTTGCCAATGACAACAATGCGGGCGGCATGGCAGAATGATGAAGCATTGAATGGGCTTTTGCGGGATGACGGGGTCGGCTCTGTGGCCAGTAGCAGCAGCAGCAGCAGCAGCAGCACCAGCAGCAGCAGCAGCAAGTTCAATGAAGGAAAATTATGAAGCCTTATTTATTGTTTATGCGTGCGCATAGCTCATGCTACAAGAGAAATCAGGGAAGAGAAGAGGGGGAGGAGGAGGGGTTGGTGGAGTATAAAGAGGGGAAAGAAGCTGAATGCTGTTGTAATTTTTGTTTTATACTCTATGATGGATAAACAACAAAAACAACAACAACAACAACAAAAACAAAATTAAACAAATATAGAGCATAAGTATTGTATAGGTTATAGTGACTAACTAAACATGTTTGTCATTCGTTAACAATTATTTTTATATATCTAGAAATATAATTTTAATATTAAAACGCGTCTTAAGTATTTGCATTGAAAGTATCTTAAACTTTTATTACCATTTATTTATCTAAAGGGTATTAATTTGATCACCCTTACGAGAGAGTATTATTATTATTTTTTTTTTCAGCAATCACACAAACATATTAATATCAATGGAAGGACGAATGGAACGCACACATATACACATACACACGCACACTCAGTTATTGGTATGGTACTTCGTTCAGAGTATGCGAAAAATTTGCACAAATAAATATGAATTGCACTTTAATGCATATTAAGCTACATACGGATGGTGGTGGTCGGATGAAAGTAGGACACAGAGGTGTAGAGAATGGGAAATGGGACGGCATGAGTTTATTATTAAATAAAGTGCCCACTGTGCGCCACACACACATATACACACAGCTACTGTTTGTTAATATTCAATATTTATTGTTGTGTATAATTGAGTGAAAAGTAATATGTTTGTGTGATTACACCAGGAAATTGGTAAGAAAGAATAAATGGCTGATTCAAGAACGCAAAAAAAAAAAAAAAAAAATTGGAAATATTGAAGGCAAATGAAAACTCTCAATATAATGGCTAGCCAAATAAAAATGATGTGCAAATTATTTATTACCATAAATATGATTAACCATATGGCATAAGGAATCAATCAATTTATATAATTAATTTTCCCATTGGCCAATTAGAAAAATTAAACAAGGAAAAAAAACTTACAAGAGAATATCCTTCAAATTGAATAGTCGATGAAATTACATTAAATAGAATCGGACGACTTACCTAAAAAGAGAAGAAGAAGAAATTATATAAATTTTTTTGATAATTTATTTAATAAAATATTAAGTGGAGAATAATTTAGTTAATCAATTTGGTTTAATATTCAAGCGATGGAAGATATGTAAGAGAAAACCTTTAAAAATTTCACATTATTATTTCATATTCGAGTTCACATTCGATTTTTCAAAAATCGATGCCAAATTTTCTTTCTTTGATTATCCTTAATTTATTATTGGATTATATAATATTTGTCAAAAGTAAACCAAATAAATTTTTGTCAAAATACTGATTATTATTCTCAATGAATTTCATATTTTTATTTACTTTGATTATATATATACATATAATATATATCTTAAGTTAAAAATTCAAACCATTCTCTATACTTTACATAACGGAAATCAGGACTTAAAATATATGTAGTCAGGAAACTGATTTATTTTGTTAATTCCAATTAATATAGTTACATATGGTATAGATGAAATCGAGGAAAAAATTGGACACAGTTCAAATTGATGAGTTTTCCTCTCTTTTTTTTTTCTTGCTTATTCTCAATCTCTGCAGGAAAATTTGCTATCAACTATATGCATTTTGGCAATCTCTGTTATTGGCTTTTCTATTCCACTGACTCTTCTTCTTACCTTTTACCCCTCCCTTTCTATCATATCTTCTGTTTCTCTCTCTCTCTCTCTATCTGTCTCCCTGTGTATGTTTCTCTATGAAAATCAAGTATTCTGCCGCCTGCCTGTATTTTGAATTATATTTTTGAATTATGCATTTTTGGTGAAATTTTGCCAGAACGTTCGTCGTCATCGTCGTAGTCGTGGCACAAGTTAAATTTATTATTAGATGCCGCATTACGTGGAAGGTGCCGCTGCCGCCGCTTGCAGTTTGCCGCTTGCTGTGCAGTGATTCATCAGAATTTATGCAACCGAAGAGAGAAAGAGAAGAGGGGGGCAAAATGGTTATGGCTAAGAGGCAAGGGGAACAGCAGCAGCAGCAGCAGCTCCTCCTGTTGTTGGTCCTGTTTTTGTTTTTATTTTTTTGGTTTGGTTTTCTTTTCTTTTCGTGTGTTTTTTTTTTTTTTTTTTTTTTTTGTCTTTTTTCTTGTTGTTTTGTGGTCGCCCATATAATTTGATATGCTGCCTTGGCAGTTGCATTTTCTGTTGTGGCTCATAAATTTTGCCAGGCAAAAAACATTTGTCTGCTGCTCTGACATGCATGGCATTAACTGGCTAGAAGAAGGAGAAGAAAAAGATGTAGAATTCAGTGGCTCTGTAGCATCCACACATTTGGTGGCACAGTAGATGGGAATTTTGGATTAATGAAGTGCCTGAAAGATTAGATGATGCCACATGCATGGATTGTTGGCCAACAACAACAACAACCGTCGGCCGTGTTGAGAAAACGAGTAAAGATGGAGCTTAGATGAAGATGGAAATGACTGCCTGCATGTGTGTGTGTGTGTGTGTGTGGGGGGAATATGTTGGTATAAAAGTTATTGACAAAACTGTTGTTGGTCATAAATTTAGTTATGGGTAAAACTGCAGTTAAATTAATTGCCCAGGACTCGTAAACACCTATAGCATTAGGCTGCGTCTCCTTTCTCTTCCCCATTCTCCCTTTCTCTAGCTCTCTCTCTCTCTCTCTCTCTCTCTCTCTCTCTCTCTCTCTTGTATTGCATGTTGCTCGCGATTTCTGATGTTTTTATGCCTTTTTAACACTTCTTTTTCGTTTTCTCAGCTAAGCAGCTCACGCAATTTCCATAAAAATAATAATTATAATAAACGTGAGCCGTAGTCCCCAACTTTAATCACGAATAGCCTGGCCGGGGTTTTTGGGGATACCAGCAGAAGGAGATTGTGTGTGTGTGTGAGAGAGAAAGAATGGGGGATGAGTGCTATGGTGCGGTGGGAGTTTGGGTGTGGGTGTGGGTGTGGGTGTTACGGTGAGCGGTGAGCGGTACAAGCGCAGCCTTGCCAACTTCCGCTGTCGACTTGTTTTATGCTTCCGGCCAGCGGAAGTGTTTGCCTAGTTGCCGCGCTAGTTTTGTCGCCTGCGACAAAGCACACGGCACCAAGACGCAATGGCAATGGCAACAACTATGAACGAACAAGCAAGGACTATAGACCGAGCAAAGAGTGCGACAACAAGGATAACTTTGATTTGCATTTTGCTCTCTCTCTCTCTCTCTCTCCCTCTCGCTTTCTCACTCTTTCTCTCTTACACTATCTAGTACCTCAAGTTACTGATGGTACACACACACACACCACCACCCACAACACGTGACAACAATGCAAAATTTTCGTACCGAGTCAATTACCCAAGACACATTAGCAGCTGCGTGCTGGGGTCCTGTGTCCTGTGCCAGCTATCCTTCTTCAAACCAGACAAATCAAAATGCAATTCAAGCTATACACACACACACACCCGTACATACACACACACAATGGGTAGCAAAAAAAAAAAAAGAATATGTGATATATGATATGGTTTATAATAGAAAGTAGACTCGATAAGGTTTCCTTTTAAAAATTTCACTAATCGATTGTTTTTAGGAAAATGTTGAAAAACGTTTTTAAAATTAGTTGAAGTCCCTTCTTTCTGAAATTCTGATATAGAATAAGCCTCATTTAGGATAAAGAAAGGCTAATATTTCTTGTACCTTATAATTAAATTTAATTATTAAATTTCTTTAGTTTTCTTATTTTTTTTTTTGACTTTGAATTTCGAATTCCAAGAAAAAACTAATAAATAATATTTGTAATAATATAAAAGTGCAACTAGTTAAGGAAATAGATTTAATATACGAACGTTTTTTTTATTAAATTTAAACTAAGCAAAAATGGGATTAATTAAGCTAACTGTAACTAAGTTTAAGCAAGTGTGTAATTAATTAAAATCAACAGCATTTTGATGACGACTTGAAAGTATTTCGCCTAAAGTTGCGTTGCTATATAAACAAAAGAATTGCTATAATAATATATATCTATAAATGGATATATAAAAGCAAACAATTAAGAAACTATTAAGTACTTTACTAATCAATCACTTAAACTATATGATCTTAGATACAAGTGTACAAGTATAAAATTATTATTATATCTACATACTATATAAATTTCATTAATATTTCTATAGACTTTGGTTTCATTTATCCTTAAATTTTTAATGTAACCCACTGTGCATGCAATTCACAATATTTTCTATGACCAGTTTGCTTTTATGCCAGCTGCCAAGTTTGAGTGAGAAAACTTGTTGAGCTCAGCTTTTGTCCCTTTATCTCTCGCTCGCTCCATCTCTCTCTCTCTAGCTCTGTGTGTGTGTGTGTGGGTGTGCGTGGGTGTCTCTGCCTCTCAATTGGTATCTATTCAGTACCCCCGCTAACGATCCTACGGCTGCAGCTGAGTCTTATCTATGACGCAGTGGCTTTTCAGCTACTAAAAGCAGCATGCAGAGGCAACAGCACCACATTATGTACAACTCATTTAAAGCGCCAGCAGAAGCGACAACAACTTTGTAAGTTTTTCTGGAAAATTGCTTGGAAAAAATTGAAAATTATTTATGCTGTGTGCAGTTTTTTTTCTTTTTCTCTTTCCTTTACTTTTTCCTTTTCTTATTTTATTTTTTTATTTTTGAAGCTGTCAATAGCCTTTGCTTTACTCTCTCGCTCGCACTAACTTTTGTCTCTCTCTCTCTCTCTCTCTACACACACACACTTTCTCGCTCTCTAACTTACTCTTATTATATCTTTTGGGGCAACGAAACGAAAAGTATACAAAGTTGTCGCTATGCCCGCTGGCGGCATGCGCTTGCATGCAAAAGTCTACTTTGTTGCCTTAAGTACTTATGTCAGGGACCAGAAGCACAACCAGAACAAGAATCAGGACCAAGACCAAGACCAAGACCAAGACCAACACCAGGACCAAGATGTTCGTCTTCATCTTTATACTTTGTCTAGAATATGGATGGGGTGGTGGGAGTGGGCTGCTGATGCGCTTTTCTTTGGCTCTGGCTTAGCATAATTTTAGGCAAACGCACGTTGCTTAGTTTATAGGCAAGGCATAGGATTCGTTCTCGTCATTGCCATCATCACCATCGTCAGTGTCGTCAGGCGTCGTCCTGTTGGCAGAAATGTCAACTGTTTTTAATTGCCCAAGACACCAGCAACAGCAGCGGCAGCAGCAGCAGCGGCAGCAACGGCGACAGGACCAACATTGTCTGGCTTGGTTGCCTTGGCACGTCCGAGACAAGAAAATTAGCCTTGCTCAACCGCTCCCCGCCCCGTCGCCATCCTTCGACACACTCTCCACACCAATGCCTTAAAATAACTGTAAAATTGTGTAACAAAAGGATTTTCATAAGCTGCGCTCATAAACTATTGGAACAGAGTAAAAGAGACAAAGACAGCGACAAAAAAAAAAAAAGAAAAGAAAAAAAAAGGGACAACAACAAAGGCTAAGAGACCGAATGGTAGAGGGTGTGGGTAAGAAGGGGCAGTCTGTGGGAGGTGAGAGGTGGATAGAAAACTGACGCTATAAGGTTCGATTTAATGGCCTGGAACTTTGTAAGTTAGGGGCGAACGAATACAAAATTTTTGTCCAAAACAAACCCTTAACACACCCTCCCCCTTCTCACAGCCCACCCACCGGCCTTACCCACACCACTTTACAAAAAAGAATGAAACGATTTTTGCATAAAAAGCTCAATTTATAAATATTTTAAGGCCAATGGCTAATGCGCTTTTGTGTTTCGTTTAACGTTTAACGCCTTCGCGTAGGCAGCACATTTTGTAATGGGAATAAAAACACAAAAAAAAAAAAATGAAGAAAAAAAAATGAAAACAAAATATAAATGAAGAAAACGAGAAAATATATAAGTCAAAGTTAAATGAAAGTTGAATATATATATATATATATATATATATATTGAGCAACTAAGTAAAGAAAAATTATTGCCAGAATTTGGTGACCCCGACGCCGCGTTACCTACTAATTCTACTAAATTGAGATCAAACCAAAGCTAAACTGTCTAATTGAAGATCCCTAACTGATAATACTAGACTAAAGAGCATATAAGAGGATATATATATTAGATAACAATGGCATTCATTGGCATAAGTATTTTCATAATAGACTTTTCCAGCCTGGTATTTTCCATAGTTTTCTGGCACATAGACAAAACCATTGCATAGTTTGAGACTGGCTAATTAATTTAAATGCGTGAAATTTTCGCAGCAATGCCAAGGCTCAGCAAACAACATACAAATGAGATTTATGTGCTGGAAACTGGCGGGAGTCGGGTAAAGTGTGGGTAGTGTGAGGAAGGGATGGTGGGAGGGAAAGGGAGGTAAGGCTTGGGTATCAGAATCACCAACAGCAGCACCGGAACCAGCTTCCACCAACACCAACATCTATCTCTCTCTGCGATGCGCCTCTTTCCATCATCATCATCACACAGAGGCCAGGTCAAGTGGGTGACTTTGGTGGGTTAAGCTGCTTATCAAGTTGAGCATTGAAATTATAGCCGCGAGCTAGACACAAGAGAAAGGAGCTTCAGTCAGCTAACCAGGATACCAGAGACTAGAAAACAGAATAGCAGCCACTTTGTTATGGTGAATGTTGTTTCTGTTCTTGTTCGTGTTGTTGTTGGTGTTGTTGTTGTTGTTGTACGAGTAAGAGAATGGAGGGTGGGGAGCTTTGGAAGGAGAGTACAGCAGCAGAGGACAAGTACAAAGGCATCCTTTTAAATTTCCTGTCATTTGCCACACAATACGCTGGAGAGCGGCCACGAGATGAGTCTCAACTAGACTCGATGCTAGCTACTGCAATTGTTGAAGCTCCACAAGCTGCACTGCGTCTTGGTTATGGAATGGAATAAAAGTATAGAGGCGGGAAACGTTCATATTAGAATAGAGAGAGAGAGAGAGAGAAAGAGAGGGAACAAAGGCAGTAGCAAGCAAGCAAGTCTATTTGTGGGCACTGGAAAAAAAATGATTGAAATGAAGGAAATGATTTTGAAATTTTTTGTCAAGTGGTAAATATTATTTAGAATTTGTCCATTTTTTTTAATGAAGTTTTCATAGTTTTTATTAGGTATGCATACCATTCAAAATATTTCAAGATTTTTTCAGTGTAATCTAGTGCAGGAAAATAACAAAAAAAAAGAGGGAAAAAGAAAAATCGCATTGCTCTCGACGCGGCGCGTCGCTTTGCTTGTTTGCTAGAATTTAGCCGCTGGGAATTTGCATTTTTCATTACGCACAGAAAGAGAGTGAGAGAATAGGAAAGAGAGAGAGAGAGAGAGAGAGAGAGAAGGGGAAGAAAGGGTTTTTGGTAGCTGGGCGCCATATTAACGCCTAGACTCGTTCATGGGGTTAAAAGCTAGTTTCCGGCGGAAGTGGCTGCCGCTGCATTCCCAAGGCCCTCTCTTCTCCGCAACCCCCTTTTGCCATCTCTTGCACTTTCCGATCCACCACAACCCGAAATTATCTCCCTGGCTCTTCTGACTTTTGTTCGAGTTTATGTATTTGTGTGTGTGTGTGTGTGTGTGTAAATAAATTTCTGTGCGAAATGAAATGAATGTGATTGCCAGCGTGACGACGCATGGTGTTCTAAAACCCTCCGCAACTTCACTCCATTTCCATCTCTTTCTATTTCTTTCTCTCTCTCTCTCTCTCTCTCTCTCTCTGCCTTTGCTGTCTCTTTCTCGGTCTCTGTCTTTCTCTTTCTCACTCTTTGCCAGCTGTCGGAAGCAGTTATTATGGCAGCATATTTGCCAGCTTTCTCTCTGGGCTTCGTTTTTGTGGGTTTCTGACGTTTAGGGTATTTGAAATTATTTTGACTAAATATTTAAAGCATATGCTAACTTTGACTATTATTTGTAGAATACCCTAACAGCAAATGAAATTATATTAGATTGCACCGACTTAGGGCAAATTATGCATATACATACATACATAGATATACTTTCTATCTCTATCCTTGAATTGAATTGAAATATACTTAGAATATTATGTTTTCAAATATGTATATAAAATTAAAAATAAAATAATAAAAATAATGTAATAAAAGTTATATCTTATTCAAATTAATTCCCTCACTGGAACTTTTTTATAGAAATCTCAATCAATTAGAATTTACGAGTTTTCCAACTATCCTTTATTTGGAGAAGTCTAACTAAAGTTTCAGAAACATGAAGAAAGTTTTAAATCTTAAAAATAATATTTGATTAAATAATATACACGATACTCTATAGTAGAGTATTGAAAGTTCATGGTACTAAAAATAAACCATCGGAAATGGTTTTGGTCAAATTGCTGCTAGTTCCAAAAGATTATAATGAATTTTGCCTACTATTTGTTTTATTTTTTTCGTTTTTTTTTTTTTTTTTTTTTTTTTTGATTGCCAGCCACAAAAAGAAGATGAGGGAAATTATAATGAATTTTAATGTTATTTGTTCGTTTTCTCTAATCAAATGCGAGTACAAATTGGGAGGAACAATGGATAAATATTGCAAATAATTAAAAAAAAAAAAATAATAAAAACCAAAAGAGAAAAAGGAAATCCATATTTCAAGTATAAAGATAATTATATTTATCAACATAGAAAGCCCGGATCTGCTATTCCCTGACAGTCTCTTTGGCCTAGCCTTGGGTTAATCTTGTACCTGGGCAGTGAGAGTGCACATTATTAATCAAAGTCAATCCCCGAACCCAATCCTCCTATCCCTCTCACCCACTCCGACCATTCTTCTTCATTCAAAGAACATATATAAGAACAAGTTCGGGCGGGTTGGAATGAAAAGCGAATAGAATGTTAAGAAGAAGGGGGGAGGCTTAACAGTAACAGTTACAGCAACAACAACAACAATTTTTGCGCCTAATCAATTTGCTCAAACGTCACAAAGTACGCACATAGAAGAGAAGTTAGCGAAGGAGTAGTGTTGGTAGAGAGAAGGAGAAGGAGAACAAAAAAAAAAAAAAAAAAAAAAAAAAAAGGTGGAGAATGATGATGGTTGGATTGGATTGGGTAGGTGAAAGGGGGTGGAGGGGGGTTGTGGTGCGGTACTGTGCGGTACGGACTCGACAAGGAAAATTTATTTCATTTGTGTTAGCATTTTGCATTTCATTAGGTTTTCATTAAATAAAATGTTGAATTACACGCATAATTTATTCTGAAGACGGAGAACTTTTTTTTTCTCTCTCTCTCGCTCTCTTTCTCCTGTCGTCGTGCGGTGAGAGAGACAGAGGGAAAGCGTGAGAGAGGAAGAAAGGGGGAGAGGGAGAGCGAGAGGGAACACTTTGGGGACCTTTGGCTAACCCAATAGATTTGTCATCCAATCGCTTCAAACCAAGAAAATATAAAGGAAAATCTCATTTTCATTTTATGTATATATGAATATTTGTTTGCTGTTTAATTTGTATTTAAAGAGTATGGCAGATTCGTTCTTTGATTTCTTTTTTTGTGGCCAATTTTAGTTCCTGTTACACGCACACACACACACATACACACACACACAGTGAAATCGAAACAAATTACAATAAAAATGCCAAAGATGCGTGCTAAAAGATTAAAGCCTGACACGAAATGAAGCGTGGCCAAGCCACCAAGAGGACTGACTACGAATGGAATGAGGATTAGGAGGAGCGGAGGTAGGGCAAGGCGAATGGGTATAGAGATGGGGGGGGAGAATGAAGATGAGGTTTAGGTGGATGGGGATAGGATTTTCATATGGCATCAAGTACATCATTGGGTTCGTTTTAGTTTCCTTCCTCTTGTCATCAACTGTGGGCTCCACTTGGAAGTCAGAGAATGGCAAAATATTTATACAGCTTCTTGGCCAAAATCAAAGGTTGAATGAGTTCAGTTCTTTGGTATTTTCTCTCTCTTTCTCTCTCTCTCTATATCTGTCTCTCATTCGTACTAGCTATCTCTATCTATCTTAACTTGTTTCTTTTTCTGTTGTGTTTTTGGCTTCATTTTGACCCTAATGATAAATTACTTTAATTAATGCCGCCATATTGTCTTTGGCCATTATGCAAGTTCATTGGGTTTAATTTGTGTATGTGCTTTGGTGTGTGTGTGCGTGCGTCTGTGTGTGTGTACGGGTGTGCGTGTGTGTTTGGGTATGCGTATGCTTTTACTCAAAGCTGATTTATTTTGTTTCCTTCTTGGCCTTGCGGCTCAAGTATTTTGTCTTCTTTGCGTTTCATTTTGTATGTCGGTTTCTTTTTTTGCGTCTCCCTTTATTTGTTCTTGTTTTTGTTGTTTTGGTCTAAATGCAACAGGCGCAACGAATAAGTTAGTTGACATATTTGTTCTGGCCAAGGCTTAATTAATTGGCTTAGAACTTGAACTTTGAGGGCAAACGGAAAGAAATGTTTCGTTCTCTTTCATTTTTTTCCTTCTTCCTTTTTTTGTTTTTTTTTTTGTTTTTTTTTTTTTTGGTTTTTGGGGAATCTGTAAGAAACTATTTGATTCATTGGAATGGTCGGTTGTCGGTTGTCGGTTGTCGGTCATCGTTGGTCGTCACTGGCAAAAGGACACGTGACCGAAATGTATAAAAAGTCTTACATTGATTGCGTGTATGATGCGGTTTCATTCTTTAAGTAGAAAGGGACCAAAGGTACTTATGTACCTACCGCTAGGGGTGGGGAGGGTGGGGGGAGGATGGATGGTGGGAAGGAACATATCGATATGATGGTCATATGATAATATGAAGGGGGAAAAAAAAAAAACAGAAAATAAGTTAGTTGATTTTCTTAAGTAAATAGAAAAGTAAATGCAATTCAATCAATCGATAGATCATTAAGCTCAACTAAAAGCCTTTCAAACATTGACAAATTAACGAGAACTATGAAAGGATATGTCATCTTTATATAGAATTCCGAGAAAATATATATGAAGTGATTGCCTGCCTTTGGGTTTATGTCTACTATAATTTTGGTTTAATTTACTTATAGATTAACTTATATTTTTAATTGATAGTGAATTTACTAATAACTATATTTATATCTTTTCCATTTATCTAACTCTCTAGTATCTGCAAGATAAATTAATTAACCAATTCAAACTTTTAAGTATATAAATGGAAACTTTATTTAATTCCTTTAAAAAGATTTTCGATTTTTGTTTGTCTTTTCCATATTGTTTTGCTCATATTTGATTTTTTAAAGAAGGTTATCATCTGATCGTCCTTCAAGCAAACACTTAAAACTAAAATCGTATGAACTAAAAAAAAAAAATATATATATATGTATATATATATATATATATTAGTATGTATATATAAATAATAGAAAGGAACCAAAAACTACATTTAATTCGAAATTATGTTTCAACTAATCTAACTTAAAATTCTACTCTTGTCCATATACACACACACATACACACACAAACACACAGAGAGAGAGAAGGACATACATATAAAAGAAAAGAAGAGCGTCCTTGTCATGAAGCTTACTGTACCGGAAGCAAGCGAAAAAAATCTTAAAATGAGCACTCAAGTGGCACATGAAGTTAAGAAGAAGAAGAAGCATAAGCAGAAAAAAGGGGCAAAGGAGAAGAAGTCACTTTGGAATGGGGTAAGAGTATTCAAGTGGCACGAATGGAACACCGTCACCCCATCCAGCCAAAGTATTGCCAAACAGAGCAAACAGAGAAGAAAAATAAAATTAATATTAAATTAATTCTGAACATGAAGTGTGTGAAGAAAATTGCAGAAGTCGCAGTAGCAACAGCAACAAAAGCAACAACAGCAACAACAGCAGCAACAGCAGCAACAACAGCAGCAGCAGCAGCAGCGGCAACGACAACGAGAAACATTTTTCCAATTCCATAAGCGAACTTCAATTTCAATTCAACTTACGACGTGCCCAGGACAACGAAGAAGCCAATTTCATACAAATGGCTTGACCATTCGAAGGACTATGGTACACAGAACCAGCATGAGGAGCAGGACTAGAACCAGGACCAGTACGAGGACCAAGAACATGGAATTCGGGCACAAGAGCCAAGCGGTACAACTTAAGGCGATTTATGAAACAATTTTTGTGTGTGTTGGCATGACAAAAAGTTACTTGCTACGGCACTTGATTATGTTTTTACCCATACCCACCCCCCATCCTCCTTCTACCACAATTTACCACTAGAATAACCCACCCAACACAATTTTCCCTACCTTTATGTGCTTTTCTTTTTTTTTTTTTTGGTAAAATTAGCTAAGCGGCGTAGAAGGAGGAGGGAGAACAGAAAAGAGACAACAAACGAGTGAGAGAGAAAGAGAGAGAGAGAGAGAGCAAGAGGGAGACAAATAAAAGCAAACAAATGTCAACTGCAGATTGCAGATCTTTCTCATGGCAATGAAACTAAGCCCGATATCTTAACCCATTGGGTGCTTATAAAAATACAATTTCATTTGCTTTGAAGTTCTATATAAATAAGAATTTTAATAAAAGTGTTAAAAGCAAAAGCATTAATTTTTAAGTCGATTGAAAAGCATTTATACCAAAAAACTCTGTTAGAAGTTCCATTTAAATATTGCGCTTATAATTCTCAAGTCAAGAGTAGAGAAGAATAAAGAATGAATAGAGAAACATTTCGTTTAACTTCTGTAATTTCAATATTTCAAAATTGTATGCTTAATAAGGAATAAAATATAATTACGAATACACCTTGGAGACATATTTTTTGAACTTTCTTGTATTATTTTGATTTATTTATTTATTTAATTGCCTACTTTACTTTTACTGTATCAATATTTTCTCGTTTTTGCACTTGTAAGGGTTAAGCTTTCATTTCCCGTTACATTCAAGAAGGTTCTGTTGTTACGGCGCGTGTGGGCACAAAGCTGCCAACCATTCTACCTCATCTACCCATTCACCATTACCCTCCCTTCCACCCAACCAGTAACAACTTCTCCTACTGCCAGCCATCGCTCTTCTGTAAGAGACAAACAACAACAAGGCAAAGTATTTGCAGCTGCTTCTGCTTTTGGTTGCCCTTGGCAATCTTTGCCAAAAAAAAAAAAAAAGATAGAGAAAGAGATAGTGAGAGGGAGAGGGAGAGAGAGAGAGAGAGAGAGGGGTAAAGAAGAGAAAGATAGGAAAAAAAATAAGTAAAAACCAAAGCAAGAATTGGGCGGGAACGCCCACTGCATTAAAATCACAAGACAAGTGGATAAGCGTTACCAAAAGATTCTACCAACCTTCTCTGCTCCATTCTACTAGATAGTATACCCTATCCACAGACCATGTGCTCGACCAACTAGCGTAGCGTCAACAACAAACGTAAAAACCGCAGCGTGGAGGAGAGAACAGCTTAAGAGTTACCTGATGCTGATGCGAATTTTGTCTACCTTCCATTTTCATTCACTCAACCAGCATCAGCCACTCCCATCTCTCCCATCTTCCATCTTCCATATCCCACTCCCAATCCCAATCTCTCACTCCTCTTTCTACCGTTTGAACCTTTCATAGCCTCTTGCTACTGAGTTTGGTAACCATGGCAAATTATCTTCAGAGTTGGCATAAGTTAACAACAGCAACAACAACAACAACAACAGCAACAGCCGCATCAGCAACAACATCATCAACAGCAGCAACAGCAACAGCAACGACAACAACAATTGCCAGCGGTAACTTTGCTTTTTGCTTTTACTTATTTCTTTGTTTTTTTCATCTTATTGCAAGAATAAAGGCTAAAATATAAGAGAGAATGTGGACGAGAGGCAAAGATGACAAATAAAAGTTAAAAATCTTCCGATACCTGTACATATTTCTTGAATCTAACTTATTTTCAAACAGATGGAATAAAATTGTGTGCTTCACTTACATAAATGTTGGACAATTTGAATTCCTCGGACACAATGTATGTATATATATTTCAACTATAGTATCTAACATTCGATTTGTAAGATCAAAAAAAAAATTTGATGGAAAATCTTTGGTATATCAAAGGGAATGAAAGTGAGATACATAATCATCATCCTGATACTATATACAGAAATGATAAATGATAAACTTAACAAAATGCAAAAAAAGTCTTAAATAATATTCCAATAAACCAATACAAGAAAACAAAACGATTGAAAGGCATAAAAGGCAAACCTATAAAAATAAAAAAAATTGCAAATAATTTATTAAAATCAAATTATTAAGTTTTTGAATATTCATAGAGATAACATTGCATTTGTTAATTATTTGAATTTGATTTTAAAAAATATATTTTTAAACTAACATCGTTGGTTTAGATTCCGATTATATTTTTATATCATTATATAGCATTGAAGTATATATATTTTTATATCTTTATCCCAAGAGCTATAATTTACCTCATTCTTTTTCACTAATTATATGAAAATTATAATTCACAGATAAAGTAGTTATCTTTTCAAGTTGTGTATTTCCCTGTTTTTACCAATATTTTTAACTATCTATTTGCATTTAAATATAGTGCATTTAATATTCGACTTTATTAAACAATTTATATTTGATCACTCCATTTGCAACTTGCAGTTGGCATGACAAAATGCTTTTGTAACATTAAATTGTACAAATATATATAGTAAATATTTTCCACTCATCTTGAAAGAGAATTAGACTTTAAGTAATGAGTGGAATGAGTTTTCCTTTGTGTATTTTTCTTCATCTTATTTTTGACAAAAAAAAAACAAAAAAAAAAGAAAAGAAAACAAACATTTTAATCACCCTTGACCTGAGATTGTGTCGGTTTGTCAAAAAGTAATTTACCAAATACAATGCCAAAATTGTCACTTTAAAATTAAGAAGAGAATGACAGCAGCTGAAAAAAAAACATGCCATGTACACACCCACTCACACTCACACACACACACACTCCAACTTGGAGGTGTTGGCGAGTTTAGAAGGAAAGATTTGTCTTGCGCCTCCTCTCATTCTACTTTTACATTTTCACAAAGTGTATTAAAAATAAAAAGGAACCAATGGACCCGTACAACTTTGACCATGGTAAAATTGAGATACCCTTTCAAATGATTAAGGTATACATATATATGATATATTATTAAATTGTTTGATTTGAATAATATAAAGATAATGTTAAGCAAAACTATTCCAAGTTCTATATTCAATTATTTTAAACATTGATACAAAATAATTCAAAAACTTATATATCTCGTTTTCCAATTTAATAGAATGATTTATAACTTTTACTTATGCAGTTCAATATACGTACTCTCTCCTGTTGTAAGGGTATTAAAATGAACTCTCAAAAAAAAAAAAAAAAATTAAAAAAAAAGAAAGAAATGAAAAGACAAGAAGAGAATTCAGCAAAGTGTAGCATTATATAAGTTATTTATGTTGATATGAACAAAAAGCAAATATAATGCACATGATGAGGAGAGAAGGAGGAAGACAACAACCAAAAAAAAAAGAAAAAAAGAAGGCAAGGCGATTGGAGTAGGGTATAAGGTGTATATGGGGTGCCACCCCCACCCCTCTATCCATTGACTCCTGCTTCAAACACATAATAAAGCGAAAGTCATGTCCCCTAAGGGCTGGCCCAGGACAGTGGAAGCAACGGCAGCAGCATCAGCATCAGCATCAGCATCAGCATCTGTGGGGGCCACAAAGAAAAGCCAAAGCTTTTCAATAACACGTAAAAATCTTTAAAAATTGAAATTTATTATTTAAACTGGGGAGTTAGATTGTTAGAGACATACACACAAACACACACACACACACACACACACAGAGAGAGAGAGAGAGGTGAGGCCTTCAGGAAGTAAACGACGAAGAAGATATGGGAAAGGGGGGAGAGGGGTGATTCGGGGACGAGGAAATGCATTGCAAAATCTTACGCACATCTGACAGTTACAAGAATATTTTCGGCTATAGTCTTTGGGGGAATCTCCAACGGAAGTGCGTGCAAAAATATAACAAAAAAAAAACCCCCCTAAAAATAAACAAAAAAGAAAAGCAGCAGCAACAACAAGAACAATAACAACAACAACAAATTATTATTGTATAGATAATAATAAGATATTAAGAACTTTTCTTTTTCGTCTTCGTTTTCTTTTCTTTTTTTTTTGTTGTTTTGTTTTTTTTTTTTGGTTTTGTTTTTTTTTTTTTTTTTTTTGAAAAGAAGTTTTTCTTTTCGTGTTTATAAAGTTAATGCCATGTGATGTGAAAATGTATAATTTATGGAGCCTTGTTACACACAAAGTGAAAATGGCAAGAGGCGAAATTCTGTTAGCAATGATAATTTATAGAGATTATCGAAGCAAATGTACATAGTTAAAAAAACAAAAAAAAAATAAAAAATGGGATCGAAAACCAATATACCCTGGCACTAACTGTGTGTAAAAAATCCATAAATAAATGAAAAGAAAGAAATATTTTAATCGGCTAATCAAAAGAAATCAAAATATTCAAAGCGAAATCATTTGCTGTGTAGAAACTTAATGTGAATAAAAAATATCTTAGATTATTTACAAATATTTTCAAAATATTTAATTGAAGTAAAGCCATTTGCTGAGTCAAGAAAGCTATTGGAAAACTATATACAAAAAGGATATTCACATCATAAACTATTTTCCATTATTAGAATGTTGAAAAATTAAATTATAATAACCAGTTTTTCTTTGAAAATTCTTGGAATTGCTCATTCCATTTTATTCTTAGTCTTAATATTTACTTAACTTACCTCCAGCTCTATTCACACACACACACATACACACACATACATATACATACATATATACACACCCATCCACAAAAAGATAATTAATTAACTAGACTTTGGCTCTTCGTCTACTGCCCATTTCTCCACTTTACTAACCCCTCCCACCCCCTCCTCCTCACCCACCCGTAAAGGTTTTTATTGTGTAAACTCGCAAATAACTGGATTAAATAGCATCAAATGCTTTTAGTTGAGTTCTTAAACAGGTGCAGAACATAACAGAACAGAACAGAACAGTTAGGGCATGTGAAACGGCACCAGTGCTTATTGGTCCATTTTTTGGCCATTCAAACAAACACTGTTGATCAGCAATATATAAACACTATTGCTTTTATCATAATAACATTCAAAAGTGAGCGAAAACTTGTGGCTAGCACTGTTTTCTATATATTTCTATGTTTTTGTGTGTGTATGGAACAATTTACAAGCCAGCGAGCAACAGTGTTAAGCTGCTTAAAATTTATTACCTTTTGCTTGAAATAACTTTACCAGGAACAAATACCTACACACAAACACACATACACACACACACACACAGAGAGAGAAACACACACACACACACACAACACAACACATACAAACAATGCGCAATGATGATAATACAATAAAATACCAAACACAAAAAGCATGCCAACAAGGACAAGAACAATAACAAACTGGCATTGTAATATTGCTCACGAAACAACAGAGAGGACGAGGAGTGGAGAGGAGAGGTGAGATGAGGAGAGCACAGAGGAGCAGAGAAGAGCTGTGCAGAGCTGAGGAAAAGGACATTATGGCAAACAAACTAAAAAACATAAATAAAAACAAAAAAAAAAATAGAAAACAAAAAAGAAAAAACGAGTTCTCTAAATTGCTTATACTTATATATGTATGTATGTATATCCTAGTATTCTATATTCTATTATGGCTTTTCATATATTGGCAATAAGTAGATCAAACTATGAAATAGAACGAGTCACTCAATTAGTATTAAATGTATAGAGAAACTCAAATTGGTTCTTGTCAATCAAAATATTATTTTTCTTTCGATTTTCAACCAAGTTATTGCAGTTAAGTGACCTGCTAGGCACAATGCCGCAAGTTCTTAATTTTATATTTTAAATATTAAAATTCAATTTGAAATTAGATTTTCTAAGAAAAAGTTACTTCTATAATTTAAAAACTTATAAAATAATAATAAAGACTTTAAATTTTCAGTTGGTATTTCAAATTTTTTATACTTTACCGAATTAACATTGAGAAATTCTCAATATGAATAGATATAGAAAAAGGCAAAGAACAAAGCTTAATAATTGAAAAACAGAAGAGAAAGAGAGAGGGAGAGGGAGTAAAAACTCCTCGAATGCTGTACAAGTCCACATATATATATAATATATATATATGTATATGCTTTGCTTTTCCCAAGAAGTCAGATTCATTTCAAATATCGATTCAGGAGAACTCCTATCACAATAAAAAATATCTCATTCCATTGCCTTTTATCCACCAATAAAGTTAATTTATCAAACAATTTTTTATATTTCCCGCTCTCTAATGATGAAGTGGGAAAAACTGTTGCCCATAGTTACATCGCATCCTTGTATAAAATATATTTTTACTGGCTACGCAGTTAGTTTTAAATTTTATTTTCGTAAGCAAATTTTAATGGGGGAGCCAGTGTTTGTCATTTTGGTTAGAAACTGGACACATTTCGCTCCTACAAGGATAAGGAGAGGTGGTTGGTAGGGCGGTGGTGATCTGTCTCTCTTCCGCATTTACCACAAACGGAAGCACTTTAAAATTATATGAGGCCTTTCCCGGTTATCCTTCAACCACCTCGCACTCACTTCCCCCCTCTCTCTCTCTCCTCTCACACTATCTCTCTCCTCTATGGTAACGTTGTGTCGTATGTGTCCTTCGAAGCCACAAGCCGGTAACCGAACGAAAACTCAACTCGAAAAACTTTTTCGTTCTGTATTTGTGTGTGTGTGTGTGTGTGGGTGTATGTGTGTATCTATGTGTGGGTGGACGACAAGTTGAGGCGACACTTATGTCCGCTTTCCTGCTGCTGTTGCTGCTGCTGCTCCTCCACTTTCAGTTCCATCTCTTCCCCCTTTTTAACCCTCTGTTTTTGGTCCTTGTCATCAGCACCCATTTTGATACTTCCTCCAAATGTCGTCTATTTTTTGGTTAGTGCCACTTTTTGATGCAACTAAGCGTATTTATTACTTATTTATACACTGAAGTGCTACACGAGATGGCTGAAGTATGGGCGTCTGCCAACCACGCCCATAAATAATTGAAGAGTCAATGCTGGTAAACATTTGTAACTGTTAAGTGTAAATATACGAGTGGTGTGTGTATGTGTGTGTGTGGGTGTGTAGGTTCTCATGTCAAAAGTTTGGTTTCATTTATCCAAAAATGAAATTTGAGTTAATTATGCTAAGTAGAGACATAGGGAACCTTTTCTCTAAGGCAACACCTGCGGCTCATCATATGATGATGATAATAATGATGAAGATGAAAAGGATTATCCGTATGAAATTACTAGAATTATTTAGTATACATACATATATCATATATACATACATACATATGTATACATACGTATCATCTATGATTTATAACATTTGGTTTTCCATCAAAAATTCTTTATTTAAAGCGCAAAAAAAAAAGAAAATATGTTACCAATTAAAGCAACGACCTAGTCCTACTTAAGTTCTTATCAAATTATCGAGAAGCTACCACGCATTCTCCAATACGATGAGTGTCATTCTGTCAGTCCGACTGTCAGTCATTCAAAATCGAATAATATTGATCTAGTGTATCGTCGTCCTTTTGTGTGTATATGTATATATATATACATATATATATATATATATATATATGTGTATGTGTGTGTGTGTGTGTGTGTGTGTGTGTATGTGTATGCGTATGTCCTCTACGTTGTCAATTTGTTTGTTGCTATCGCCATGACAATCAGCAGCACCAGCACCAGAAGCAACAGCAGCTGATTTCCATCTAAAGTGTGAGAGAATCAGTGCAAATATATATATATACATATATATATATATCTATAGCTGTATGTATATACATATATATATTTGTATTCGAGGTGGCAGATGTCAATAAGTGCCAGAGTGAGAAGGATAGAGAGAAAAAGCAAGCGAGTGTAAGTGGAAAAGGAAAACCAAAGTAACAAAAGTAACGTTTGACACCCAATTACGGCGTGAAATCAAAAGGAAATTTCTTTGGGGAATATATATCGGGAAACATATATATATATATATATACACATATACTTTAATATATATATATATATATTGGTATATATGGCCGAGCAAATGATGTTGGTTGAGTTGTAGAAATGGCACAACCAACCAAGATGCATAACAAGCCAAGATGTGTGTGGCTTCTGGATTGCGAAATACTTTGTAACTTGAGTGGACAGTGGCCAAGAAATTGGATATGCCCTTTGCTAAAGATATCTATATATATATATATATATATAAATACACAAGAATCTGATATAACTTGAAAATTAAATTGATCATTGTTGAATGGCAGAAAAAAAATATATATATGTATATTTCCTATCCTTAAAGAATATTCAATTGTGGATCAAAAAGTTCAGGATTCAGTTCATAATATACACATGGCAATCAGGAAAATATGCAGATTTTACATATATGTAAATATATATATGTACACATATACACATACAGCTTATTCTATAGCTTTCATGTTACTTTTAAATACATTTCCAACAATTCAATAACTTTTTTCATTTGATTATTTGCTTGTACAAACAAAATATTACATGCATTTCAAAGAGATTTTAAATGAATGGAAAAACCACCGCAAATACGGCTTAAAGCATAACATTTGAAAAAATTCAAAAAAAAAAATAAAAAAAAAAACAAACAAATATAGTCGGACTCACACTTTCCGATTTTGAATTTTGTTCTGTTTTATCGCCTTCTCTACCTCCCTCCGTCTCTGTCACCCTCTCTCTCACCCTCTCTCTCTCTCTCTCTCTCTCTCTCTCTCTCCCTCTCTCTTCCTTTCTCCCTCCCTCTTTCAGTTTTCATTTATCGTTTTTATGTATTCCACTGTACTAAGCGAGCTATTACCTTGGTAACCTATTTGCACCTCCCGGCACTTGTTTTGATGATGATGGATCTTCTAAAGCTTCTTTTATAACTACATAATTTGTATATATACAATACCTATGTATACATATATATATATATATATATATATATATATATATATATATATATATATATATATATATATATATATATATACAAGTATATTCATAACATATCGAGTATTTGTATATAATTTATTTATTTTTTCTTTCTCTTGTGTTTTTTGTCTTTTTTTTTTATTATGTAAAAGCATACGGAAAAATATATATTTTTATATGGCTTTATGGCAAATATTCACACACACATACACACACCCACATACGCACAACAAAAGAGTGTAGCATAACTACAGGCACTTTTCTATGGCCTTTTGTGGCGAGTGAGAGGGTTTGAGTGGTGTGTGGGTGGTTAAGGCAAGAGAAAAAATTGTGACATATTAATTACTTTCGTGCATACCAAAAAGCAAACAAAATATATAAGCATAAATGTATGTATATATATTTAAATATATATACTATATAGGTATATATAAACCAAATCAAAGTAAAAATGCAAAAACTGCTTAAAAAAAAAAAGGAAAAAATAAACAAGTAAAAAAAAAACTAATATTTCACGCAAATTTAAATTCATTTAATTAGCTACAAAATGTTAGCCGCAAAAGGCAAACCAGCCATGAGCAGAGATTGCCAGAGAAACCTGTGTGCGTGTGCGTGTGTGTGTGTGTGTGTGTGTTAGACAGAGAGAGAGAGAGAGAATGAGAGCGAGATAGAATATCTAAATGGTGAGAGAAACATACTCATAAATGGACTGACCAAGGCCTTTGAAACTGTATTTCCGCTTTGGTGCAAACGAAAAAGCCACTAACGATGCTAATCACTTCAACTAACTAAAACGCTTCAGCTAACAGCATAGTTAGGAATAACAGCAGCAATGGCAACAACAATAATACTAACAACAACAAATGACTACGAATGGCCTGAATTGACACTGCAAGAAAATTATGGAAATATTTTATAAATTTCAATCAAATATTAAATTCATTTGAATGATAAAAAAAAAAGAATAATCTATTTAAACCAAGTCTAATTCTCTTAGTTACACATTAACCCAATTTTATTTGCTTGATATTCATGACTCATTTATTTATTTGATTGTTACTTTTCAAAGTAATCCTTCTTTTTGTTCAGTGTAATAACCATATATGTATACTATTTCCAGGTGGCTGACAGTCGACAACTGTCTATCTACGCATCCATCTGTATTTATATCTATATCTAACTATGTGTGTGTAGCTCTAGCTTTCACTGTGTGTGTATGCGTGTGTGTGTGTGTGTGTGTGTGTGTAAGTTTGGTTGCATTCGTGTGATTTTGATGAATTTGACAGTTTGTGGGCGTTTGCGCTGACAGCTGGCTACACTGTTGCCATGGTTGCAGCATGCAACAGCAATGGCAGAGGACCAGCAGCAGCAGCAGCAGCAGCAGCAGCAATATAAAGTTGAAGAGGGGGGTAGCGGGAGATATGCATATACATATATGGACAACTCTGCTAAACCGCAACCGACGACTTCCGTTCGCCATGCTTGTTTGCCTATGAATCTCTATGTAACTTTATGTGTATATATATATATGTATGTATGTGTGTGTGCGCGTGTGTGTATATTTCTGTGATTGTGTGTGTGTGAAATGGTTGCTGCATTTGCATTAATTTTGAATTGATTGCTTACATTTTAGGCAACACAATGAAAACGGGAGCAGGGAATACCGAAAAAGAGGCATAAAAGGGTGGTGCAAGTGAACAGTTGATGGTGTTTAGAGAGAGAGAGAAAGAGAGAGAGAGAGAGCAAGATAGAGAGTGAGTGGTGTTAATATGAAGGTTGTGTGTGTGTGTGTGCGTCTGCTTGTGTTAGGGCACAACCCTAATATAATTATAATATCTCCACACAACATTGAAACCGGCGGGGTTATGCGGTTTTTCGGGTTGTCATCATTACCCAGCCATTGTTGCCATGTTGTTGTCCTCGCATATTGCGGTCACAGCAAATTCTATTCTCCTCCCCCCCCCACCCTCCTCCCCTTCTATCGCTCTCTCTCTACTCTCCCACCACTTGCCACTATTCAATGCAATTCTCTTTTATCAAGGCCAAAACACATTGAAAACATTTGGAAAACAAAGAACCACAAAATGCAGAAAAAAAAAAACGAAAAACAAAATACAAAAACAGCAACAAAACAAGTAATATAATGACATTTAATGGCAAAATTCTTGTTTGTCATATAAATGAGGTGCAATACAAAAATAGGTGAAACTGGTTACGTGGCCAATAAATGTTAATGAGTGACTGTATTTAGTTCAACAAACAATCAATGAATAAAATCAAAATAAATAATCAAACAGAAAATGAAAATAAAAATGCGAATACGGAAACTGTTCTGTTCTTTTTCTCAAGACAAGAATCTTTTACATATATAGAGAAGATTCGAGCAAATTCTAAATACAGAGAATTCTTCGCCCTTGGGTGACTTTAGTTTTAATTATTATTAATTGACTATAGTTGAAAAATTGTCAAACTAAGAGTAAACAGACAAAAGATTAGAGGTATCCTTTAGGGGAAGGTTTCATTTTAATATAATTCATCACATTGGAAAGATCTAACGAAAATATAATATTGTCATATGTGAATAATAGAAACTGTCAACATGGTTTTTATGCTTTTAATGCACTTTAAACATATATATATATATATATGTATATGTCTCTATATATATATATAAATACACTTATTCTAATAAGTTATTGCCATATAAATAATATCAATGACTTAGACTTAGACTATAGAAAAAACATCGACTATGCTTTTAATTCATTAGGAATATATATATGTAGCTAACTACAACATATTCTCATAAATTATAACCAATTAAAAAAAAACCATTTAGGCGACTTTACCTAAAGGATATGGGGTACAAACAAGAGAAAAACAAATTAAAGAAAAAAGGGTAAAGTAAATCAATGTTTGCACTATTGTAATGGGCATTCATTAAATATACAAAAAGAAATTCATTTACGTCTTTTACAAACAAACTACTACACGGTTTCAGCCACACACACAAACACACACTCACGCATATATACATATATGGGGTACGCCCATTTCTGGCCTTAATATCACGCATACGCCATGTTAGCGTACTTACGCTTACGCCCACAATTTTCGCTGACCTTTAACGCAAAGGCATAAAATTAATATAAAATAAGAAAATGCAATCTGCTCGCTGTTGCTGTTGCTTTTGCTGTTGCCGCTGCTGTTGCTGTTGCTGTTGCTCTTCACTACAATCAAACCACATGGTTACGCCCCCAACAGACATGGGTACACTCATTTTCATTCCTCCACCTACATAATCAGCACCTGCCTGCCTGCTTTAGCTAGCTGCAAAAAACAAACAAAAAAAATTAAAAAAAAAATAAAAAATTAAAAAAATCGAGTCGACTTTGCGGCTTTAAACAATAAAAAAAAAAAAAAAAAAAAAAAGAGTAAGCAACGTAGCAAGAAAATAAAATGCGAAACTTGAATGCGGCTGTCGCTCTCTGTTTAATAAAACTTTCAACAAACTCAATTAACAAAACTTTCTGCTGGCCACAAAAGAGAAGAAATGCAAGAAAAGTAGCATAAACAAGGCAAACAAACAACTGGGTGCTGATGCTGCAATAGGGGGGGCGGGGGAGGGGTCATGTTGGAAGGGGGTTGAGAGCTAAAACGAATGACAACAACTAAAACAAAAACAAGAAGACAAAAAAAAAACATAGAAAGGATTTTCAACTAGGCGCTGATTTATTGTAGACAGTGTAAACGGATATGCTGTAAAATGAAGAGGACACAGCGGAGAAAAATGGGAGGAGTGGGTGGGGGGGATGTGGTGATTGTGGATGAGAAGAAGGTCGAGGAAGATGAATCCCAGCATTTTGGCATTGAAAGTCCATTTAACATTTTGTCATTTACAGTTTTGAAATAGTTTTTGAAAACTTGACACCAAACAAATCTCGCTGCCACAAAGACTGCAAAAGGGAATGAAGGGTAGACACCGTAAGAGAGGCACACAGAGGGAGAGAGAAAGGGAGAGAGTGAGGGATGGAAAAGAAGAATGTAGAGTGTGCAATAAAATTGCAGGAAACAATTGCTGACAGGACAAGACTGAGATACAAGAGAGATAGAGAGAGAGGGAGAGAGAGAGACAGAGAGAGAGAGAGGTAGAGAGAGTGAGAGAGGGAGAGTGAGAGAGACTAACTTCGTATTAGAATTGTCAACAAGCAGCGCGGAATAAACTTTTATTGCAACAAGCAAAGCGAAAGAGCTGAGTTTTCTATACTCTATTAAAAAACAAGTTACTTATAAATTCGTCAAGCATTTTGAACACTCAGATGAGGACTTCGATATAAGTATAACAACTTTCATTAACCATTTATTAATCAAGAACTAATAATTGCATCTATTAAATATAGCATTAGAGTTTTCAATCAACTTTGATATGATCTCTAAGTTAAGTATAATATGCATATATATATATATATAACCAATATCTAGTTAAATTAACAATCAATAAGGATCATGGCAACCTTTTTGTCTTAATTCAGATCTCCCTGCAGAGGTTGACTTCATTTATATAATAAAGATACATTCACAATAAATAAATAGGATCTTTCAACGTGATCTAAATACATATACATACATATAAGCCCGATCTTTGAAATTTATTCTTATAGTTATAAACTATAAATAAGCTTAAGAAACTTTCTAAAGAAATAATATACAAAAACAATAAAAAAAAATTTAAATGAATATTTAATAAATCAGTATTTTATATCAGTACTTTTTGAATAGATTTTATCATAAATCGTTAAACCTTAATAATATCAATCGAAAGTATATATATAATTTACTCTTTATTTATTTTCGACATTTTTGGCTAATTCAAGAAGGAGAGAGAGAGGAAAGAGTATTGCAATATTCGTTGTATGAAAAACTTAATTTTTATATTTGTATTTGTTTTTCTTGTTTTTGTTTTTCTTTTTTTTTATAGTCAAAGTAATCGAAAATGATGTGTCCTGTAGGAGTTTCAAATTGGCTGCAAAATAATAGAATGAAATGAGGCTCTTGATGCAAATTGATTTGGATTAGACTAATACAAACAACCACACACACGCACACACACACACACACACACACACACACAGCCAAAGAAACTACAAATATAACCCACATGTGCAATTGCCGTCTAACATGAAATAAGTCTATAAAAATTGATTACCAAATCGCAAAAATGCAACTTGAAAATTCTATTGGGATTTTACTTAAACATTTCCATAGTATCCAATTTCAATTTTTATAACCATGAATTGGATTTGACATTAAAGTTAAAGAAACTTTCAATACACTTAAAAAAAGGAATGTGAAGAAAGCGCCTACAAAAATCAACTCTTTATAACAAGAAATTAATGAAAATAATAATTCTAATCTATAAAGCTTGAAAAAAAATTCGATTTTAATTTATTAACAATTGAATATTAGTTTATTATCTATGTAGAAGATAGATCAGTTAAAAAATCAAATATTTTGTTAATTTTATCGACTTTACTTTATTTCAAGTGCTCGGTCATAATTCAATAAATCGAACAATTTTGAATTAAATTGACATATTTAATTAAAAAAAAAAAAATAATATAAAAATGTGACTCAATTGTGAGTAAAAGAATTGCATTTGGTTGGCCATTTTAATGGAAACAACATGCAACGTGTTGGTGGGCGGGGCAAATAACTTGCAACAATTAATTGCGCATTGGGCACTTTTTGGTTAATAATAATACACATGTTGTTTATAAATCAACAATTGCATAAATCACAGCTCAACGAATGCAATATGTAATTTTATGTGCACGCTTCAATTGCCTTGAGCATTGCCCACTGACCGAACGAACGAGAACTGAAAACACCCGTAAATGAAACCAATTCAATTCACCCAACCCCCCACCCCCCAACTCTCACTATTTCCCCTAACCTGACACCCACCCGTTTTCACCAACAATTGAACTGACAGTGCAAACAACAATTTGCCGATATTCTCTGGCCATCAATATAAATAAATAAATCTTTGCCAAGCCATAACAACAAAATCAGTTGCAATGGCACGCACAACGACAGCGAGAAACGAACGCAAAAATAATAATAACAATTTAATTAAAATATTCAGCAAAAACATACAAACACACACACACACACACAAGCACACACAGATAAATAGATAGAGAAAGACATGGAAAAAGAAAGAGAGAGCGAGATAGAGATAGTGTGAGATAGTGCAAGAGTGAGCAAGAGAGAGAGAGAGAGCAAATTGACAGCTTATGAAAATGCAATTTTTATTTTTTAATTGATTTCTTGTTTGGGCAATATTTACTTAAATATTTGTTCTATCCATCCCTTCCCACACTCTCCCCTCTCTCCCTCTCTCTCTCTCTCGTTTCTCCTATTCACCTTCATGTTTTTTGTTCATTCAATTGGTTTTTCTTGTTGCTATTTTTACTGTTCATTGTTATATACAATTGTTTATTGCAGTTTTTATTATTCAAAACTGCAAATTTTATTTATTATTTGCTTACGCGATATTATTAACTGTGAGCGAAAAACAACAAAAAAAAAAGACACACAAATAATATAAAAATGCAAAAAAAAAGAAAATGGAAAAATATTTTACTCGTAACTCAAATAAAATGATATGTTAAATGATGCAGATATATTTCACCCCTTTTTAAAGGGTGCGACTACAAAGTGAGAGAAATGTGTTGTAACACACAACTATGAGTGGGTCAATGGGAACACTCTGCAGCTAGTCCTCTATTACCTTCAATTGTTGGGCAAGAATGTTCTTCTATCTTCTCAGAATTAATAATTTAATAGATTAAAATTCATTTTTTTAGGTATCACAAATGAATGTTGTAAATGTCCTCCTAATAATTGAAAGCCAAGGAAAATGGTCTTCCCTCTTTCCAGTAAATGTAGAATTTTCTCAAAAAGATGATCAGTCGAGAATAATTAATTAAAAATTGATTGTAAATTCTGAAAATAGTTGGATCCTTTTAGTTATTATTTAATAATGATAACCAGTTATTATCCTGTTGAAGGATATTGCTTATGTTTGAATGTGTGTCTTACACTCGTTTAATGTGTTGCTTGTTGTTGTTTGTGTTGTTTTTAGTTGTTTGTTGTTTTTCCACGCGACTTGACGAAAAATTATTAATAAGCTCTTTGCCCAGAGTCTCTGACGGGACAAATAAATAAATAGCCAACCGCTCAACTGTAGTCCTTCCCCATCCACCCGCTTCCCAACCAGACATACACACACACACACACACAAACACACACTCCTTTTTCACCCTCTCTGGCCCCATAGGATGGTTAAAAGACGGAAACCTTCCCCTTGAGAATGCCATACAATAATGAAGTAAACTGTTGTCCAGAGCGAAAAAATATATATGTATATATATTTATACGTATAGAAAAAAATAAGCGAAGAGACAGAGAGAGAGAGAGAGAGAGAGAGAGAGAAAAGAAACGGCATACACACGCAGGACCCTAGAGTAGAAGCTAAAGTAAGCCAGTAAAAGAGAGGGAACGAGATAGAAAAGGCAGGACACGGACACGGACACCGACACTGCAACAGAGGGAGGGGGGAATAGGACACCCCTTCTAAAGCAACAGTAACAAAAACAAAAACAAACAAACATGTCACTGAAGGACACTTGAAAACTACTATTTAATAAATGAGCGCATATAGGAGAGAAGACTAAATACAGAGAGATACAGAGAAGACACGAGAGCGAGAGAGATAGAAAGATTATGGTAGAGGGAGGAGATAGGAAGCAGATACATGCCCTAGAGAGGGGCTATGAGTGGGTGAACGGAGAAGCGAAAGTTCCTTGCTGTTGCTGCTGCTGCTTGGTAAAGAGGGATGGGATGGGATTTGATGAGTGGCAAGAGTGAGGATTGGAGGGGGGTGGTGGGGTCTACGATGGAGGCTAGGATGATTCGTCGTTGTCGTTGGCTGGGTAAACAAACAGAGTCATTTTGCAATTCATGCATTTCCTGCGGCAACTAATTAAAAGAGTCATTCATCACAGGCACCAGGCAATGTGATGTGAGCTGCTGCTGCTACTTGCTCTCCCTTCGTCTCTTTTCCCCTTTCCCATTCCCCTCTCCACACACACATACTCCATTTCGTTCTTTCTCTCACCCCGTGCGTGTGTGTATGTGTGTGTGTGTGGTTTTTGTGTCCATTTCTGTATGCTCTGTTGCATGCTTATTACTGTTTGTTACGTGTTTTAACCCCATCTCCTTTTTTTTTTTACCCATCCTTTACTCTTTCTTGTTTGTTTTAACGTTTTTATCTTTTGATACACTCAAATATGAGACATACACACATACACATTCACACACACACACATACACACACACACACATGATTATTGCTCACTTTGTGAGGCACACACAAGTAAATAAACCATGGACAACCTGAATTTTGGGTAGATTTTTCATCTGAATTTCCTTTTTCCCCTCGTTTTTCTTGCTCCCATTTTTTTTTGTCTTTTATTTTTTGATTTTTTTTTTTTGTTTTTATTTTTGTTTTACGTCTGTTTTTGTATATTTCTGTTTGTTTGTTTATCTTTTTCGGTCATTTCAACACATTTAAATGATAAGAGCAAAAGAGAGACACACAGACCTAGAGAAAGAGATGGCAGGAGAGGGGAGAAAATGTTGTGTGTGTGTGAGTGTGAATGAGTGTGTGTGCCTGTTTGCAGGGTTTGCATAAACTTGACTTTATTTTGCTGTTAATTGCAAACCCTTTTACCACTATGATGCATCATATCAAATCATTTTCAGTTCCTGCAAAGATTTCATCAGAAAATATATATATATATATATATATATATATATATATATATATATATGAGTTAATTTTAAGAAGAAACCAAAGAACTGCAACAAATATTGCATTATTGACTTTTATATTGAACATAACATAAAATGGACTTTTATATACATATTTAAAAACAAATATTGTCGAAATGTTTCAATTTTAGAAGGAATACAAGAAAAACAAAAACAAGAACAAAAAATAAAGTCAAATATTATTTGATGTATGGCATTCACATTGCCGTCACATGGAAAACAATTTGTTACAATTTTGTCCTCTCGACCGCATGACAGGCAATCTCTGTTGTTGGGTTTTCCCTTCTCAACTGGTTCGGTTCCGTTTTCTTTTTTCCCTTTTTTTGTATTATTATTTTTTGTTGTTTTCCTCTGATATAACTTAATATGCAACAAGCAATTAAAATTAAATAAAAATTGTCACAAACTATGCAACGCAGAACTTGCAGCGTTGACAATGCGGAACCAAAGAAGTACAAAAAAAAAGAAGCAACAAAATATATATATTTATATATATATATATATATATACATATATAGAGTTGTGCATGTGCCCAATTGTATGTGTGTTTGTGTGTGTGTGTGTGAACGTGTTTTATTTTATGATAGCCCTTTGTCAGCACAGGACATTCACATGCTGCACTTGACAGGCAGCGGATTCAGTACGTAGGGATATAGAGAAAGACCGGAGCCCCCTTTTCTCCACTCCTCTCATTGAACGACGACAGAAGGCGGCACAAATAGACCGCACCAAGTGGAGGCCAGACAGATAGTGGCACAGTCAGATAGACAGACGGAGAGACAGAGGACGGATGGACGAACGGACAGATAGACACACGCACGACATGACTGTAACATGTAATTATTTTTCAATAAAAACCCAAGGCAGCAAAAACAACAAGAACAACAACAACAACAACAACAACAACGGGAACAACATCAGCAGCAACAATGGCAACAACAACAACAACAATAATAGCTACGACGACAACGACGACGATGACGACGACATCGGTGATGACAACGTGGCGTATGAGTGACCAAGGCAAATAATATGAACAAAAAAATATATATACACATATAGGAAAAAGAAGAAAAATGCAAGAAAATAAATGTGACAAAATCCATTTGAGATCGAAATTGTTATGCTCTATGAATTAAGGTGAACACAAAGTATTTGGAATATATTATAAGCATAAAAAGCCAGATATATGTATATAAGATAAATGATAGAATATATATATAGATAAATATAAATAATTATGTAATAGATATTTCTTTTAAATCTTTTACATTCAGCTAAATACATAGTTTTTGAACTAATTTAACCAAATTGTCTTAATGTAAGTGCAAGAATAATAAAATTCAAATATTTTCTATCTCAAATGGTTCCAAATAAAGTCTGCGGGCTCTCATTCTTTCATTCTAGAAAATTATTATTATCAATATCAAAATTGGATGAGAAACTACTATCAAAAAAGTTGATTAAAAGTTTTATTTTTTTTAATACGGTCTCTGAATCAAAGAAATATATCGAATTCAATTTAAATAATAAGATCAAAACTTTAGATCCTTTTCTGTTTTGTAAAAATCTCTAGTATTTTTTTTTTTATATTTTAAGCAATCCCTAACTACCCTATGGCAAATGGAGGAGTAGAGGGTATTGGCAAAAATATATTGCATATACGATAATAAAATAAAACAAAAATAAAAATGTCTGGCATATATGCGTCAGCAACAGTTACGCGTTATAAAACAAGGGGGAATATTGTTGGTGGCGGTTCGTGGTATGGGTGAACGGTAAAAGAAAGTAGTGATGGCGGGGGTAGGGGGCACATATGCAAGCAGAAGGCATTGGGCACGGGGCATGGGGTACGGGGCATGGGGCATGGGGCATACGGCATGAGGCAGCAGTCAGACGGATTTCGGACTCAACCAACGGCAAAAGCAAGGCAAAAGAAGAAAAGAAAAAGAGAAAACAATAAAAATAAAATTATTAATTTGCCGGAGCGAAAGAGCGGGTGACCACAGCATTTTAACAGCCGCAGTTTTTATATGAAAATGCGTTTTCGCATCGTTGTCTTGATTTTTCATGTGCCACGCCTCCACTTGCAACAGCTGCCGGAGTTTGGCCGCCTATAATACAAATATAAAATAACAAAAAAAAAAAAGGAGAAAAAAAGCGAAAAAGAAAAACAAAAGCGAAAAAGAATGGTAATAGCAGTGTCCGAATGCGAATGAGAAGAAAACGTAGGATGAGAAAATCTGACAGGCCTCATGGCAACTGACATCTCTCTCTCTCTCTCTCTCTCACACACACTCTCCTTCTTTTACTCTGTGTCTCTGCATCTGTGTCTCACTCTACCACCTTATTTTGTGATGTTGAAAAACTTTTCTTTTAGTCCGAGTTCTTTTTGGAGCTTTTTCTTCTTGTTTTTTGCTGGCTTCTTTCTTTTCTTCTCTGCGGTTGACAGCCAAATACAACGACAATATTATTTTTAAAAAGTGGGAAGGCATTTTTATTGAATAAACAAATTTTGTACACACACACACACACACACACACAAACACACACGCATACGCATAATTAAATTTCATTTTTGCAAAATCAAGGCGCTTATTGTTTGCTATTTAACCTTTCCGTAGACAACCAAATGAAGATATTTTCATAGCAAAAATGATGAAAATGAAAAGAAGGGTTGCCAGGCAACTGTCTGATACAAATAATGTGAGTAATGTTGTCAAAGAAGATATACAGAGTGACAGTCGTCTCTCATCAACACATACACACACACACATACACACACACGCACCACAGGAATAGCATGCAAGTTTCTAATGAATGAGGAAAATAACTAAAAGGAATTCCAGTTAATACAAAAGGGACTATTGAAGCATGCAAAACTGATTTGGATAAAGGAAAAGGGTTATATCCATTTTGCAAGTTAACTAGTTGCAGTAGCTTTTAAGACATAATTTCTCATAGATTTGTGCAGTAAAACTATTTCATTTTGTATAAGCTTCTTAGAATTGAGGGTTTCATTTATCTGGGTTATTTAATTTTTAATTTCTACGCTTTTCAAATTTTCCATAATTTTCGTTCGTTTACAAGAGAATTTCAACAAAAGAGTTAGATAAATTTTTAATGATTTATAAATAATTTCATGCATACATGTTTATCTAATTGAGAAGGACAAACTGTCTGAGCTTTAATATAATCTTCTACATATGATTTCAAACTGTGCAAATTTATCTTCGATTTAATTCACAATTATTCTTGGGTTATTATAATTTTATATGCACAAAGTAGCATTAGAAATGGCTTTGCCATACACTTATCTTAAATAAGTTATTCAAGGAATAATTTTTGAATGCAAAATATCTATTGATTCCTCAATAATGGTAGAGTATTTCAATGTCGTTGAATGCAGTTTATGTCGTCCTTTTTAGCTTTTTGGGTTTCTTTGAATTTGAAGCAAAACGCACAAAAACACCAACACCAAAAGCAGCAACAACAAAAACCCTAATTAATTTCATGCAGACATATATACACACACACACATACATACACACACATACACACACACACACACGCTAAAGAAACTAATTAAGCTACAACTCTGATTAAGAGTATAAAAAAATAAAGGGAAAGAAAGGAAGAGAAAGAGCGAAAGAGAGTAAGAGAGAGGCCAAAAATACATGAGAAGAAAAAAAACAGTTTTTGTATGACAATTTTTTTTGCTTTTCATCGGGTGTTGCATACTTTTGTGCGCATCAAAGCGAAATAATTAACAAATGTATGGAAACACACACACACACACACATAAACAAGAAAAATATTCTCTCTTACTCTCTTACACTCTCTCTGTCTCTATCTCTCCCTCTATCTCTCTCTTTGTTCCTCTCGCTTTACAAATGTCAATGGGGGGAAAAATACTTAAAACAAATAAAAGAAGGGAAGGAAATTGCATGGCATAGAAAACAATTTTTGAAAAAATAAAACAGAAACGCGAACAGAAAAGGTTCCGACTGTTGGACCATTTTAATTAGCCAGTGCATTGCCTTTTACCAATACTCTGGGCCATATTGCATATGGCCATAATGGTCAGCAACCAACCAATGAACCAACCAACCTCCTATCAATAGTTTAATCATAAAGTATAAAGAATTTATATGAGCCAAAGGTAACGATAACAACCATTCAGCTTAAATGCAATGTCTGAAATACACTGAAAGAAATTTATAAAAATATTATATATACATATATATATAAATTGTTTAAAATATATACCTATACTTTTATATTTGATTCTCTCAGTGTGGCAAACAAAAAAAAAATTGGAACTCATATTATACATTGAATGAACGAATGAACGCACCCATCGGGTCAGAGATCGATTCTACACCTCCACCTCCATCTCCTTGCTATTGCAGCATAAACCATCCTTCTGTTCCCCACTCTGTTAACTACACTCTTTCATATTCGACTCCTAGCCTTCACATACACATATTCATCATACAGTCATCAGTCGCTAAGCCTATTCAATAGCCAAGAGCCAGAGAAGCAGGTAAGAGCTTTCAATGGGCAATACCAAACAGGCGGCTAAATGCCTTTTGTGCTATTGAAAATGTTCCTCTTTCCAACGGATATTGATGAATGAACTATATATATATATTAATATATATATACATATATATATATATATGTACATTGCCATTGTGGGAAATGAGAGGGGTAGGTTGAGGGGCAGAGAAAAATCATCTCTCAATTGGCTGGTGCTTGGTCTATAAAGTAATGAAGGATGAGTTTGGTCAGCGGATAATTTCTCTTGAATTTCAATCATTTTGCTAAAGCTAATTAAGTTTTTGTTTTTAATAAATATGCTTATATAGAAGAAAAAAATCCATCCCTCCATCTTTTTTATTTTCTTTCAAATTAAATTTGATTTAGGAATTTTTTTATTATAAAAAAAAAAAATTAAATTGTGAAAGATGGAAAACAAAATTTAATTTCTATAGCATACCGAAATTGAAGTGGGATCCGTATATGAATTTCATTAACTTACCTGTAATCAAAAGAAAAGTTCATCAAAAATATATTATTATATATACATATATACATACATACATATATCTATTAAGTAAAAATTAATTACTTATATTGATATGAAATTCCCACTTAAACTTAATTTATTAAATTGAAAATTATATTTGTGTAACAATGTTTAACTAATTAAATTCGTTGAAGTTTCAATGAAACTTTGAGAACATAAAGATAGGGGAAGGGAAAAGTGGAGGGCGGATGGTAAATGAATGCGGTGACTGTTGCCAATGGAGGCTAAATGTTAATGGGATGGTGGTGTGGTGTGGTGTGGTGTTGGGATGGCAAACAATGTCACACACGTATGTGCCCAAAAAGGACATGCCACGTATGTCTTGACTTAACGTTGAACGTTTGAGGTTAAGTTTTTGAGCTGACAAAGCAATTGCAATTGCAAAAGCAACAACAACAACAACAATAACAACTACAACAACGATAGCAACAAGAGGAATAAAGACATTGACGACGACGATGACGTCGGATATCCTGACAACGTGCGCGGTCCCAAGCTTCTACCTTTCTCTCTCGTTTTCCCTATCTCTCTTTCCCTGTCTCCTTCTCTCTCTCTCTCTTTCTCTCTTTCTCGCCATTGAAAAGGTGGAGCCATTAATTCACGAGTTGTAATTTCCTCACTTCAACTGCACAAGGATCACTGCAACGACGACGACTATGTGCATCATGATGATGATGATGATGATGATGATGATGATATGAGCCACGAAAACTGTTTTTGACTATCAATTAAAGGCAGACAAGCTGATAGAGGAACATCTCATACACAAAGACACACACACACACACACACACACGAGCGCACACACATTCACAACTCAGCAAATTCACTCGCTTCCTTAACATGAAAATTTTGCATATGTCACCTAATTAAAATTTTGCTCAAGCGACCATTTCAAGTCTATTAATTACCTACACTAGCCACAGAAACAACAAAAAAAAAAAAAAAAAAAAAAAAAAAGAGAGAGAAAAGAAAAATGTACTAGACCGACCGACATGGCTATATGGTATATGTATATACTCGTATTCCTTTTGTTATATACAATTCGTAAATCACAGTCGATGTGTCGTCTGGGGCAAGGCAAATGTAAAGGCAATGGCATGACGAGATTGAGGACAAGGCAAATGCAATCACTCGCCTTCAATTTTCACACCCATTGTCAAACAAAAATCTCTGTGTGTGCGAACCACAACAACAACAAGAGCAACAGCGAATCCCAACGACTCGTTGAAACACTTCTTCTCTGAATCCTGGCAACGGGGTCCATCATTATGCTCTGTGATGAATGAATGTGTATGCATGTGTGTGTGTGTGTGTGTGTGTGTGCAAGTGCGTGTCATTGTCCTACTAGGCAGAATCTGCCCCTTCCATTATTCTCTCCCTCTCCCTCTCTCACCCTCTCTCTTGCTCTTTCTCATTCTGTCTCGCCTTTACTCTCCATGTATGCAACATTTCAGTTGTCGTCACTTGCAGAAGTTGGCAGTAATTTTGAGTTGCACACGAGTAGAGAAAAGTGAGCAAAAGAATGAAGGTGGGAAAGACATGAGGTTAGGACAGTCGAGGTTGATTGAGAACAAGGAAATGGTGGCCGGGGCAGGAAGGTTGTCGGGTGGGTTGGGGTAAGGGGGGTCACACGGACGGATAGGGTGTTGAAGAAGGAAGAGTTGAATGCCGCATAGGCCAATGCGTGCAGCCGCAACATTTACGCAGTTGGACAAAAAAAGAAAATACCAGGGGGATGTAAGAGGGAGAAAGCAAAAAAAAAAAATAAATAAGGAAGATAGAAAGAGAAATCTTGAAATGCACTGAAAAACGTTTCTAACAAAATTTTCTACCAATGTTTATTTTTTCTTTTTTTTTGAAAAACTGATTAAACCGTTAAAAAGTAAATGATCTAACTATATGTTTGTTCTTTCTTTAGCTTTTCTCTCAGTGCGCATTTTGAATGCATTTTGTTGAGGCCTCTTTCAGTGTTTCGGTTGGGTTGCCCTTTGAAAATGTGTCGGTGATTTACAACAATGTCGCCTACACAAATTTTCCAAATGTGTTTTTGCCACGAAAGCAAACAGAACTCTTCGTTCCCTCCCCTCCAACTCTCCCCACCAACCCGTTCTGTTCCATGCTCAAAAACTCTTACACTCTCACTCTTCTTTACTCGCATTGACACGCATGTTGCAGTCTGTCTAAACTGTATGGGTTAGGATACACACACACACACACACACACACACACAGACACATAAATAGAGAGAGACAGAGAGAAAAACAGAGAAAAAGGGGTAGAAAGAGATGTGAAGTAGAGTGCGACTTTATTAGCGGAAGTGCTTTATTTAAGCTACAGAGAATCAGGCAGGCAGGCAGGCAGGCAGGCAGCCAGGCAGTCAGTCAGTCAGGAAGGCCAAGCTATAGCCAGCCAGGACACCTATTCCTAGTCCAGGACTCGTTTGTAATACGGCCACGTAGCAGGTGGTGGGAGCGACAAAAGCGCATGGCAGGCATTTTACTTCAAGGAAATTGCATTTTCGACATTTTTCACACTTGGCAACAGAGACAGAGACAACGAGTGAGCGAGAGCGAGAGAGAAAGAGAGAGTGAGAGTAAGCAAGAGTAGTACAAAGGCTGCATTGCCTTCTCAGCCAGCAAAAAGCACAACAAAACACATCTAAGCAAGCCAAACAGTGGTGATGATGGTGATGCACAGGCAGCAATGGGATAAAACGTAGGTAGATACTTTGCATGCAGTTCTAGTACCAGTAGCAGTTGTTCTTGTTATCGTTGTCACCAGTGATGGGAACGTGTCAGCAATCCAAAACCAAATGCACAACCAACCAAACCAAATGCATTCTAATCCAAGAAATATAGATGTTATGGATATATAATCCACACATTAATCCAATTGATTGACAGATATAGTTAGAACTTTCTAATTGCATGATCTTTTTTTCAATTCCTTTGACTCGTCGGGGTCACCAATAGTCAAATAAAGCATGGCACGATGTCATCTCTAGCAGTAATACTTGACTTGGCTTTTACCTGGCAAGTTTACTTTTTGCCGTTTCCCCTCCCTTTCTGTTCTGCTTCTGTTTTTGTGTGTGTGTGTGTGTGTGTGTGCTCCTTTTTTGTTACACTTTGGCCAAAAGGTGTCAAAGGTGCATTTTGCAGCTGCAGCTGCTGCTGGTGCTATTTTTTTTTTTTGCTGTTGTTGTTGCTGTTGTCCTAGGTGCGTGTGTGGCATTTCCGTTCATTTGTTTTACTTTTGCCACAACGCCCTTCCCCTTTCTATACCCTTGCCCATACCACCAACCACCCACACGCCGCACTTGTAGTCCTCCTTTACCACTTCTCCGGCTCGAAGCCTTTGTAAAGGGAAATGCGCAAAAAGCGCAATCAAAGCGGAAATGAAATTTGCAGGAAGTAGAAAAAAAAAATGTCTCCTTTTCGCCTCTTTCCGCCTCGCTTTACCTCTACCTCTACCCCAGTTTTTTTTTTTTTTTTATTTTTTCTTTGAATTTTAAACACAGAAAGAAAAAGAAGAGAGGGTAGAGCAAGGGGAAAGGGAAACGGCGAGAAGGAGGAGGAGGAGTTGGTGTAACTGTAAAGCTTTTGGGATTTAATACAATTTTTGAAATGCTTTTGGCCTAGGCCAATTTGCTTACTGCCAAGGCAGTTGCTTACTGCCAACTGCATGACAGCGATAACAGAACCAGAAATAGGAACAGAAGCAGAAATAGAAACAGAAAATGAGAATCGGCAAAAGAAAATAGAAGAAAAAAAAGAAAAATAAAGAGAGCGAGAAGAGAGGAAAAGCATTACAAACAGTTTGCATGTTGCTGCTGCTGCTGTTGTTGTTGTTGCTACTGTCGCTGGTGTTGCTGCTGTCGCTGGTGTTGCTGCTGTCGCTGGTGTGTTGCATTAAAAGGCACTGAAGCGACAATTTCTGAGTGGAGGACTTTCAATTCGCCTTCTCCTAGTCGATTTGGTGAAATTGGATGGGCAGATCGCGACACAATTTTTCTCATAATTCGCTTTGACTTTGATTTCAATATCTGTGCCAAAAGTCAAGAATTTTTCTATTTCCTTATAGTATGCATCTTTTGCAACAGTTTCAACATGTTGAAATAAAAATCAATTTTAAGTTTGAAACAATTAATTTATCCTACAGTCATGGTGGGTTAACAGTTTTCCTAGCTTTATATGATGAAATAATAAATATTTAATTATATAAAATATATAAATTTGTTTCTTAATCAAAATACAAGTTCCGGTTTCAATTAAGATCTACCTTGATTTTTTATTTCATGAATTTAAGTTGCAGTCGGTAGTCCTTGCACATATGGATTCTTAATTAACTCTTCAATCAAATATAATTAAATTTCAATTACAAACAACGATGGAGAGATGGGGGAAAAAGAAGGGATATGTACACATGTATAAATACACATGATGACATCATCTCATATCCCTTATCCACATACATATATCAAAGCCAAAATGGCTTAACATCAAAATTAATTAAAAGAACTTGCTAATATTTTGCTTCACTTGATGAGCAGCAGCAGCAATGGGAGGTGGTATCAGGGTTACCCTATCCCTCTTTTAGCCTTAAGCTGCATTTTGTAGCCACTCTCCACCTATAAAATTCATATGCAGTTATATGACAAACAAACAGAGAGTCAGATAGACCAAAAGACAGACTACTAAGAGACAGACACCGAGACAGATAGACGACAGGAAAAGTGATGACGAGCAGAGGGGGGATACGATGAGGGGAAAGGATTGGGTATTCCAGACGACAGGCGTGTTGAAGTTGGTTGGACATTTTCTGAGCTGCAACATTTATTTATTTATACCAGGAAACAGAGAGTCAGAAAGAGGGAGAGAAAGAGAGAGAGAGAAAGTGAATAAGAGAGATGGAGAGAACATTGGGCGTTTGGTGTGAAGGCGTGGCATGATGTTACATTGTTGTCAGCAGCAACATCACCATGTTGCATTTATGAAATCCTTTTATCTTTTAGGTTTTAAATGCTACACATGGGGCGAATGATATGTAGCAAAGCTCTACCTCTCCCTCTCTCTCCAACTTTCTCTTTCCCTTTCTTTTTCTCTGTCTGTCTGTCTGTCTGTCAGTTTGTCTTTGTCTCTCCTTTTTGGCAGGAATATTGCCAAAGCCAGAGACACGCTTACATCGTTCTTCCGCCTTTATGTCACTTCTGCTCCTGCTTCTTTTTGACCGAGTTGACACCTTGAGTGTCATTAATGTGTATGACATTTTCATTATAAGTTTTTATTGTTCAACCTTATACATTTTGCCTCTTTCTTGATATCCTGTAAACATATACATTAACCAATGGGGAATATATATTATATGTATATATATAGATTTTGAATAAATAACTTTTAAAATAATCAAAAATTAACTTCTGGATGGGGTACTAAACTATAAATTTAGTCTAAAAGTATTATAATTTCGTATTCAAAGAAAAAAAACAGGGTAACAGAAAATCGTTACTTTTATTTCATTATTGACATTATTTTCTTTATACAAAAATATTGTCAGGTTGTTACCTTTAAATTATAAAATTTATTTTGGTTTCTTTTATGCCTCTTCACTGTAAATTTTTCCTTTTGTAATGTTCGGTAGCTGTTGTTATTGTTGTTGTAATTGTTATTGTTGTTAACTGCCAAACAAACTAAATGCAATTTGCAGATGCATTTAGAAAAGCTGCTGACAGCTGCTCGGACCTGAGATGTCCATCCACATTCAGAGATATTGTTTTGTGGCTGTCAAGGTGCAAGAGAATGAAGCCAAAGTGATTGCTAAATGCACTATATGTACATATATATATATATATATCTATATCTATATATATATATGTATATATAGATAGACATATGGAGTACTAGTTCATGGCAACAACGTTTTGTTTTATACCTGTCAAATGGAATGACTTTAAATTGTATTAACATGGCAAAGCTTTTTCCACATTTAATTGATAACTGTATATCAATCGGTAAAATCGTTAAAAAAAAACAAAAGCTTTGTTTTAATGTGTCCTAGTGCCTTCTTTTTTTATTTTTTTTATTTTAAGGATATAAAATTAGAACTATTATTGTGATTCGATTTGTTCCAATTTTAGCTTAAATTTGCAATTTTACAAAAAGGCAACTTATCTATCCTTTCTCCATGCAGTTGTGTTAGGATTTTGTGGGACGAAAAATATTTATAATTATTTATCTCCATATATGTATATATAGATAGATATAGAAGTTTACTTTTGTTTAATTTAATCTTTTCCAATATATCTTCTTTTCTCTTTTATTTGTGGTTAACAAATTATTTATTAATCAAATGCAATTTCATATTTTTCGATTTTTAATTAATCAAATCGAGATGTCCTATATCTAGGCTTAGTATATATATATATATAGAGTTCAAATGATTCCTTCAACTCATGGTTAATCATTATCATCAGGAACTTTAATTATCCTGCACTTGCTGTCATGCTGGCCAGCCTGCCCCCTACTGCCCCTTCTACTTGTCTTTGAGGAAGGGGTTGGGGGGGAGGGTGAAAACAACCTCATCTAGAAAAACTTTAAGCGTTCTGTCTCTGACAATGACGCGTCCAGCCATCTAGAAGCGATGCTTCGAAAGAGTAGAGATAGAAAAGGACAGAAAGATGGAGAAGAAATGTAGTAGAGGAGGCGGAGGCAGAAGAGCAGAGAGGCGGCAGGCGGCAGGCGGCAGGCAAACTGTTTCCGCGCTCACTTCATAAAGTCACATCAATTTATTTCATTTCCTTAGTTAATTTCAAAGTGTCAACATAATAAATGAACTGCACGTAGCAACAACATCACCAGCACCACCAGCAGCAGCAGCAGCAGCAACAACAACAACAACAACAACAATAGCAACAACAACGATAAGCAATAAGAACAACGTTGTCCATTGGCAAAAGTTGTCGCATTTCAAAAATGGTTGCACGCAACAAACGAGCGCAGGACTCTCGTTCGCTTGCAGGACATTCTGAAATACGCATAAAAATGCAAGACAAATGGTGGCGGCAGCAGCGCCAAACGGCGGAAAGGAGCGTGCAAAAATGCAAAAAAAAAAAAAAAAAAAAAAAAAAGAATAAATAAACACAGCTAGAGTAACAGAGAAGGGAAACACAGAGAGAAAAAAGAGAAAGAGAGAACAAAAAAAAAAATGATTAAAAAGGACATGCGAACACCTAAAACGTCGCGAAGGAAAAATGCCACAAATGCAGCGACCGTGCAAATTTTCTTCATTTCCATTTTGACAAAACGCAAACACAGAGTCATGAGTGGCAGCGGGTGAATGAGAAAGAGAGGAAGACGAGAGAGAGAGAGAGAGATAGAGAGTTGACGGACTGACTCCAACTGACATTGACAAATAATGAATGGGCATAGCGGTGGTGCGGTGGTGCGGTGGTTGGGCAGAGGTAGAGACACAGCATAATGCATGCCAAAAGAAGGAACAAACCAACACCACTAGAACGAACTGTGGTGCAAGTTGTGGTAATTTTTTTGAATTTTTCTGGGTTTTTGATTTATATTCAATGATTTTGGAATGATCTTGAGATAATTTTCGTGATATTTTCATTAGTCATATACAGAAATATTATTTTTCAAAATTAAGTAAAAGCAATTTCTTTTTCTTTTGTCGAACCACTGTCATTTGGTGAAGATTTCTGGTCCCGGCACTGGCGCCGCTTGAATGTGTCAAAATTGGAGCCACATTGTCCGCAGCACAAAACGTACGGCAGCAGCAGCAGCAGGAGTAGGAGCAGGAGCAGAAGGAAGCAGCTGCAGATGCCAGCGCTAACCGCAAGGATGATGATGACGACGATGACGATGACGATGACGAGAACGGCTGCGATGGCAATGGCGATGGCGATGGCGACGGCGACGGCGACGACGTTGACGACGGGTATGAGGATAATGATGATGATGATGATGTGAAGGAGTAGAAGGACAACAACAAGGACAACAACGAAAGGAGAAACAAACAAAATGCCAGACAAGAAATTAAGACAATTGAACCGTTGAGGCGTGCAGAGAGCGAGAGACATGACATAGGTGGAAACTTTTGGGTTGGTTGCCATTCGGTCGGCCGCGTTGCCTTGTTGCCGCCTCGTTTCTAGCCAGTGTAGTCGTAGTCGTAGTCGCAATCGTAGTCATAGTTGTAGTAGTGGGCGTGGTTATGTTGACATTACAGGTGCGCCCTGGACTCCTCGCATGTTGTCAATGGCGCAGAAAGGATAACAACAGGACAATGGGCAATGGGCAATGGGCAAACGAATGGACGTGGTCCTGGCGACGTGTTGGCTTAAGGTATTAAAAAGAAAGCCAACCCAGGAATGGGCAAAATAAAAATAATGAAAACGAAATAAAAGACCAAGACTAACTATATGGAATAGAATAACTTGGAAAGCAAAAACAAATAATTGCCATGCAAAAAGTATTAGTTGTAAACCCTTCCCACCACCCTCCCCCCTCCCTTTCATTTTTCCGTCTTCAATTCCAGTCTTTAACCCATCTCTTCTCTTCAGACTAACCTACCGCACACGTTTACTCTCTCTCTCCCTCTCTCTCTCTCCCTCTCTTCTCCGCTTACCACCTCTGGTATCATCCTCTGTGCAATGTTGCGTAGCCTTGCAGTTTGAGAAAATAATTTGTTTAATGGAATGTAAATTTCATACTTAAGCAAATAAATGTTCTGCTCGAACGCCAAGAAGGGGTGACAAAGGGGTGGATGGTGAGTTAGTGGGGGAAGTTGCTTAGTTAGGGGTATGGGGGGGGGGGGAGGCATTTCAGTGGGCAAGCGGATTGTGCGTGGGGTCTATATTTGCCTTTTTTGCTGAGAATAGTTTTTGTTTGCTTTTATATGTGAATAACGATAATGACCATGAAGATGGCAATGATGATGAAGAAGATGATGATGATGATGACAATGATGATGATGATGATGACGATGATGATGATGATGCAAAGAGGAAAGACGTGGCCAAATGTATTGTTTGGCTATTTGCGCAAAAGATTTTCCATTGCGCTGAGTTGGCTAAATGTGAAGGCAGTGGCAATACCAGCAACAGCAACAACAGCAACAACAGCAACAACAGCAACAGCAACAACAGTAACAGCAGCAACAGCCGGGAATGACGTAGGTGTTGACCTATAAGAAAATTATAGTCTCTAGAGAAATTGCAAGGTAATCCATGATTACAATTGATATTGAATCAAAAAGAAGAAGAAGAAAAAGAAGAAGATTGTGAGCAAATCTATACCAAATTAAATGAAATTAGTCATGGGCCATAGCATAGTATGTATCTTAAACTAACTAAGTAAAGAAATAGATTGAGCCAAAGATAAATACAATGAATCATGTTTTATTTGATTTGTATTTAAGTTGGAATCATATTTGCAAATATATATATATATACATATGTATGTATGTATGTATAAAGCTTTTCGGCAAGAAAAGGCGATGTGATATATTTATCTTTCTCTCTCTCTCTCTCTCTCTCTCTCCCGAATTAGGAAAAAATTAAGGCCAATATAGACTTGGATTTTCAAATATTCCCAACATACAGATTAGTTTCTTTAATTCGAAACTTTGACAGAATAATATTTCTAATCTTTGTAAATTACCGATAAATTTTGTATGAATTATATAAATATATATACATAAACATATGGGCATTTCCAATCTGGCGTGACGTTACGTTCGTAAAATATAAGCAAAAAAAGAAAATTAGGATTTGTAAAAAAGTTTTTGGATATTTCTCCTGTATCTATGTAGAACTATATTCGGAAAAAAATTTAAAGAAATCGGATGTAAGGATTTCGCTATGTAGCCCAATTTATACCCTGTCGTGACGTTACGCGCACGAAAAGTGGTTTTCGACTTTCAATGACAAAATGCCGAAATTCTTCAAATTAGGCAGAATTATTTGTATGAATCTTTTTTATAATGTTTTTCAAATAGCACAAGTTTGTTTTCCAGTATCCCAAATTAGAATTAAGTTTTCTAGTATTTTTTTATTCGACTTTAAATTTAATTAAAAATACTTTAAACCCAAAATGCAGCATTAATAAAATAAATAAAACATATGTAATAAATATGTAATAACTTTGGAGTCCTTTTATAAGCATAGGTTCCTTTTAATAACAAATTTTTATATAGCAAGTGATAATATAGGAAAATACAGGATTCAGTAATATGAATAAGATAAATCATATAGATACACATTTCTATGTTGATAATAACTCAATATTTAATAATATTGTATTAGGGTATTATTTTCGTTGAAAATTCCATCCTTATTAACAGTTCTTCATAATTTTTATAGACGCAAGAGAAAAAAATATCACAAATCTGGCGTGACGTTACGCACTGACAGTTGGAAACAAAAGAAAAACGATTTGAAATTGGTTGGATTTATTTAGTTTAACCAATTAGGCTAATAAAACTTGTTTTAATTTTAAAAATTTACACAATTGCGACCTTCAGTAATGAAGTAATGAGAAAAAGTGTTTTTTTTCTGGTGTGACGTGACATTTGAATATCAGCAAAAAAAGAAGCCAAAATTCTACCGGAATTTGAAAGATCTTTGCTGCTTTATATATATTTTATATATATTTTTTTCCAAAAAATGATTTAAAGTTATCAAAAGGATTCCAATGCGGACATAATTGTACACTTACTCTTTGAAAAATAAATCATATATAGAATATGCTCTTAGAAATAAAATTGACCAAAACATAAACTTGAACTTTGAACCTCGATATTTCCCAATCGCAAAATAGGAAAGCTCCAAACTCTTCAATTCAATAAAATTTGACTTTTTCTCTTTCACACACAACATTTTAGCGAACATTTAGTTTTTTGATCGTGGTTGACTTTTTTTTGGAAATGCCCATATATAACAGCTAATCAAGCTGTTTTGAAATTCAAAAAGGTTTTATCCTATTTTTAAGACCATTTATTATTTTAAATCTAAGTCGCATTTAATTTGGTGTAAAACTAATTTAGCAACTTGTACTTTTATATCTATATACATATATTTAAATATTAATTATAATTTTTTTATTCTTTCCTTGCTTTAATTAAAATTTTATAACGAAACAAATTGATTCAATGCGTAAAGGAAAGAATCAAGCGATGACAAGTTGGGTTAAAGACAATTTAAATGTTATTTAAATTTCAATTCCACTTATCAACATGATCAAATTGCCTGGCCAAAAACAAAGGAGTTCAAGGAAATGGAGAATAATGGAGAAGAGAAGGATGGTAACGTAGCAAAGGCTAGTCAACTGTACAACTGCATAAACAAATGCAAGAGTCTGATTATATTGACAATAACAACAGGCTACAATGTTCCAAGTAAAATACAATGATAATGAGCAGACCAGAACAGAGCACAACATGGTTTGGAATAGGAGGAGTTGAAGCAGAAGCAATTGCAGGAGCAGGAGTAGGAGTAGGAGCTGGAGTAAGAGCAGAGGCAATAAAGCAGAGAATGAGAATGAATAGAAGGATGAGGTGAATCGACAGCAATGAGGAGCTCGATTCCTGTTGCCATTTACTGATAGCCATCGCAATCCCCAGAGAGTGATGGCAACAGCAGCAACAACAACATCAACAACAACTCACACACACACACAGACACAGACACAGATATATACACATACACAACAGAGAAACCGATAGGGAGAGGGAGTGAGTGCAAAATAAAGAGCCAGAGGAAGAGTGGCAGGAACAGTAGAAGGACTATTGAACGATGACGACGATGATGAAGTGATAATAATTAAATTTGCATAATGTTAAGTGATTAAGTTTGTTGTCAGCTGTGTTCGATGGACATATCCTGCCATTGTCAGGCTGCTCCTGCTGCTTCAAATGATTACAAAATCCCAACTCCTTGGACATTTGTTGGCCAACACTTTTCTTTGCTATCCCTCTGTGTATACTATATCTCTCTTCTATATATTTCTCTCTCTCTCTCTCTCTCTCCCTCTCTTTATTGGTTGTGTATATATGTGTGTGTGTGTGTGTATTATTGCGTGTTCTTGTGAGCAGGACACGAGTGTGTCGTGGGACTAATTTTGTTATGTTTTTATTTTTTCTAAAACATTTGCGTTTCATTCGTTAAACTAATTGAAATCCTAATGATGATGACCATGATGTTAATTATGATGATGACTATAATGATAATGATGTTGTTGATAATTATGATGATGGAAGATGTCGTGCAACAGGCAAACATTCGCATTGCCCATTGCCATTGCCAAATACTCCACCTGCTGACTGACTACCAATTATGGTTGATTCTGCAAGTGCTGCAAGGAGGACAATTTAACTCCTGCTATTTGTATTGGGCATTGGGCACATTATGACCTTACCTTTACCCATCTTCTTCCACCCCCACCCCCCACCCCCCACCCTCTTCTTCCTCTTTTTCTTCCTCTCGCATCCCACCAACCCCCCACTTCCCCACACCAATCAACGTTTCATTCATTTGAGGTCGTCTAATTACAACGCTTATGTATAATTGATTTGTGGCAATTTAATTAATTTGAATTTAACTATTTAATGAGGATTACCAGGACTGGCAGTTGTTACCCGGTATAACTCGCGCGTGTGTTGAAAGCCGCATTTTAGTAGCCCGAACACTAATTAGCTGTTGAATTTTAGATTAAGCCTGTCCAACACATACACACACACACACACACACACACACACACATACATGAGAGGGAATGGTAGGGGTAGGTGAAGGAGGATATGATGAAAAAAAAACCATATAAAACATCTAGTCCAATTTTATGGTTAATTGGCATCCAACTCATACCACTTCTCAATAGCATCCTTTAACTCCTTATTTCTGTTTCCTCGCCCCTCCCCCAACTCTTTCTACACATATTGATAAACGTTTTGGAGTATTGGTCATGTGGCAGAATGACGGTTTGCCAAAATATATATATATATATATATATATATATATATATATATATATATGTCTATATAGTTTTAACTATATACATCAATCTAACCATCTATGTGTTCTATCTATATCTATAGTTATGTGCGGTCAGTTCGCTCACATCGTATTAATGTTAATGCATTTTAGTTGTTTACTCACTAACACTACACTACACACACACACACACACATAAATGCACATACCAAAATACACACATTTTCCACTTGATTGGCGAATAAATTAATTGTCATTTAATATGCTTCATATAGTTTTTCGGTTAGGTTATTTTTTTTTTCTCTCTTCCATTTTTTTTTTATTCTTCTCTTTTTTTATGTTATTTTCTTTTTTGCTTTTTTTTTTTTTTATTTTTCGTTATCTGCTAGCCACTAATTGCATTTGAAAAGTGCATTAGTTAGGTAATGAAATACTTTATGTATACAATTATATACACACATGTTTATATATTTATTTATTTATATATGTATATATGTATACATATTTATATATATATACATATTTATGCTTATCTACTTTCTCATTTGCAGTTTATTTGTTTTTGTTATTTTTAAGCTGATTGATTAGCATTAATTACAGGTTTTGATATTTCAAATTAATTAAGTTCAATATAGTTTCTCAGAGGCAAAACCAAACTATCAAATATTGCAAATATAATATATTTGCCAATTACTATTGCAAAATGTACAAATAAATTTTATTTAGTTTTAAGTATTGTATAAATTCCATGAATTAATATCAATTTCAAATAACATTGATAAAACTAAAAGCCAGTAATAAATTGTTTAAATTATTTTCATATATTAAATAACTTTTGAATATTTGTCTATTACAACAATAGAAGCAAAAACCAAACCACAAAAATTGACTAACGACAAATATTTCAATTAAGAAACAAAAATGACCTTTTGACTATCTAAAACGCTTCTTAATATTTTATTTCTAATCAACTAAGTTTAAATTTATAAGATAATGAAATCAACAATGGAATATATCTATCATGAAAAGTATTTATTTCTGAATTAATTAAATTACAAGTAAAGTAATTGAAAGTACCAAGCTGAATTCTTCTTTGTTGTCTTACTATTCCCAATCAAAATCTAGACAGAAATGAAAATATTTGCTTTATGCTAGTGCATTAAATATTAGTATATTTAATGCGAGTATTTCATTCCTTAAACGTTCTTTAGATTTCGTTAAAGAGGAGTCATTATAGCTTTATGATGAGAATGCCAACAATTTGCATAAGAAACTTCCTTATTATATATATATATATATATATATATATATATAGAGAGAGAGAGAGAGGGATATAGAACGGGAGGGAGTCATTTTCTGCCAGTAATATCATTACGGGAATCTCCATCTTTAATATCATATATATAAAGTAAGTTTTATCGCAGCTCTAAAAGTCGGCTCTAGTTTTACTATGGCCCATTAAAAATCCTCTTATAGCATATGTACGCGTATTAGCCATTTCAAAAAACGGAATTCACCGACATTTTAATATATGTATGTATATACAAATAAATGTACACATACACACAGACATACACATGTACATACATATGTATATCTATTGCATAGTCCAAGGGGCCTATACAAAAACATTCTCATATATTTCAAACCATTTGAAGCACTTTTATTTGCACATTTACGAAAGGCAATAATCTACTTAGCTCCATTAAAATGGTTAAAAGTGCCCAGACCATTGTATATAACATGGTAGAGAAAGTTGTTGTTAATGTTGCCGGTTCTTCTTGTTGTTATTGTTGTTGTTGCTGTTGTTGCTTTTTACAGCTGTTTGTGTAGTTTATTTAAAATGCCATTAAGCGCAAAACAATTTCAGTTTTCAGCTTGGGGTTTTTTTTATGTGGATTATTTAGAGAAATGTAAGATATGCACAGGTATATATATGTATATATATATATATGTATATATATATATATATATATATACGAAAAAAGGAATGAATAAGTGTAAAAAACAACAACAACAACAACTATCGTATAATGCTCACACAAAAGGTAACAAACAGAAAATAGAAAACGAAATAAATTACCTAAGTAGTGGCAAAGAGAGAGAGAGAGAGGTTGGGAGAGAGAGAAACGTAAATTAGTTGAATGAAGTCAGCAATGGGTAGTAGAAATGATTTTTTATGAGCATAGAGTATAAACATTTTGATTTAAGATCACCGAAAAAAAAAATCCCTGAATGCCATGACCATGGAAATCATGAAATAAACAACAATTCGAGACCATTAAAAAGTGCCAAGTCCTTTCACATCGTAGCTACAGACCGAACAACCGACCAACCAAACAACCAACAAACACAAGTCAACAGGAAAAGGTGAGAAAAATATGCAGGAAAAAAAAAGCAAAAAAAAAACAAAAAACAAGAAAGCAAAGAGAAAACACACAGAAAAATAATAATGAAATGAACAAAAAGAAAGCCAAAAAAAAAAAAAAAAAAAAAAAAAAATAGAAAATACGCAAAGAGAGAGGAAGGCACATAGGGAGGTTGGGAGGATAAAGAAGCAGTACAAGAACACAAAAATAGTGGCAAGTGCCAAATGTATTGTAGTAATAACAATAAAAGCAACTGCCAACAGGCAGGCTGGATGGCTGGCTATGGTAACGGACTATGGATAGAAGACGACTCGAGTCGAGTCGAGTCGACTTGACTTAGACTCCGACTCCGACTCCGATTCCAACACCAATACCAAACTATGGTTCAGGCTCAGGTTCAGTGTGGCAACAACAAGTTGCACGTGCTTTCAACTTAATAACGTGGCTTTTATTTTTACTGCTTGCCAGCAAACACACCAGCTTTAGCACTTTTATAGAGAGAGAGAGAGAGAGAGAGCGAGAGAGAGAGAGAGAGAGAGAGAGAGCGGGAGAGAGAGAGACAGATGAGAGATGAAAGATGGTAGGTGCAACCCAGCAGGCAGCAAAGGTTGTATATTATAAAACCTACAAGTGCGAATGAGATTCATTCTCCCGTTAGTGATGAGAGCTAAAAAAGGGAAAGAAAAAAAAAACAAAATGTCATGGCCATAACATATCTTTGAGTATTCATTTACCTTAACAATGTTTCTCTTAGTTTTATTGCCAGTGATAAAAATGACCTAGCCATATCCTATCGATTTACAGTAATGATTTCTCTCATATGCATATATATCAAATTTCAATTATATAGATGAAATTATTTTAAACAATTATTCATCAGTTATATTTGTATTATTATTTTCTTTCATTAGTTGTCTAAAACTGTTTTTTAACATAATGAAAATAAATGATTGTGGCAAATTTATAAAGAAAAATAATAAAAATATGAGTGAAAAATATTTCTCTAATGTAAAAAAAAACAGATAATAGAATTTATTTTCCGAATTTGAATTGCTTCGTTTAGTTTTTAGTTAACGATTAAAATCAATTTGTGCCTATATAATTATTTTTATCTGATTAAATCTGTCATCTCTAATATATATACATACATTCTGAATATACATAAATTTAGTTCTCTTTCTCTTCATCTTTTGCTTGCTATCAAAGCTTTAGCATCGACAAACTACCGTGAAGAAGAAGGAGTGGGAGGAGGAGCAACTCATTCTACTGCCACCTTTTTCGCACCTTTTTTGCATTTTACCGGCATGAGAAAAGGTTATAAAAAAGAAAAGAAAGTACACACATACATACACACACACACACACACACACTCACTCACACACACACAAAATGGCGTAACGTTGCGGATTTTACGCACGGCAAACAAAAACTACGCGCGCATACACAACAACAAGAAAATGCACTCAGGCTTAGTGTCGGTCGACATTGGGCGACGGTAAAGTCCTGCGTGGGTCCTGGTCCTGCCTGTTTGCACCTTTTATAGCAACGCTATCGTATGTGTGTGTGTGTGTGTGTGTGGAGGGGGGGAGGGTGTGTAAGTTTGGGGTGTTTAAGTGTATTGGTGTGTGTGGGTGCGAAAACTTTTTGAGGTCTGCTTTGGGTAAGTGCTGTGTGCGGACCGCAGCTTAGTTGCGTTGAGGTTGACTGCGTCCCGCCACAGTAGAAACAGCGGACTGCCTTTCCTTCTCTATCCCTCTATCCCTTTGTCCCACCCCCCTCTCTCTCTCTCACTCACTATCTCTCTCACCTGAACGTTGGGCCACCAAACCAAGTTAGAACGACAGTCACAAAGAGTAGAAAGAGATATATAAAAATGTAGAATGTAGTCTATGATAGAAATGTAAATACCTAGGGAACTCATAAACCATTCAATGAATTAAGCAAAATTTCTTCAACAAGATGTTTAAGAATGTATACACATATATATATATATATATATATTGATATAGTATATAGATTTCTATTTAATAATATAAGATAAGCTGCAATTTTATCTTGCAGGTAAAGTTCATTTAGCTAAATTTTAGAATACATCATATAAATAATTAATTATCGGTAGAAAGCTGGATTTGTTTAAGGAATTATTGGATTAACAAGGAATCCATTATGATAGGGCAATCTTTCGATCAACAAGTATTCAGTTAGCAAAATCAAATGTTTAGCACTAAGGGGACATCTAAGGATCAAAATACAACAAAATTTTTGTTCAAAGAGAACAATTCGAATGATAAACTTACAGAGATTTTTGCAGCTGCCTGAACTGAATTGAAAACATATACTTGATAGTAAAATTTAGAATTTTTCTTCAAGTGTATTGACTGCTTTTCATAATTCTAATTGAAATAAAGATTTTATAGTTGAGAGTAATTTTTTTAATAATAGAAGCTTAAAATTTACATAGTGACCCATTTTTCTTGAGACTATTTCAATAATTTTAATGCTTTATTGTTATTGTTTCATCAGTTCGAGTGCATCCTAGATATTGTCTGTAGGGCATTTACATTAACTCACTCTATTTCCATTCGCTTTGCATTATTATTTATTTATTTTTATTTTTTTTTTTTTTAAGTTTTTGTTACTTATTTCACCTGTCTCTCCTTGGCCACTCTGCCCGCACCCTTTACAGATTTATGTTTAAAATAATTTATAGAAAAAATACAGAAATTAAATAAAATGGAATTACGAAAGTGCAGTGGTGTAGTGGCAGTGGCAGTGGGTGTGGCAGAGGCAGAGGCAGAGGCAGAGATGTCGACGTCTATCCTATTAAATGTCCATTTGGCGTTTTGTTATGCGAGTTGTTTGGCACCCACACTCACACACTCACACACTCACACTCAAACACACTCAAACACACACGTGGAACTTTCAGCCATTTAATTTTACAATACATACATACATATATACATATATGCTGTTATTGTTGTTGTTGTTATTGTTGTACTTTACTTTTCTGTTGTATCCAAAGAGGGAGAGAGGGAGAGAGGGAGAAAGCGAGAGCTCGCGTCCAACATCATTAAAAAACTGTCATTAGCAGTTGAGTACATGAAAACTGAATTTTCATTGCAAGGACACGAGAAGCAGCAGTGGCGAAGCGAATGACTAAGGAACAAATAAAATATAACAAACAACAACAACAATGGACAACGGGAGCAACAAATAAAAAAACAAAAAGCAAAAAAGAAAGAAAAATGTAGGGAATACCTTTACATACATACATACATACATACATACATACATACATATCCATATACACATACATACATATATATATTTTGCTATAAAAGCAATATTCGTGTAAAGTTAATAATTCTTTTTCTCTTTCACATTCTTTCCCCTCAGCGTTTCCCTCTCTTTCCACTTTCTTTTTGCTAACAATTGTTGTTGCCGTTTACATAATCGAATTTTAAATGTTTGTGTGTATTGAAGTTGGACACTTCATTTAAGTGATGTCGAAACACACACGCACTCTTCTACCCACACATACACACACACATACACTCACCTGTCACAGTGTGTCAAAGTGACAAGAACGAAAAAGAGAGTAAAAGACACAAGTGTCATTTATGGAGATTCAAAATAGACTCAACATGATTAACAAATGCATTTCTTTTACCCCAAAAAATTTCGAATTTGCCTAATGAAAGACGACCTCAAGTTACTATAGCAGAAATGGTACTTACTGTACTTTTCAATATCTTAAATTTTGAACGAAAATCCAATTACCTGCACTGTTGCATGCATGCAGCTTATAGATACATATATGTATGTATAATCAGTAAACCATAATCTTCTACTGTCCAAGAGACATGCTATTGTTGCTCTGGCTTATCAATGAGCTACCAAACAACTAATAGGAAACATAGAACAATAAATCTATTGTATTGATCCAAATAGACAATTTTCAATTACAGTAATAGACAAGTTTGTTAATTATCAAGAATGTAATAGATTAAACACGGACTTGCCTATACTAAAAATAGAATAAATCAAATTTCTTGTTCAGTTAAATGAAAAAAAGAAAATGAAAATTATTATTTTTTTTTTAACTTAACAAAATAGAGGCAAAAATGTTGACAAATATCTGTAAAAAAAAAGGTTATATCATGTTATTTTCTTCGATTCATTTTAAAAATCGAATAAATATTTTGTACCCCAAAATATTATTTTCATACTCGAATTTGGTATAAATTTATTATGCGTTACATTACGACTTTTGCTTACTTGAAAACATTTTCTAAATTTATTGTTTAATAATGTATAAAAAATTTGAAAAAACAAGCAAGAGCAACAAATATACAAGTCAGCTCCGATTGTCTTCATGAAGTTGCACGTGTTTTCAATGCCCCAATAAGTAGGCAACACTTTTATGTAAATTCATATATTTGAATTTTTTTTTTGTTTTTGTTATTTTTTTGTTGTTCATGACGTAGAAAAGAGGAAGGAATTGTGGATGAAGATTTATTAAATAGCCTGTGGTTTAACAGCAGCTTCTACTACATGTTTCAGTTAAATATTTGATTTGATTCAATTTTTGGCTGTATTGTTGTTGTTTTTGCTTTTGGTTCTCTACACCACTTACACTTACTTGAGCTGAAATCCAACTCAACTTAACCCCTTAAACTCTTTTGAGTAAGCCAAAATCCCAAGCACGCACTTCAAATGCCAAAACAGCACAACAATCTCGAATTTTAAGCCAGACACACACACACACACACACACACACACACACACATACACACATGCACACACAGACATATGTCTTACTCTTTTTATAGCATACTTAGCAGGGGGACGCAACGCCTTATGCTTAATGCCAATTCAATTTATAAATTGTGAAGCCGCCGCTACTGCAAGCCGCCACCATCTCTTTCTCATCTCTCTCCTTATATCGTTTTCTCTTTTTTGCCATCTTTCTGACTCTGTCTCGTTTTTTCTTATACATTCTATGTCGTTCTTCTAGTTGTGTGCGGCATTTTGGCAAACAAGTTTTGCACACTTGAAATTTTTGTGATTGATGTGCTTTGCTACATTTGCCAGCCGCCGAATGTTTGACTTTGATGTCCTTCTCTTTCTCTCACTCATCAACTAACTCATTCACTAACTCTGTCTCTCCCTGAGAAATTTCCTTCCTGCTTATATGTATATATGTGTGTGTGTGTGTGTGTGCGAGTGTGTGCATCTTGAGCTGGTGAAAGTTTTAATTGCTTTTTGCAATTAGAACTATTAGTGAGTGTTCGGAGTTACAACTGCAAGAAACTGCATCCGCAGAAGCCGCCGCCAATCTACAAATCTAACCTTACTCCCATGACGATCCCCTCTACTTATTCTCCTCCTCATCCTCCTTAACCACTTCCCATCATATCAACCACTGCCATAGCCCTCTCATCTCACTCAACATAATATCTAAGCAATTCATTTAATTGCTTTGCAATTTTCATGCATCAGTGTGTGTGTGTGTGTGAGTATGCGTGAGGATGTGTGTGTGTGTGTGTGGTTTAAATGATTTGTGTAAACATTTTTGCTGCTGGCCGAACAATTTTAAAGGAACTTCTCCTTTTGCATGCACTTGACGCTTTCTCAATTAACAAAAAAGCAACAAAAAAAAAAAACGATATATATATACACAAAAAGTAAAACAAATGTTAAAAAATTGAAACAGAAAATTGTTAGATGGTTGTGGGAGGAGGGTGAATGGGGTTAAAAAATTGTATACTATTAAAAATCATATCGAACTGTATGTTGTTTAAGGGGCCACTTTGACTTTGTCGCCACAACAAACTATTTCTCTCCATCTCTTTTACTTCGTTCTTCTCTCACTCTTTCTCTCCCTTGATTTTTCTCTTTGCATATAGCGAAACAAATCAAATTTTCTATTTGCTGCTACTCCTATTGAACTGATGGGTGGGAGAGTGTGGTTGGGGCGAGGCGACGGCGTTCAGGACTTTGCAACTGGGGAAAAGGCGTTACAACATGAAACGCTAAAGTTGCATTCAATACCAATCAGAGGCAGTAACTGGATTGTGCTATATAGTATGTAATCAAACAGTGGCGCCGATCCATATTTATATAGATATGTATCTATATGTTTATATATATTTATATATGTCACTATTAACTGATCAATCAATAAAGTTAACTTATTATTAAAGTAGCAGTTACTGTCAAATTTTCTTGGCATTCCCTAACATCCCCCCTTTTCCTTGTTTTGTTTGATAATTTATAGCCGACCTCTGATTTATACCTGTTCCCCTCTTTTTACTCTCTTTCTCTCTCTGTGTGTGTGTGTGTGTGTGTGTGTGTGTGTGTGTGGTTAGCTCTCTCCTCTCTCCGCAACTCTTTTGACTGTTTGTATTAAAAAATTAAACTAGATTTCCCTTTAGTTTTGCATGTTTCCCAGTCGCCGCAAGCAATCGCTTACTTTGTGCTTTGGCCATACAACAACCTTGAATCACCAACTGACACCACCACCCTCCGCTCACAATCCACCGATCGCCCACATCACTTTTATTGGTACAAATGTACCCCTGCTTTTTTCTATTTACCTTCTTTTTCTTTACCCTGCACCCAATTTAGGGTATATTAAAAACATCAAAATGTATGTAAGAAGATTTTGAGTTCTATTAAAATAAACTCTTCGTATAGGGTATACGCAAGTCGATAGGTAAGGATTTGTTTGCTTCTTGTTTTTTACTTTTTTTTTCCTTCTAACCGCCATCATTCAGCCATCGTTTCGTTCTTGGCCCTGGTTTGTCCAGTGTGGCAATGTTGCCAATGTCGATTGCATTGCGAAGAAGCAATTTCAATATGCCTTAGAGCTTGAAAAGGCTACAGAGAAACGCGCAACGGTTTTTTAATTGCCATGTGGCTCAGGAGGGAGTCCTTTAGCTGGCCGTTTTCGATTCTGATTCCGTTACCGTGTAGTCCAAAAAAAAAAAAAAAAAAAAAACGAAAAATAACCGGCTCACAAAAATATGAATCCTGACTCCAATCATGATACGAATGCCATCCAGCTAGCCAGCCAGCCATCCAGCCATCCAGTCAGCCGATGCCAATGACTAATTATGAAATGTTTGATTTCCCCGGGGAAAGAAAACGCGACGAATATTTTCAGCATACCTGAGTCCGCTATGGAACAGAACGACGATGAATATCCACGATGTTGCGCTTTTTCTTTTTTGTTGGGTTTTTGCTTTTGGGTTTCGTTCTTTCGTTTTTTACCTTTTTTTTTTTTTGAGTTTTAATTTTTTTATTTTTTTTTGTTTTTGGTTTTTTGTCGTTTGTTTTGTGTCTATTTTCTGATGAATTTTTGGCGCAGGGAGACAATCAACAAGCCAGTGCACAGATGGCACGTCTTTTCTGCTACAAGGATAACGTAATGGAGTAGGGTATACAGAGAGGGATGGTATGTAGGGGATGCAGGGATATGGTAGGTATTTGGACGAAGAATAGGAGGAGACAGTACGGTGGTGTATGCTAGAAGAGTTCGTCACATAAATTCGTGATGAAATGAAATGAAAAATCAAAAACAAATTGCACAGAAATGTAATGAATTTTAAGCATCCCACAACACACATGTGAGACAGAGAGAAACGGAGAAAGGGAGACAGAGAGACAGAGAGAAAGGGAGAGAGAGAGACAGACAGAGATAGATATAGAACTGGTAATTGGTAATGGTGAGAAGACAGCAGTAGATGCACATGTATATGTATGTGAGTGTGTGTTAATGTGTGTGTGTGCGTGTGTGTGTATGTTTTGGTGGGCAAAAAGGTAAAGGGCAAGAGAATGGCGAAAAGCGATGGTTGGTAGGTGGGTGAATGGGTGTGCTTTTGACAACTGTCTAGCAAGGCCATGTCACACTATATGGTCATGTCTCTTTGCGGTTGGCCACAGGGTGTCTCTCACAGCAACGACTATAACATTATGCCAAAGCACAGTAGTGCAAAATAATTATGAAAAAAGATGGTTAATCAAAATGGATAATTTCAAAAAGATTTCTTCGAAATTTTATGCTAGTTCTAAAACTTTTTGTCTCGGATTTATAAATATATACACGATATATATGTATGTTTGTATATTCTATGATCAAGAAACTATTTTGATTTGATTAAAATTTATATTAAGTTTGCTTTAAATATAGGGTGTCTTTACTCAACTATAAGAAGTTAATTTGATTGTCAGTAATTTGTTTGAAAGGGTCTAAGAATCTGTTTTAAAAGTAGAAAAAATTACTGCCAATGGAAAGTGAAATTTCTATACTGATTAAAAATTATTAGTAGTAACTGCCAAATTTAATTAAAATGTCCATCAAATGGAAAGCCAATAAATATATTCATAAATATAAAGATATCAGAAATTAATTATAATTAAGAATATTTTAAGAAATTCTTATTAAAATAATTTCAAGTGAAAAAACTCTTATTTATTAAGCAAAGTTTGAACAATTTAACTTATTTTAATGCCCTGTATTAAGTTCAAATATTTATTAAATTTAGTATATAAAATGTTTTAAATTTTTTTTTGCATTTGAATTAAACGATTTTTTTATTAAATGAATTAAATATGGAACCACTGTGGCAACAAGATTTTGAATCTTTCGCATCCTGTAGATATATGCTATTGTGTGTGAATGTGTGTGTGTGGAAGTGTGTGTGTAAGTGTGTGTGTCCTGTGTCCGTGCCAGGCATGACAAATATTTTGCAACTTCTCGGCAATTTTCTCTCGCTCTCACATTCTCTAGCTCTAGATCTCTATCTCTCTCGTTCTCTCCCTCCCCCCCCCTCCCCCCCCCCCCCCCCCCTCTCTTTTTTTTCCTTCCTTCCCCTTTTTCTCTCTTTATGTGATGTTGGTAAATCTTTAAAATATTTGTGTTGAAATTGCACTTGATTTAATTGTTGTTGTTGTCTTCGTATCATTTACAGGCCAACTTGTATTCTGTATCTCCTGACACGGTGTGTCCATGTGTGTGTGTTTGTGTGTGTATGTGTGTGTGTATGCCTGTATTTGATATGTATGTGGTGACTTAAACAAAAGTCACTTGCAGCCATTTCTTTAAGCTTCAAATCCCCACCAAACCCCCCCTGCCGCACCACCACCACTAAAAACCAAACGAAGAAATCAAAGTAACAAAGAACCGCAACGAGAGAAATTGCCTTTAGGCTACCAGTGTCTGGGATTTGACCAACCAACCAACAAAAACAAAAAAAAACACAATATACAAGAGAATGAGAAAGAGAGAGAGATAGACTGATGGAGGGAGAGAGAGAGAGAGAGAGAGAGAAATGAAGAAAAGTAAAAGATGTTGCAAATAAAATCAAGTGAAATACCAAACAACGATTGTTGATTTGACTTTGGTGGAGTAGGAGATGCTTTGATTGAATTGTTTGGTAACCCCCAAAATATCTCAGTCACCACTCTCATGATGACATTTTCCACTGGACTGAATTTTATGTTGATTACAGATTAAGATTGCAACATTTTGCCTCTCTGATATTTGTCAATAATGCCCTTTTGACCATCTATAGAATACAGTAGAGAATTTTGCCTCACACCCTTCGCCCCCCCCACCATTTCCATGGTATTTGTTTGCATCATCTACCAATCCAATCGCACAACCCTTTCCATTCTTCATCCTTTCGATGTCATTTACACTCTAATTCTCTCATTCTCCTTTTCTCTATGCTCTAGCTCTCTTTATTTCAGTTTATCTATCTATTGGTGATGCTCCTGTAAGGAACTACTACCACTACTACTACTACTACTTCAAATTGAACTCCTTTAGTGCCTTCTGGTTTTGGTAACGTGGTAAGAGAAGGCAAAGTGTTAATTTGGTTGAGTGGGTTTTTGGTCGCACGATTTGAATGCCATCGACCAACCGACTGACTAACTTAGCTCGCCCATTTTTCACCCACTCCCATGACCACTCATACCCCTTTAAAAGTGTTGATAATAATGAGCTGACAGCTTGGCATTAGTTGTATTGGAGGATGTTGTCTAGATTTCGTCTCTCATTCTATATATATATATATATATATATACATATTTATCTTTTTGTGTGTATGTGTGTATGTGTGTATGTTTGTGTGTGCGTGTGTGTGAGAGTGTGGGTGTAAGTAAATGTCTCGGGCTTAGTTACAATGTTGTCAACATTTCAATGTTCTTGTTCTTGTCTGTGTGTCGGTGAAGACGACATTCATCCCATTGTCCTCCTTCTACTTCATTTCTTCATTTTCCACTCATATCCCACTTTTGTAGCTCTTTTAGATCTCTTTCTCTTTTACCGCTTTCTCTATATCTAACTCTCTCTCTCTCTCTCTCTCTTTCGCTCCCTGGTAATTAATTTTAAAAAGCGCTTCAGGCTAGTCAAACACAAAGTGTAACAGGATATTACATTTGATGACTGAGGGAAAAGCGGAAGTGTTAAAGTGTGTATAGATGATAAAATGACAAGATAAGAGCAAGGAAGTGTACGGGTTGTAAATACATGTTTGCTACAATTGATGGATAGAGAGAGTGGTAGGGGTTTGAAGGTGGCAAAAAGGGGCGGAAGTAAAATGGTATACACAACAAAATGGGATGACGAGTTTTAGATTAAATGAATATGAGAAGAAGTCAAATATTGTATATACTATTGCCCGATGTCTTGAGATATTATTGGCGCATTCGATATACAGATATATGTATATTTGATTTATCTATCTGCATATCAATTTTCGATATGACATCTGGTACATAGTATTCACTTTGTGTTAGTGAAAAATATAGATAATACAGAGAAAAGGAAGTCTAGATTACCATAAGTATTATTGTTTATTATAGAAAATCATCTAAATATATAATTGCTTATTATATATTAGTTGAAAAAAAAAACATAATTAAATAACTGTATTAAACAAAAGTTTTTCAACGAAACAAAATTCAATTATTTCCTAAGCTATATATAAATTTATAATTTAAAAAAAGTTTTTATATGCTTTATTAAAGAATAAATATATTTATATATATACATTCAGATATCTAACTTAAGTATAACTTGTGGCAATTGCGGATAAGTGTGGCTAAGGAAACCTTTTAAATCTTTCATATTGTTAACGACAAAGGATTTCGAGATAATTTCATTTTTTCTTTCAGGGCACTAAACTTTCCATATACACATATTTATTATAAAATAAATCATCTTTTAACATTTACTTGGAATTTTTCCTTTTGCAAATAGCAAACATTATACTATACTACTATCCCACTCAAACACACACACAGAGAGAGAGAGAGAGAGAGAGAGAGAGAGAGAGAGAGAGAGAGAGAGAGAGAGAGAGTGAGAGTGAGAGTGAGAGAGAGAGATCTATGCATTTGTAAGTACTAAGATAAGAAAACTAAAATTCCATGAATTGCAACAAATCCCTATGAATGTTTAGTACTCAAATACTCAATTCATTCACAGAAGGCAAAAAAAAAAAAAAAAAAAAATAAAAGAAAATAAGAAAATAGGGAAAATACATGGGGAGGAAAAAGGAAAACTTTCCGTCACACAATTGCATAGAATCTAATCGAAACTAGTTGCTGGCCAATATGAAAACTGAAACTGTACAAATTCATAACCAGGCATTGAATAGATAGATAGATCCAATACAACACACAACACAGACACAACAAGGCTGTACATGTGTGTCTGTGTGTGTGTGTCTGTGTGTGTGTGTCTGTGTGTGTGTGTAGTACTACCATCTACAAACAGAACGCAACAAGAGCAACAGCAACAACTATGTAGAAACCAAAAGCAGACGAAACGACCATCAATCAGCCAGACACAGGCACAGATACTCCTCAACTTCTGGTGTGAAATTCGTGTAGGATGAGAAACTGCAACTGAGTGAAGGACTGGCAAAATTGTAATACATTTAACAGAATTTAATGCATTTGCCACAGACATTAATCACTGTGATGCACAGACAGCAGCCGAGGAGAGCTGAAAAGAGTCCACATAGATACCAAAATCTATACAGAAACAGAGAAAGACAGAAAGGGAGAGAGAGAGAGAGAGAGAGAGAGAGAGAGAGAGAGAGAGCAACGAAGAGTAAGCGAAAGAGAAAATCAGGGGTCGGAGGCTGTTTCAGTTGATTTTTCGCCAAACGCTTTTGCCTACGGCTATCCATGAGATATTGAAAAATTGAATATTGCATGAGAGATGAGTGGGTAGGCGAATAAATTGAGAGAATGAGACTGCATTGATGCACACACACGTATAGCCCCACACACACACACACACACACACACACTCACTAGCTTTATTGGCACTCAGAGAGAAAGAGATAAAGAGAGTAAGAGCGAGAAAGAGAGAGACAGAGAGAGAGAGAGAGAGAGAGCGATGCTTCAGCTTACGATTGAATGCACACTTGCCTGTGAATGATTTTTGAAAAATGATTCTAGGGTTTTGGTCAATGTGATTTCATTTCGGTTTCGGCTACATAATTGCATGTGCCTCTCTTTCCTTCTCACTCACTCAATGACTCTCTCTCTCCTCTCTCTCTCTCTCTCTCTCTTCCTATCTCATTCTCTCGCTTTATCTCTTGCTCTGTGCAAGTGAAAAAGTCCATGAGCAGAGTAGAGAGTAAAGTGGAAGTAAATTTGTTATTGCCCTTAATAGTCTATAAGAGATCAATGATTCGCACGTGTCCATTCCCTAGTTATTATAAATAAGAGAGATCGAGAATCCTTTATTTCTGAATTCCAATTTTAAATTGGGTTTAGACAAGATTCTCAAGTCAGATTTGGAAAAGAATTTTCGGCCAATTCTTTGATTACATATAAAAGATATAAGACGAATCAAAGGATATTCCCGTTAATTTTTAATCCTGAATAATCAATAAAGGATTCAAATATATTAATATATAAGATTCCTTAAAAGTGTTATGGTAACAAAAAAAAAAAAAACAATTTCCCTTAGGATCACAAAACTCAACTAATAATTATGAGAATAGAACCAAATCCAACTATTTCACATTTAAAATGTTCTAAAATTGATTCAAGGACACTTTATAATAACTAACGAAGGAAGAAATATTTTCCTTTATTCTTTTAAAGATGCAAAAGTTTCATTTTAAAAGAAAGTTCACTTTTTTTTTGCTGCTTTTTCGCTTTTTTACAATACATTGAGGACATCCCTTTCTATTTGAAATTTGACATATTTAATGGGTATAAGAAAAAAGGTCGCCTTTTTTGCCGTTTCATTTTAGATTTTCTCATTTCTTTTTTTTTTTTGGACGGTGGGGGTTTTCTTTTTTGAGTAACTGTACAAATAGACGAAACGAAATCTCAATGAGTAAAAGAAGACGATGCAGTTGCAATATGAAATTTAAAACGCTCAAAGGCATATCCATAACCAGGCAGATGGCGATGGAGATGGCAATGGAGATGGAGATGGAGCTGGAGATGGAGATGGTTCGGTAGAGGATTGTGACAGCGCGTGGGTAGGGGTAGGGGTGGGGTGGTTGGGTAAGCAAGAGCCACTACGTAAGTCGAAGGACAAAAAAAGGACATGCAATGCAAGGGCTAAGCAAATATGAGCATTTTTTTCCTGCTGCTGCTGCTGCTGCTTCTTTTTTGCCATGATAGACGACAACGACAGAAGATAGTCGACGGATGAGCGACGAAAAGATGGAGCGGTACGTGGGCATGGAGAATGGCAATGATTCCAACAGTATATGTATGTATGTATGTATGTATGTGTGTGTTTGCAGTTTGCACACTCAAGTGCCCCTGGTTGCCATTGACGACTTGGAGCAGCAACAGCAGCGGCAGCAACAGCAGCAGCAATGCATCGTGGCTTCGTTTATATAGTTGATGCTGGGGTAGAAGTTAAAGATTTTTGACTTTTATGCAACAATTCGTAAGCGGACGCAAAAAAAAAAAAAATAAACGAAAAAGAAAAAGAAAAACTAAAAGACGACGATGACGACGACAAGATATGTTACGAGCAGAGTAAATCCCCTTCATGTCTTCTGATACTCTCCCTATTTATATCTATATGTGTGTGTGTGTGTACGTGTGTACGTATGTGGGTGTAGTATGTGAGTGTGTGTGTGTGTATGTGTATGGAGTATCGGCGGAGCGGTGTCTGACAGTGACAAGTCAAGTGGGTTTTGGTAAGTTTCAACGCTTTCACTCCCTCTCCATGTTTTGCATGCAAAATAGTTTTCCTACCCACTGCACTTGTTCTCATTTCTTTTGCCATTCTGCTGTTGTTGTTGTTGTTGCTGTTGTTGTTGTGGTTGCTGTTGTTGCTGTTGCTCTTGCGTTTGCTGTTGTTGTTGCTGCTGCTTCTGCTGCAATGTTGTCTTGGGCTTCTTCTTATCCAACTGGTTTGTTTCGTTCCGTGCAATTAGACTTTGGCAGCAGTGCACAATCTGATAGCCTTTCGCTACCCACACACACACACACACTCGCTCTCTCTCTCTCTCTCTATCTCTGTCTCTATCTCTCTCTCTTTCCCTCTTTCTTTTGCACACACTCATTCCCTTTATGTGCCATAGAAAATAAACCTTGAAAAGTTTTCAAAGCTTGCACCTATTCAAGCGTAAAGTATTCCCTTATACACCCTCCTCTTTTATCCCTCTTCGTCTTCTTCTACTTCTTATATTTGCCCTTCCCGTACGTAGCACTTCATTCGATGAAACTGCATTCAAACGAAAGATTCACTTGAGCTCTGCTAACAGAACTTAATTAAAAACATGTCCAAAATGAAAAATCATAAGCAGCAAACAGAAAAAAGAAGATAGCAATTGAAAATCGATTTTCACCTCGTTTTTCCACACACACCACCCCACCCCACCCCACCCATCCATTCATTTTTCCAGGTAAAAGAGACAACACATAGAAAACAATAGGCTGCCAAAAGCAACGAAATATTTGATTATCATTCTACGTTAATCCAAAAATAGAAAAGAAAAAAAAAGAACGAAACGTAAAAGATAGCGATAAATGAAGGCAAAAATGAAGTCAAAGAGAAAGGAAGTAAATGGAGAAAATAAAGCAAAGGAAATAAAGGAAATGAATGTGAGAGAAAACATAAAACAAAGCGTTTCTGAAAGTTAATAATTAAAGGGTATCAATGTGAAAAGTCCCTCGATTATCTATCGATTAGTAATGGAATTTCAAAGAATATTTTAGAATTACTTTTTATTTTATTAGAAGCTGATTTTGAAGCCTTGTGCGATCTTTCATTTCAGAGTTAATTTCATAACTATATCGAATCAGTCAATCAATCAAATTTGAAAATCAAACAAAACGCATTTTGAATTATCTGTTTTCAAAAAAAATTAATGAATAGAAATTATCATCAAAATTAAATGAATGAAAATTATTTTCGCTCTGTAATTTTAGATCGCTAAATGACAAATATGGACACGAATACAATGGCATATTAGTTCTATATTAGATTAATCTATGAAATTTCTATATTCAATGGTTAATTAACTAATACATGCATATATATTTTAAGAGATGAAATTACTTTTAGCTAGTATGTCATAATAAATATGTACATGTATGTATGTGTGTATATACAATGTTTTGTTCGTTAAGATTTACCTATCAATTATGTGTTTATTACACACACAACCACACACACACACACACACACATGGAAATAAATGAACACATGTATATACACGTTGTACACGCAACCGAACAAAATAATTAAAAACCCATGACAGGCCATCCGCATCATATCCAAATTCAAATTTTGCACAAAAATACTGGAAAATTCCAAAATCACAAGGTCTATCCGACCTGATACATACGTACATATACATACATACATATGTATACATATATGCGTGCATGTGTGCGTATAGGTGTAGAGGTACGTATACATGTTGTTGCACATGCAACTCAATGCAGCTGCACATATAGCTACAAGCGACTATTTTGCTATCAAATAACAGGAGGAGCACCACACAAGGAAGAGTAAGCCCGAGACAGAGCCAGAACGGGAGAGTTGCCCGATGCCAAACATTCACTTTCCTCTCCTCATCACTCCTCGCCTTGCAGCAAACCAACCGAACCCCAAACCATTCATCTGTTGAAGGAAGGAACATAGCAGTAGCAGATGTAGTGCACTTTGTTACGCATACGACATGTGGGGCAGGGATTGGGACAGGAACAGGAACTGGCTTCGGACTTCACGTCGTCAGCGTCAGCGTCATCGTCATCGTCATCGCCATCGTCGCAATCATCGTGGTCCTCAGTCAGCAGGCCTGGCAGGCAAAAAATGTTTGCCATTATTGCATACACTAATGAAGCTCATGTTACCAACTATGGTCCTAGATAAAGGAGAGTGAGATCCGAGAGATCTGGCCCTGAGGGTAACTCAACTCAACTCAACTCAATTCAACTCTCTTTCTCTCTACCTCTCTTCTCTCGCTCTCGCTCTCGCTCTCTCTATCCCTATCTCTATCTCTATCTCTGGTATGCATTGGACACACACGCATGATTTTCGCTTGTTGCAAAAATTCTGATTAGACTTAATTACAGTTGGTTGTCTGTCTGTCCATCAATCTGATAGGTTTTCATTTAGGCTTCTGTTCTACTGGTCATACAATATACATATATATACATATATATATATATATATATATATTTGCATAGTATGTTTGTACAGTTTATACATTATTCCTTGTGCATTTTTCCAGGCCAATCAAATGTTACATTATATTTTAATTAAAAACTTGCCAGCTGCATAATTTGCCAAATGGATGGACAACGCGGCAATTAATGCAAACAGAGTGAAAGCCAGAGAAAAAGCGATGGCAGCAAACAACAGAAAACAATTTTAATTAATCTAAAAGCAAAAATGCAAAATGCATAGAAATTAACAAGGGCAAAATCCATCAAAATAAAAAAGAAATAAAACCAAAATAAAAAAAAAAAAGATGGGTCGACCCTATGATAACCAGTAAATATATATTTTATGCTTTGATTGTTAATCATTAATCTAGTAAGTGATTAAGTTTTAAATAAAGCTATCATTTAATCGTGGACCGAGTAATAAGAAAGGAAAATTTTAATCTATGTAGAAACAAGAAACAATTATTTAAATAAAACTAAATCGAAACGATTGAACTAATTCAAATAGATAATTAGTAAGTAATTTATCCATATTTACTTTTTTTATTTTCTCGTTATAGGTAAATGATAATTAATTCTTTTCATTTTGTTTTGAACAAAAAGAAATATTTCGTTCTTTTAGAAAACTTTAAAAATATTGTTCATTATTTTTGGAGTTTCTTTACATTAGTTATTTTAAAATGGAAATAATGTATATATTTCTTAAATATTTCCTTTCCAATAAATTTAGTTATTCTATCTAATAGTTCATTGTTGAATGCATGCAACAATAATATACCCAAAGAAATTTTTCCTATGTAAATAATAAAGTATGCATAAAGCTGAAGTAAAAACCAAACTAGCCAAGTTTTATGGACAACGCGTTGACATACTTGTCTTTTGTCCTGTTGCAGCTTTTCTTGTTGCTGGTGTTGTTTTTCCTTCTTTTTTTTTTTTGTATTTTCTTATTGCTTTCCTTTCGTTTTTTTTTTTATTTTGTTTCTTTTATGGGTTTGTTTTTTTTTTATGTCCTTGTAGGAAAAAGTTTTAATCATCAAGCGGCCAACTCTTCATCATTTGTCTTTTCTGAACTGACATGCAAACTTGTTCAAATGTTGATTGTATATAATTCTTATCCCCTTTTGATGGATCACAATTTTCTTGATGGCTTTATAATTGACCAAATGTGTGTGTGTGTGTTTGTATATAAATAGATGGGTGTGTACTTACAAATTGAGGAATTTAACCAATTTGGAAATTGGAAAGAAAGTCACTTACCTGCAAAAGAATAAGAGAAAGAACAAAGGAAAATGAGAAATGATATTAAAGAGTTAAATTTCAATTGATTTGCTATTTTGATTGCTGCTGCTGCTGCTGCTGCTGATGCAATTGTTGTTGCTACTGTTTGTTGTTGTTGTTGCTACAGTCTTTGGGGGATTTATATGCCAAACATGCCCCAAGTAGATTAATCTATTATCGATAAGTGCAAGCGAACGAAAATTTATAACCGTAACAAAAGGAAGAGAACAAAAATAACAAAGAATAAAAAAACGAAACATATATATATAGGAGAGGAAAAAAAGAAACCAAACACTAAGAAGAGATGCCTCCAAATGGTAGTCCCCCAAGTCAGAGTTCGACCTCCAGACACTGCACTTAAGTGCTTGAAAATTGTTTTCGATATTATTTTGGCTGCGTTTTTTTTTATTTTGGTTTTTTTTTTCTGTAGTTGTTGTGGGCTATCCGCCTCATTCACCGAATCTACCGAATCTACCGAATCCACCGCATCCACAAACCTCTGTTGTCTCCTCCATCTGCTTCTGCTGCTGCTTGCTGCTCCTCCACCTCATTTTGTACTGCCTTTCAACACATTTGGCCATTTTACTCTGGCCGTTGGCATTTGTCTTTCCGTTTCTTTCTTTTTTTTTTTTTATTTTCATTTTTTTTCTTCCATTCGTTTGGGTTGCTTTTGGGTTTCCTTTTTTGTTTTTTTTTTTTTTTTTGTATTACTACTGGTCTGGACAGTGTCCAAGTTGGGTAAAAACCATTTGTTGCTCAGTCTCAGTCTCGGTCTCGGTCTCAGCTGCAGTGAATTTAATTTATTTGATCAGACTTGTGACTGAGTGTGCAAGATAGAGAGAGAGAGAGAGAGAGAGAGTGGAGTGTGGTGTGTGTATGGGAGGGAGGAATTTGTTGGGCTAAGCTTTAAGTGTTATTTATTGTTTATATTTTTGACTTTGCACTGCATTATTCTGGTAATTAGGCAGCTTTTCTTTGGCTTCGTCTTCGTTTTCATCTTCATCTTCATCTTTGTCGTTTCGGGGACACACAGACAGACAGACAGTGAGACAGATAGACAGATAGACAGACAGACAGACAGACAGTAAATCACATTCAACAGTTTATTGGACAGCTTAGTACTTAAGTTGCAAAGATTTGCTGATGCATTAGCTGCTAAGGCATTTTCGTGTAAAAAAGAAGGACTCAGCTGTGAGCTGTTGCTCAGATTTAATAGAAAATCATCATCAATAGCTACATATAAGATGAAGCGGGGGTAGAAGTAAGTATATTGAGATAGAAAATGAATCAATGTGAGAAGAGTAAGAAGGGTGGGTTGGGGTTTAGAAGGGGTGGGGGTGTTGAAAAACTGCATCTGGTTGGCTTTAGATAACATTGCATTTACGGTTAGTAAAGTTTTATGAGCTTGCAAGTAAATTGCATGAATTGATTTTGCGCTGCTTTTTTACGATAATTTTCAAACAAAAAAAAAAAAAAAAAAAAAACTAAATACTAGGGTGGCAACGAAATGATCCATAAAGCCATCAAGTGAAAGTATCTTTTAGATTGCCATATGTATATACACATATATATATATATATAAATAGAGAAAAAATATAATGTTCATTTATTTAGCACACAAATTTCATATCCTTAAAATAGTTTATCAAAGTTTTAGCACTTAGATTGAATCCCTAGAATGGAAATTATTTCTGAGAATCTCAAGGAAATCAAAAAGTTATTTTCTTTTGCATTTATTTACCGTCTGAGTCTTTTATTTTTTTAATATCAGTAGAAAACATCGAGAATGACATCATGGTTTAAGAAAAACAATTTTATTCCTACACCATCTTAAGAAAAAAAGTCTGCGAGGCAATAAAACAAATTGGAAAAGAATTATATAATAATATAGTACATATATTGTGAAGAAGCAATTCTACCAATTATAAGCATTTTTTTAAAAAGCAAACCCCTTTAAGAATCTAAACATAATTTTTGAGAAAACAGATTAATTATTAATTAGTTAGAAATAAACATAATATAAATAATCACCCGACATTCTATTCTTAATCTCAATTCAAAATTCTCATAAAAAAATTCTCATCTATACCACAAAGTAAAATCTAAAAAATCTAATTAAAACCAATAAGAGGAAAAAGGTTAGATATATATATATATATAGATATATAAATAGCTTTCACATTTCTATTGAACTGACAACTAATAAATAATCATATTTGATTCAGACGATTCAACTTTGCTTGGATAGAAAATAAATTTCACTTTATTTTGCTATCATTAAAAGAAAGAAAGAAAAAAAAAATTATTGAAAAATTTATACATATTTGCACTCTTGCCGAACACAAAATTAAAAACGACAAAAACGAAAAACAGAAAACAAAAGCAAAATAACAAAAAAACTAGAAAGATGGACTAACTTCGGCCGTGCCGAAGTTCGTATACCCTTGTAGATTTTCTCTATATAATTCACCAGAAGCATTATTGTAAATTAAACATACCAAATTTACAAATTCAAAATTTTGAGCTTGAGGAAAAAAATTTTTCATACAAAATTTTTTTTGTACCGATTGTTCCTATAGCAGCTATATGATATAGCCAACCGATTCTGATAAAACTTGATTGAAGTATTAAGAAGTTTATTAAACTCACAAATATCAAATTTCGTGGCATTCGGTTGAAAAACAACAGAGATATTGAGGATAAACCTTATTCATGACCGATCGGTCCTATGGGAGCTATATGATATAGTCGTCCGATTCAGATCAAACTTAGTTGAAGTATCAAGAAGCATATTAAACTCATAAATATCAAATTTCGTGGCATTCGGTTGAAAAACAACAGTTATTGAGGATAATCCTTATTTATGACCGATCGTTCCTATGGGAGCTATATGATATAGTCGTCCGATTCTGATCAAACTTGGTTGAAGTATCAAGAAGCATATTAAACTCATAAATATCAAATTTCGTGGCATTCGGTTAAAAAACAACAGAGTTATTGAGGATAAAGCTTATTCCTGACCGATCGTTCCTATGGGAGCTATATGATATAGTCGTCCGATCGGGATGATTCCGAGATATACAATGCCTGCAGCAAAAAGGAGCCTATGCTGAAAATTTCAGCTCTGTAGCTCTTATGGTCTCGGAGGAGAAGCTGTTGATCCAGACAGACGGACAGACGGACAGACGGACAGACGGACATGGTCATATCGACTCGGCTATTCATGCTGATCAAGAATATATATACTTTATATAGTCGGAGATGCTTCCTTCTGTGCGTTGCAAACTTCTGACCAAAATTAATATACCCTCTGCAAGGGTATAATAAAAAAAAAATACCGACAAAAAATATATGATGAAAAGAATGAGAAATCTCTCGATATTTTCATTAGGGATTATATTGAAATTTATTTAACAGACAGCATCCACACATGACCATCATCATCATGATGATGCTGATGATGCTGATGATAATGATGATATACATATACATATATACAAAGATAGCTAAAGTTTGTGTCTTTATATTTTGCAATTTTGACATGGCTTTTCACAAAAATGTTTAATAGACACAAACGCCTGCAGTGGCAAATTGTGCAATGTGCAACATTTTCTTGCTAAAAGCAAATAATAAAATCCAAAGAGAGACACGTACACATATACATACGTAGATATGTATATGGAGCAAGAGAGAGAGGGAGAGAGAGTGAGAGAGAGTGAGAGAGAGTGAGAGAGAGAGAGAGAGAGAGGAAAATATGAAATTAATATTTCAATATTAAACACGGCATGCACAGCAGGCACAAAGTAAAATTTGAGTTATGTGTGTGTATCTGCATCTGCAACTGCATCTATATATATTTGCATCTCCATTCCATCCTCTTCTTCACTTTACCTATTTACCTCTTTTCCTCTCCCTCTCCCTATCTATCTCTTTTTTCTTTTCATGTCTCTCTCATACTCTTACCCATGATATGTACATATGTATGTATGTGTGCATCACGTTATTGGCATCACTTTGATAGCCGCTGGTGATTGTCACCAATATATATTTGAAGACAAAATAAATACGATACGTTTGTCAAGGTAACGAATATCGTATTGGTTATACTGGCTGTTCCCCTCCTGCTCCCACTATGCATTTCACATTTTATTTGAATAAAACGCATTCATATTTGCACAAACACAAAAAGCGATACACAGAAATTTGTCGTCTGATATCAAATTTATTAATTTTATGTTATAGTCAAAATCAAAAGAAATGTGCCAGCCATATAAAGCATCGAAAATTTTAATAAAATATATACATATCAGTACATAAACAATATGTATGTAAATATTACATATTACTATATAAGACTTTCACATTAACAAAATTACAAAATCAAAATATCAATGTCAAAGCAAAATCTCATCAAGGGTTATTACAGCTTGTGGCAAATAAATAAATATGAATATTTTCAATAATCAAAAGAAATAGAGAGGGGGAGATAGAGAGAGAGAGAGAGAGAGAGGTGAAATATGTCCAAAGAATTTTCATCTAATTGACAATATGCAGCAAGGCAAAGATGTTTTATATTGGATAAATATGTATGTACATATATTATTTTGTGGTAATCTTTCCTTACTTTGCTTATATGCAAAGCAATAAATAAAAGACTTTTTTTAGCTACAATCTATATTTAAAATAAAATCCATCTTATTTGCTATATACATAAATGAAAGTTTTAGGTTTATTTTGTAAAGCCATTTGATACATTCTTTTAAAAAATACCATACTTAATCACAGACTAATATTTCCCATTTTTCGCTAGTTAATTCGTTTTCCATTTGTTTCTTTAGTTTTTTTTTTTTTTTTTTGTCATAAACACACTGTGATTTTCAGAGCTCTTCTAAATGTTTTGTTTGTCAATTTTTTATTTACTGAAAATCATTTAAATTATAACTGAAATGAAATTAAAATCGCAAAAAATATTTACATATTTGCCAACAACAAAAAATTGACATAGTCAATGAGAGTTTTTGTTGCATAAAAGTAATTTTTGTATTAAGCCTCCAGCAAATGATAAAAGAGACGAGAAAAGGGAGTGAAATCGTTAAAAACAATAAAAAAAGAAATATATATATGTATATATATATATATATACATACATATATGTAACGAAAAGAGAAAAAAAATTGGAGCAAAAACCGCAGTAGCATCAGGCAGAATGGAGATGAATCGTATAGAATGAGAAGATGGTTGAGGGAGGGGTGAGTGGGAAGCGAGTAGAGCAAAAGAGAAATAAGAATTTCAAATAAATCCGATTAAATGGAAATTTATTGTCATCCAGTGGCAAACGGGCACTTACTACTTCACTGGGGCGTGTGCTCTCATCGACCGGAGTTGCCATTCCCTCTATCCACTATCGCCTCCCTCTACCCACAGCTCACGCCCAGCTGGCCAGTCATAGTCACAATGCCAATACCAATGCCAATACCAAAACCCGGACCCAGACCCAGACTCAGACCCCAACCCAATCCCAGTCTCTGCTCAGTCGCCTTCAACACTTCAAATATGTTCGCCGACTGCCATACAACATTCATTTTATTTCCCCAAGCCTCAACTCTCTCTCTCTTTCTTTCATTTTTTCTCACTCTCTCTCTCCCGCACTCTTTCTCTTTCTCCCTAACGTTGTCTCATTCTTTTTCTCTCACTCTCTGGTCGCTAAAAGCCAGTAATGTCCTTTCGCCACACTCGACTGCATTTTTCTTTAACACTTCAATATACTGGACACACAGCAGCTAAAAAAAAAAAAAAAACACACTCACACACACACACACACACACAAAAAATGAAGAACCGAAAGGCAGCGAAATTTTTAACCCAACTGGAGAGGGCCACCTAACCATTGCCTGAATCACCGCCAAATAACTAACCATAGTCGTCGAATATCTATGCCAAGCCAATGCCTTTTTCATTGACTCTTGTCTAGTTTTGCGGTTGCCCAGCGACACAACTGGCAAATGGATGGTGATGGGTAGGGGGATGGGGAGGGGGACGGGCTTCTCCATCAGCGGATTCTAGCCGCATTCACCCCTCACTCTCCTCGCTCACATTTTCGAATATGCAAAGAATTAAGTAGTGTAAATAAAAAAGTTAAGCCTCAACCGCAGTCTGGTCTGGTTTGGGGATCAATGATAGCAAAAAAGCAAAAAAGGAAAAAAAAACAGAAAGAAAGAAAAAAACTAACATACCAGCAAAGAAGTCTCAAAAAAAAAAAAAAAAAAAGGAATCCTATAAAAATATTCGTTAATTAAGGCTTTGTGGGTGGGCAAAAATTGGTAAGGATTGAAAGTCCCCAAAAAGATGGGAAATCGGTGTTCGTGGTTAGATAATTGTGGAATTTTTATGTGGTCAGCTTAAATATGTTGTACATATATGGATTAAGAAAATTGACTTTATATCTGGATAGATATATAAATGTAAAGTAAAATGTACAATCTAATTATTGGAATGAAATGAAAAAGTTTATATAATGATTATAAGAAAATTGCAAGAGGTTGCGAACAGATGCCACAGGAGTGCCACCCATTCAACTATTCCAATTTGTGTGAAACGTGCTAACTGTTAACAATCGTGTGTCAATCTTCTCAGACAGCCAGACGAACGGACAGACAGACAGACAGACAGGCAGACAGACGGTCAGACAAGCGGTTTGTTAAAACCCTCAAGTCAACCTTATTCGAATTATAAATTAAGAACAAAGTGATGACAGATAGCCAGAAAACCAATGGGGACATCAAACGCACAGTGTGTCATTGTCACGAAAGTCCAGACATAATGGCATCACTAGGAGTTAGTTTACGTTTGGATAGGTTAGTAACCATTAAATCGTAAAGAACTTAATAGAAAGATTGGTAACTATAATAGAATTAACTAAAGAAAGCTGTTTTCTTGAAAAATAATAAGAAAATTTATTAAACAAAAAGATATCTTATTTATATTCATTATAAAAAATTATAACTAAAATAAAATTCATATATAAATATGAAATATAAATAAATGTATCGATTATTATTTTTTTGACCATGCGGAATAGGATTATATAAACATTGAATATTTCATAATTTGTTAGCTAAGAAATATGTTTAGCAACATAAATAAATGTTTTAAATTTCTAATCTCTTAAGACAGAAATTTGTTAACTATTATTAAGTGCTCATTAAATCAATTGGAATACCTCTGTTTAGTATGTGATTAAATAATTATTAAAACAAATAAATAATAATTTAAAATTATTAAATTCTAAGACAAAATTTATTCGAAATTCCAATAGGAAAACTAGATCAACAAAGTCCTTTTCTTATTTACATATAATCTATATAATTGTTTTTTTTTTCAGCTTTAATTAAAAATTTAAATATTAAAGTCATTCACCTTTTGCTTTAAGAAGATTATATTAGAAGCAATATCAATTTAATAAACAACTTTTATATAATATCTAACAAAAATTTTTATTTATTTATAATTGAGAGATTTGGGATACGGAGGGGTATATCCTATTAGCCAGTTACTCAAAAGGTAATATGTCTGATTTGGTAAGTATGCAGGTCGTTTAGTTAGCCATGTATTGCAGCTGCTGCTGCTGCCACTCACATCACAAGCTTTTCCTCTGTGTTCCACCAACCATCCCCCCTCCCCGTCGCCATCCCTACAACACCCACACCCAGCACCACAAACCACACTCCTTTTTAACCAACTTGATGATGGCTGCCCGCCAACGACCTCAGCTGGTTTGGCAGCATTCGTTTTTCTTCTTTTTCTTCTTTTTTTCCCTATCTTTTTTTTTTTATTTTTTTTTTGATGTTTTCTTTTAGGTTTGCGTCGTCGTCGTTGTCGCGGCGTGAAAATTGTTCGCTTTGTTTGGTTGTTTGTTTGTTGACACGAGTTCTGGTCTTGATCCTGGTAACTGGTACTGCTACTGGTCCTATTTCAGGTTCTTCATGTCCTGCTATTGCTGCTGCAGCAGCATTTCACTTAGAGTAAACACCTTCTATGTATGTATGCGTGTGTGTGTGTGTGTGTATGTGTGTGACATGGCAAGGACCAGTTACAGAAGGAGGAACAACAGCAGAGCACTTCTCACAGTGCTTTGGCACATTTTTATGCTTTGACATTTTTACGGCTCTCCTAGCAATTTTTACGGCAATGGCAGCTGACTGACTTGAGACTAACTGCTGCGAAACTGCTGCAGTTTTTGCAAGACTTCAACATGTCTCCCCGTTTGCTAATAAAGTCCTTTTCTTTTCTTGTCTTTGACTTTAATGCGCTTTCAATAAAATTTTATGTGAGTTTTGCTTGCATGCAAATTTTATAGGTCCTAAGGACCAACAGCAGCAGCAGCAACAGCAACAGCAACAGCAATGGCTGAGATGGACCACCCTCGATGCTGGCCAAGTTGAAGAAATACACGAAACTCGAGGCAAAAACAACAACAAAAAAAAACAAGGAAAGAGAAAAAGAAAACAACAACCAAATGACAATGCAATTTTTTATTTCTTTCTTTATTTTATTTCATTTTCTGTCGCGAACAAATTCATTGCAGTTGTAAGGGTTTGCTTCTCGCTTCATTTTGTTGTTTTTTTTTTTTTTTATTTTTTTTTTTATTTGTTCTGTTACTCTACCCTGTACCTAGAGGCTAAAAGGGTATATTAAGGATTCGTTAATATATATATATATATGAAACGAGCACAAAGAAACAATATAAGATATATATATATATTCTAGATCTGACATATCAGTCTGTCTATTCGGCGATCTGTTTCTTAACTTAGACCTATTTAACAGCTTTTCTCTAGTGAAATTTTAAAGGTTTTGTATTTGAGGTCCTTCTTATCATCAACTCACCAAAAATTGTTAAAAATTGCTTTAAATATAATTAAAATATGCAAAAAACATTATCATTGAGAGCAAGCGAGATGGCAAGCATTTGCTGCCTTCAATATTGGCCGACTGGTGCGCTAGTGTGTAGTTAATAAACGAAGGACAATCAATCAGAAACTGAAAGTTCTTAGGAATTTAAGTTTTATTAACTGTAATTTATATTTAATTGAAGTCTGCATTATACAGGGTATATCCACGTCGGTATTATGAGATATTTGCTTCATTTCTCTTCTTTTTTTTTTTCTTTGTCGTCGTTTTATTTGGTTTTTGTTGGGGACTGTAAATTGCGCTTGTTATCGATAAATCATGCAACCATTATTTATGGTGTGCTCATGTGTGTGTATATGTGTGTGTGTTTATGTGAGTGTGTGTGTGTGTGTATATATCTATGTATGGATGTGTGCAGCTGGCTGCATATGTGACTGGCCTGTTCCTACTCCACCTCCGGCTTGTACTTCTCATCCTCTTCATTCTCCTTCTACTACTACGACTGCTGCTGCTGCTGTTGCTGCTGTTTCTCGTGTTCTTTCTCTATGCTGAAAATTATTTTTCAGTTTTCGATTTTTCGCTTTGAAATACCCATTTCATGTATAGAGAGCGAGCCGTGTGTTTCCTCGATTTCTTTTTCGTATTTTGTTTTTCTTGCTTTTTCTGTGTGTGTGTGTGTTTTTTTTTTTTTTTTTTTTTTTTTGTTTTGCTTTTGTGTTTTTTTCTTGTAGTTGTAGTGTTTTTCTTTTTTCAATTTTCCTTCTCTTTTTTATTTCTATCTGTGTCTCTTTCTCTTTTCCAATGCGATTTTTCGTATTGCATGCTTTTTAGCATATGCCATTGGCCGTCTGTTGGGGATTCGACTGCTCTCCTTCTACCATTTTTGACTGGGCCCCAATCTATGGTACCAGCTCCCAGCTCCAGCTACGGTTTCGGCTCCAGCTCCGGCTTCGGCACCACCCGCAAATCTCTCACAGAGCTTTTCATTGTGTGTAAGGTTTTTCACTTTGGATACGACGATTCTACGAATCTACTTCTCGTCTCTTCTATACATTCACTTCATCCTCTCGTTTCTCTATCTTGTTGTTGCTGTTTTTTAGCATTTAATACAGTTGAGTGTCTGGCACAAATGTTTGGTAGAAATCGATAAACTGACAAATTGCTTGTTGGTTTCTGTATATACATATATATATATGTGTGTGTGTGTGTGTGTGTATGAGAGTGTGTGGTCCTTGGTCGGTTGAATAGCTGTTGGGTGCAGTGTAGCAGCAGGAATGCCAAAAGAGGACAAATTGTACAACTGTAATTGTTGTCATATTTAAAATGCAAGGCATTTGTTACATTTTTCGAGTGGGCTACTACAACGACAGAACGGACAAGTTAAATGAAACAGGGAAAACACGTTAAGCTAAACTTTGGATTTGAATTTGAAAGAGAGCGTTCCTCCTTTGCTTGGCCTGTTACTCAAATTCCATCATATTTAATTTGAAAGCTAATAAGACAAACCATAGAATTGTGGGGAAATTTAATTTCAGTTAACGTTAAATTGAAAGATCAACTGACTTCGTAAAGGTTAGATTAATGACAAGCAAATGCAACAGGTTATTGAGATAAAGCAATATAATAGGCATTATATTAAAGCATTTTGGCAATATATTCTTAATTTTTGAAGAATCAAATACTTAGTAAAATGTTAAAATAAGTCATCAACTTTTTACTGATAGAAAATTTTATTTTTATAAAGTTAAAAGGAAATAGATAAGAGTTGGCAAAAATGCCACAGAAAACGGCAAAATCTATTTGATTAGTACATATTATCTATTACATATTAGTAGACAGAAAATTTAGCAAGATCAGCAGTAGATTTACACTTTAACTAAGTAGAATTTTAGCTTAAGGGAAAAAAAATAAATAAAACATTTAAACAAACAAAAAAATGTTACTCAAAAGGTTGAAATAATTGTTTTTCAGTTAAAAACTCAAGTTTCAGTTAGTGAAAAAATTTTAATTAACAAATTAAAGCCAATGATAAAATGAAAAACTCAATTGAATTTTGATATTGAAAGAAACACCTGATATAATACCATTAGCCTAAGTTTTTGACTATTTAACATAATTAGCAACCATTAACATTGCATTTTAATTAATCAATTTTAAATTAAAATGTTTTTAATTTTTTAATTTAATATACAAATTTATATATATATAAAAAAGATGACTTAAAAATGAAATTAAATCAGTATACCTTAGTTAAGAGAAAAATTACTTATTAAATTATATTTTAAAATATTTTTTGAATATACAAGATGTTTTCTTCCTTCTTTTTATACCAATGATGTTTTGATAAACAATAGTTTTTATGTACAAGGTGAACAATCCAAGGATTCGTATTGAAGTTCTCATTGCAAATTATATGCTGTCATCTCTGGCAAATCACAAAGCGGAAATGGGTAACAAAAAAAAAAAAGGAGATAAATGAAGGAAAAACTGAAACTGCAAACTACTGCAATAAAGGGAGAGAGAGAGAGAGAGAAAGAAAGAAAGAAACTTATCAAATATGCACAGCACATGGCAAATCGTTTGTATTTTTCATTCATACATTTCAATTCAACTGCAAACATTCGATATTTTTCTATGCATTTATCAAATACAATTTTTATATAGAAATATCACGCCAGTCACGTGCCGAAAAATGGGCAAACATCAACGAAACGAAACTGAAAATGTAAAACATAAAAACAAGCAAAAAAAAAAATACAAAAAAAAAAAGAAAAAAAACCGAAAAAAAATACAAGAATCATAGTGAAGAAATTTTTGGCAGAAAAGCGGCAAAGGTCACAGGTTCACTTCAGATTATTATTATTATTATTATTACTATTTTTTTGCTATTTTTTTTTTCTTCCTTCGTTGTTTGCTTTTTCTCGTTTTTTGGATTCCGAAAACACAAACATATAATTTTCATCAATAATACCGTTTGCAGCAGACAAGTGAATTTGATGAAGCCCCCCACTAGGATGCCATACACCATGGGATACCAAAAGCGCACAATCGAGAGCAGGATGTGAGGATGTGATGACGTCCAACAATATGCTTCTATTTATTTATTTTTTTTTTTTTCATCTAGTCTCCTTCCTCCTTCTTCATACGTTCGTTTTGTCCATTTGTTCGGTTGGGTTCATTTTTTTCTCTCTAATTTTTTTTTTTTTTTTTTTTTTGTTTTTGTGGGAAGGGAAGGTTTAGAAAAATACTTTATAGAAAAGAAAAGGAGAAAAAAAAAACCGACCGAGGGGCAAAAATAAAAAAAAAATTGGAATGTATACCGAGTAATAATGGTATTTATTTCTAAATAAAATGTCAGTCCTCTTTCACTCACACACGCGCTATGCACACACACACACTCACACACATACATACATACATACATACACAGCAAGAGGCCAAAGCGCTGTAAATCCCTAGTGTTTCTATGGGTATGTCTGTGTGCGTGTGTGTGTGTTTGTTAGTGTGTGTTTTTGGTGTCAATGTTTGGACATTTGTCGTAGCCGTTTTGAAAAATAAAACCTCATTTCGTTTGAAACAATGAAAACGCTTTCGCCTCCCCTCACCCCTTCTCTTTTTCTCTCACCATATGAGTTTCCCTATCCCTCTTTTTCTGTCTATAGATGTGTGTATGTGTGTGAGTGCCATTAAAATCGTGGCAAATAAATCCGTGACTTGGTATATAAAAATATATTGCATAGTTGACGGCGCAATGGCCTGCAACGCAAAGCAAAAGCGTTGCGTGTATGTGTGTGTGCGTGTGCGTGTGTGTGTGCGAGTGTATGTGCCTGTTAGTGATGACCATGAACCAAAAACTAAAACTCTTTTGTTTAAACCGAATTGCGCACATTTGTTAAGGGGAAATGCACTACCATTTCGACCATATGTATTATACTTACACATGTGTCTATCAAATCGCTAGAAAACATATATATATATATACATATATCTAAATACATTTTTCAAACAACTTTCGATTTTCAAAACGATAACAAAAAAACCATATAAAGTAAGATAATTGTTCAAATAACTGTACCACAGTGCGTTTGAAAATAGTTCAACTTATTATTATTATTATTATTATTATTAGGATATAATTGTAAATTATCAACCTAATTATATTTATATATATATATATATAGTACTGGCAACTAAGGCCTCCGGCTTAGACGAAAACCACATCCATGCACTAGCCTGGAACTCGAACCCGGATCCTTGTTGTTCAGTTGCCTAAAAATGACTGGGCCACTTAGACAACTCATCTACCGAGGACTGCTAGTTTCAGCTTATATTTCAATATTCTTTTGAAAAACCATATGAATAAAAATGAGAGATCGATCAAGCACTGGCATAATTATATTAACCTATTCAAACAAAGGCTTTCATATGAAATTTCCCTTCTCCTCCCGCTCTCAATTGAATTTCTTTGGCAACTGAATCGAAATTCGCTAACTCATAATAACCGTTAAACCATTATCTTTGTGGAATCCATTGACACTTATATTAACTAAAAACACCAACAGATATGTTGGCGTATCTAGGGTCCACTTGCACCCTTCTCAAAGCGTAACTCCCCCCCTTCCTCTTTCTATACAATAATTTATACTAAACCAAGCCAAAAATTGTTTCACAAATATTTTGCTGTAAAAAGTTAAACCAAAAAAGTGGAAAAAAACAAAAATAAAAATGAAATGGGAATGACAGAGAGAGTGAGAGAGAGAGAGAGAGTGAGAGAGATAGAGAGAGAGAGAGAGAGAGAGAATGGCATAAAAAATATGGTTTAGTGAATGCAATTGCAATACTATATATATATACAGACATATATGACATATCCTATATCCTGTATAGCCCACACGTTCCTATCGCTGCCTAAACACACATATATTTTCTATATATACAAGTTTTGTTTATTTGTCTCTTTGTTATTTACAGTTATGCTTTATGGAATTCTTTTCATATATATATGTATATATATATATATATACATATATATATATATACATTTTTTTCCCCGTATTATTGTTGTTATTGTTGTTTTCCGAGCAGAGTTTTCAATTTTCACACAGTGCAAAAAGAGAAGGAGGCTTTTGTTTGGGGTTATCAAATGCATTTTAGCATTATAGCCTGGCCATAAATTATTGTTGTTGAAGAAATCGGCTTATATACTATAGACATATACATGTATATATGTATGTGTGTGAGACGCTTGGGTATGATGAAGGTGAGGTGTGGTCCCTGCAGTCAAATGCAATTCATTTTTCATATTTGCAAAAAAAAAAAAAGAATAATAATAATAAAAAAAAATATATATAAGGAAAAACAAGAAAAAATTCTCTCTCTTTCGCTCTCCATATTTTCTTTTGGTGTGTGTGTGTGTGTGTATGTTGTGTGTTGGTTTGGCAAAGTAATTTAACAAATGGATTTCTAAACAAATACGGAAGTTTAATTTGTAACCAGAAGGACATAAGCGTGGGGCGGAAGGAAGCTAAGGAAATGTATGCCAATGGCAGGACAAGTCAAGGAAAAAGGAGAAGAAGAACCAAAAAGGGGGCAAGAAAGAAGATGGTTGGAGAAGGCAAAAGCAGACCACTTGCCACTACAAGCAAAAACCGCAGGCCAAACAACGCCCAAAGGGAGGTGAAGGCTAACACCAACAACAGTTGCTGTAAGTGTAAGGAGATGGGGGTGTCCTAGTGTATGTGCGTGTGTGTGTGTGTGTGTGTCTATGGTGTATATGTATGGGTATGAATGTGGGTGTCCTGACATGGCAGCATATTCGCACTTCAAGATGGCTTCGATATTTCTTAGTCAACAAAATGGCGATTGCAAAATTGTCGTCCTCGAGGTTCCACAACGCAGCGTTAAGAAATTACTTTGCTTCTCTCTAGAGATGGCAGCGTGATAAACTAACCGTCATTACGATAAGGAAATTGAATAATTCTTTTCACTGTTGCTTATTGCGTGAATATATATTTTGCCTCAACTTTATGTTAGATCTTATCTATAACGCATCGGGGTCACCACTTTTTTATTTTGTGAACCTAAAAAAATTTCGATCTAAAAGCATAAAAGATAAAATAATTGCAACAATATCGGAGTTACCAGTTTTATTTATATATAAATTGTTAGAAAGAGAGAGAGAGAAAGAGAGGGAGAGAGAGAGAGAGAGAGAGGGAGAAAGGGAGAGCAAACACGAGCTAAACTTCATCTTAACTCCTCTTTCTCACACTTATCCCCGGCTCTTTCTGCCCACCTCACCACGTAGCTTTCTCTTTCTTTCTCTTTGGACAGTGGCATTTTGTGGCCTGGCCTAGCTCCGCCCCTGCCGCTTATTTGGCAGCCGCCTTTCACCGCCATTTGTTGCTGCTGCCGATGCCGTTGCCGTTGCCGTTGCCGTTGTCGATGCCGCCGTTGCCTCAAAGTTGACACAGTTTACATTGTTGCCACATTTATATAGCTTGGCAGCTTTTATGGCACTTTGGCTTTTGTCTTGAAGCTTCCCCAGCTTTAGCCAAAGTCAACGACGGAAATGGGAACAGAGAATGGTAAGAATTGTAGTAGAAGGGCAGCGTCGGCCATCGTAATTCTCAATTTGCCAAGGCGACAATTTAATGGATTTCCAGGTGTGCAGCAACAGCAACAGCAGTACGCAGTGCGAATAGTACATGGGCAATAGCAATATGAACCAATGAGACACCACGAAGACAGAGGAGGAAAGCAAAGCCGAGTGTGTTTTCAAATTGAATTGAAATTGCAGAAAATGACATTAAAAATTAATTAAATTGATTGCAATACGAGAAAGTGTCACAAACAGAGGATAGAGTCACCCCCTCCCCCAACCAGTGATATAACTACACCCTTCCCTCACATACCTTCTACCACCAACGTTTTCCGGCTATAGCAACTGTATGATGGGGAAAGAGTCTGCATTAATTTGCCATATCTCTAGCTATCTCTCTCTCTCTCTCTTTCTCTCTATCGCATTTTGTTTTCTTAGATCAAAGTTATACCAAAAAATTAACAGGGTAAATTGACTTAATCACACAATTTGCATGATTCTAATTGATTTCTAAGCTTAAAACTTGTTTCAATCTACTTCTCGATCTCAAAATGGCAGCAACTTTTAGACGAACATTTGTAAGATTCCATTAAATAGTCATCAAGATTAAACTAAATCTTTCTAAATAGTCAAAATAGTTAATTAAACTAATCACAAGTTCATATTAAAATGAACTTTAATAAAAGGAAATAATCACACAACAAAGTTTCTTGTGTTCGTCTATATAAAGTAGTTTGTGGATCTGCAAAATATGAACCAACTTATAGATTTGATAAACATTAACTAAGTATAGGAATTTTCTATAAGATCTTCTTCTTTATTCTTTATTACGGATTTACCATTGTAATGTATTTATTGATTCGGTTGAGTGTTTTAATTAAACAATTTCCAATTGTATTTTTGTTTGCATTTCCAATTGTATTTAATTGCTACTGCCTAGATCCGCCATACCTTCCGTTCGCACCGATGACTATAACATTCCGTACTTTGATTGCCTGACTTATCGCAGCCATTTAATTGGCCACCCGCCACGTCAAAGACAGCCAAAATGAGGAAATATTACCAAGTTCAGTGGTGGTGGGGGGAGAGGGGGGAGTTGCAGGAATGGATCTCGAATCTCTGGCCCCCTTTTGCAATGTTGCAAATCAATTTGCTCTTTGGTAAAACTTTTGCTACCTTTTCCAAACATACATACACACACACACACACACACACACACACACGTATATTTGTTTGCACAAAACATAAGGAAAAAGTTTCGCTTACTTATTGGCAAAAGAAGTTGTTTCCAAATTTTTGGCTCAGAGCAAGAGAGAGAGAGAGAGAGAGGATAAAGCGAGCAGAAGAGAAACTCTGTGGCAATTGCAGCATTTTGCGATGTTGCCAAAATATGTGAAATGCAAGCCAAAGATAAAAAGAAGCAAAAAGAAACAAAAAAAACCAAAACAAACCAAACTGAACCAGGCAAAAAACGAAGGAGAACGCAAACAATTTGCTGTCAAGTGGTTTGTGGTGTTAGTTGGCCCAAGAGATTGAGAGAAACCTATCAACATAGGTAAGAAGTGGTTGAGGCCAAAGGGCAAAGTAGATCTAAAATAACTTTTGTGGTATGCATAGACTTTTAACACGCTTGATACTCTTACTTTAGAAATTGAGCCTATATATATTCTCGATCAGCATTCGTAGTTCTTTCTTTTAAATAAAAAAAAAAAAAAGATTATAGATTAATGGACTAAATTGGAGGATGATTTAGATAACTCGTTATTCTGTTTCCTTTCCTAGGGGCTATACATTAGGCCTTATATCCTCTCCTTAATTATTTTTAATATTTCTCCCATTTTTTCCGATTCTAAATTAAAGCAATTGTTAAATTAGTTTCTTACCACGATGAAGGTTAAATTGAACACAAGAAGTCTAAAGAAAGTTTTTTTTTATGTGTTTATCTTTGAAGCCGCAAACAGAAGCTCCTTACGTTTATTTGTTTGTGTGTATGTGTGTCTGTGTGTGTGTGTGTGTTCGTGTGTATGTGTTTTTTTTTTGTTGTGTATTTGTGTGTTTCAAGTAACAGCGACTCGTTAGGTTATCAGTTGCAGTGGCAGCAAGAACCACAAAGCCACCAAAGGACCTTCAGTTAGCCGTAGACGTAAACAACATCAACACTCAACTGACACCTTTAGCAATATCTTTACAAAGGCAAAACGGAATTTCATAATTATTTGCACGTCTTTCAGTTGGCCACGGCCTTGGTATTGCACCCTCCACCATCTCACCCACCAACAGCACCCACTCTTAGCAGTGGGTAAACAATAAGGCTCATATACACCCATATATACACACACACACACAAGGTGGAAACAAACAACAAAATGGCGTCGCTGGCAGACACCACAAACAACAAGGCCTTGGCTTTCTTTCTCCATTATCATCATCGTCATCATCATCATCATCATAATAATTATCATCATCTCTCCACTGTTTCTGTTTCTGTTTCTCTTTCTGTCTCTGTCTCTTGTTGATCAAGCGAAAATTTTAATAGAGTCGACGTCAACATCGCCAGTACGACCGCCTCGCAACCGCTCCCGCCCCTAACCATTTGGTTCGTTCGTTCGTTCGTTGGTTGGTTGGTTGGTTGGCTGGTTGTTTACGCCTCGTCAACAACAACCTGATTGCTGGTTCTTGCAGCTGCTTTAATTAAATTTTTAAATAATTTTTGCTTCGCTCTTCTCTCATCGTTTTCTTCTTCTTCTCTCCTCTTATATGTATATGTATATATATTTTTTTTTTGTTTTTGGTAGTGTTTCTTGCTTGTTTATCGCTGAATGTCCTGCACTTACACACACACATACACACACACACACACACACACATACACTCATACAGTTTCCCTACTTCACTCGTTCATATATGCAGCCATATCTTTTTCTCTTCTCTTCTCTCTCTCTCTCTCTCTCTCTCTCTCTTCTTTCTCTCTTTCTCTCTCTCTTTCTTTCTTTCTCTATCTCTCTGTCTCTCTAGCTCTTGCTCTTTCTCTCTCTCTCTCTGTCTTTTGAGTTATATATGACAATGTGTACGTAAATTAAAATTGCATTAAAAATAAGAAAACAAAAAGTGCGAGATTGTAACTCGTCTGCATAATGGCAGATTTTTAATTGCCAGTCCCCAAAAATAAAAAAAAAAAAAAAAAAATAAAAATAAAGAAGAGGAGGGGGAAAAACCACGAGAGCATAAAACGTGTTTCTCGAAATTCTTATAATGAGCATATGTAAAAATATGAAAGAGAAATGAGGAGAGAAACAGAGAATCGTGTAATGGTAGTGGCCAAAGAGGAGATAAAACTCTCAATGCGATCGAATATTATAAATTATTATTACGCATACGACCCCTTGAGCTGGGCCTACACGAGAGTCAAGCTGTGACCTCGGCTTTGTGGTTCCAACAGATGAGAGAGACAGAGACGGAGAGCGAGAGAGAAAGATTGCAAATAGGGAAAGAAGAGAAAACTGCAAGCTGTCTCTCTATATTAGGGTGATGCTTATACATACATTCACTTATCATTTGCCATCAGCTAATGTTTCGCAACATTCCCTCTATCCAAGGATGATTATCTGATTATATTAATGATAGTTGCCAAATAAGACATATTTGATTATATAAAGAGTAACGATACTTTTAGCATTTAAAAAGAGATTTAATATAAATATGAAAAAAACTAAAATCAATCATTGGAAACAGGAAATCTTATTTATAGAAGTTCAAAATAGATAATAAATAAATATTTAATAAAGAGTTCCATCAAACACTAATGTTTCATTTCATTTTGTTTATTAACTATTTATTAAAAATTTCCACAATTGAGACACCCTAATGCTGACGGTTTCCCACATGCTTATGCATTTTGGAGCTGCGACTCGTTCCGTTTCGTTTCATTCATTTAATTTTTTGGTTTCACTTATGACACTCTAGCAAAAGAAACGAAAAATGGATATAAGCGACTACATTGAGTGATATATATCTGATAGATACTGATCTTTTAAGATCTTCAGAATCCAATCTCCCCCCCCCCCAGGTTATACTTATCTATAACTTTTCCTATTTATCTAATAAGTAACAGAAACTACTTTCAATTGATCTTCTTTAATACATAGAGTACACAAGATTGATCTGACTAATAGTCAAGCCTATAAGCAAGGGTATAACATCTTCGGTATTATAAAATTTGAGTTTATCATATGGTTCTTGGACCTTCTGGTCATTTCAATTGCTGCTGGCTGCTCATTTTTATTGACGCTGACGTCACATTGGCATTGGCATCGGCATCGGCAACGGTGGGGGGATAACCAAAGTGAACGGACAGGGGACAGAGGCTTTGGTTGGACATGGTGGACGGCTCAATGGATGCAATGCTGTTACCGTTATTTATGTGGCCATATATGTAATATGGGCTGAGACAACGTGATGGTCGTCGTTGTGTGGTGGCCCAGTGGCGGTCAGTCCCACATAATTATGCGAATTTTTCGTAATTAAATATTCCTTGTAATTTGCATTCGCTTCGAACGTTTCCTTTTTTTTTTATTCTTTTTCCACCCCACCCTGACCCTTTTCTTTTTCTCTTTTTGTTTTTTGCTCCTTCATTTATTATGCTCTTCGGTTGCTTTTGTTGTCAATTTTTCAGTTTTTCTCCCATTTTTTATTTTTAAAGGTAATTGAAAAATACAATAAAGCGTTTTTTTACATACATATATATATAAATATATATATGTATATATATAACAATATATATATACTTATGTATCCTTATATATATTTATATATGTGCAATTATACACAGTCGTGTAAGTGAGACGGCGTTAGGTACTGGAACCTATTTGTACATGATGTAGAAAGAAGTTGGAACCGACAAAACTTTTTCAGCAAAGAACAACATACCAAAATTTTTGTTTTTTTTCAATTTCCGGCTTAAGACAAACAAATGTATTCCTCCTTCAAAAAAAAAAAAAAAAACTCAAAACTCTGAACGATTAGAACAACGAACGAAATTCCAGATACCCTTTTATCAGAAAATTTAGATATTTGTTTATATTTCTATTACATCTGGCAATTAGCCATATGTTAATGCCGATCATTAATTTATATATATTTTATAAGAAAAAAAGAAAACAAAACACGATATTGTATTTATTTTACATTTTTCTCAATTACAGTATACCCTTTCGAACCATAGGTTATAGGGTAAGTAAAAATGGGGCCATGTCAGAGGAGATTCTTCTGCTACAACGGAAGTGTTGCTGCTGCTGCTGCTGCTTGTTTGAGAACGAAAAACAACAACAACAACAATAACAACAACAACAGCAAGAACGACAAGAACATCAGTGGCAGCAGCAGCAAGCAACAGCAGCAAAATGAGGGGCTCAAATTTATTTTTTATTTACACCGGATATTAATTTTATAGCAGGCAGAAGGCAACGAGGCGCAAAAAAAAACTTGACAAACTTTTTTGATCTTTACACTGAAGAGTTTCGCATTCAATAATTTTTCGTTCTTTTTCATTTTCTGTCCAGCTGTCAAAAATGAAAAATCAGCAAGTGAAAGGCAAGGAGAGGAACACGAAAGAGTAAGGGTAGGTGTGGAGAAGGAGGAGAAGGGTGGGGGGGTTAGCGAAAAGAAAAAAAAATGTAAAAAGGAAAACTGGGTATGAACTACAGCTAATAACATATACAACTTCCGTTTTTCCGGAAATGTGCAAGTGAGGCGGCCATTTTAAGTGTATGTCAGTATGCGTGTGTCTGTCTGTGAATGTGTGCGTGCACGTGTATCTGTGTGTGACTTTTGATATGCTAAAAGCCAAGAAAAAAAAAACAGAGTCCTTGGACAAGAAGCTGTAGCAGCAGCAGCATCAGCAGCAGCAGCAGCAGGAGCAGGAACATCTTCAAAATCCACTATCCGATGGGTCGGTCATGTAAGCGACCAGCCCTCAACCATCATCAAAACCTAAACCCACTCGAATCTCCTCTACCCTCTCTCTACCTTCAACCCCTCCCTCTTCCCTTGCCATACCTGCCCCCACCACACTACTAACATTATCCACCTCTTTGAAGAAGCATCCAAGCGAAACGCATCAGTAAACACCTTCACCGACTTTTATGTACGTTTTTCTTTTATGTCTTGTCAGCATAAAAAATGCATGCAAACAAACAAACCAACAGGCAGGACAATATCCCGACCCGTACCCGGCTTTCTGCCATCTTATCCATCTTATCTACAATGTGTGTGTTGGTGTCAACCAACACGTTACCATTGTGCAGGTGTGTGTAGGTGTGTGTAGGTGTGAGTGTGTGTGTTTATGCTTTCTTTATTCAACTCTCCGTGTTCTTGACAGCAATGCAAATAAACAACAGGTTGATCTCGAAATATATTTAGAATATATTTACTGGGGTTAGGAGAAAAACAAAAAAAAAAAAAAAAAGGGGGTGTATATAGCCAAACTGTTATACAACAAAACTGTGCTAATGTAGGGAAAACCATGTTAAGATCTTTAATGTTGTTTATCGTACTGTAAATATTACAATTGAACTAAAATGAATAACTTATAGTATCAATAACAAGGAGATAATCCTTAAACCAAAAATTTTACACAAAAAAATTTAGTATTATAAACAGTTATAATCAATTAAAACTTTACTACTAAGCTATTATACTGAAGAGAAATTTCTCATTGCAATAAATAAATCATATTAATTCTTTCTTTTTTTTTAAATTTTAGTTTGAAAACTTTTATATAACAGAATCTGTAACTATTATATATAGAAATATGATCTGAAAACTGCATCACCAAAGCGGCTCTCGTAAGTGAATAAACGAAATTCTTTTTTTGCATTTTTTTCCCCTCTCTTTTTTCACATTATACCTAGAGAAATATATACATATATATATATACATATATGTTTTTTATGTATAGTTGTCGTAGTATGAATGTAAATATATAATAAAGTATGTTTGAGAATATATATATATATATATATGTACGTATGTTTGTATGTATATTTGTTTATAAATTTTTTTTGGCGGGGGGTCCTTTTGGCATCCAGTGTCCTGTTCTTTGTGCCATATTCTTGTGTGTTTGTGTATAAAATTTTAGGCCCATGCTGGGCTAAATATCCTTTTGATGAAAAACAGGAAGTTGCCGTCCTATTCTTTTATACACACACACACACACATACATACACACACCATTCCTTTACATATCTTGGAAGACTAAAAATATGCACAAAGGGAGTAGCTGCTAGCTGTGAAGCGAAGCTCAGTAAAACTTACATATTGCATGCTTGCTAAATTAAATTAATTACATGTAAAATATGAAGCCATATAACAACTTCCTCTCTACCCTCAATAAAGTCTCTCTCTCCCCATCGAACAGAAAACAAAAACTATCCAAACCAAATAAACAGAAATATGTATGTATATGTGAAACTATGAAATCTACTTTCCATGTCATGTTAACGCAATACAAAAAATGAAAATGAAAAAAAGAATTATTAAAAGTTTTTGCAAATTAAATTAAGGTATAAAACGTGCGGCCAGCCAGCAGCTAAATGTCAACTGGGTGAATGAAAAAAAAATCAACATGCACACAACTGGAGAAAATGGTAAGAGAGAAAGAGAGAGCGTGATAGAGAAAAGAAGAAAGAGAAAGACAGACAGAGAGAGAGAGAGAGAGAGAGAGAGAGAAAGAGAGAGAGAGAGAGGACAGAGCGAGTGAAAATTCAATTGTGGAGAGAGCTTAATTAAATCAAGTTGGCTTTTCCCAATGCCAATGTGCTTCAATGAATAAATGAAATAGATATATATATATATATATATCAAGGAATATTAATAGATAACTCTCAAAACGATTCTCTATATGTTGTCATCTAGATTATTATGTGTAAAGTGTAGAACTTTATAATGGAACAGAATGATAAACTGGTCACTAATTATTGACTTGTCACCCGATCAAAGAACATTATGTGGAATCATTGTATATAACTGCTGTACTTATATATTTTGTATTATATTCTCTTGTCTATATAAAATATCTGTAATGCAATAATTATTAAGTTCGCTTAAATATTTTATTTTTCTTTTAAATTTATTTCAATTTTTCCCTTTGGTCAAGAATGAGGTAGACATTTTACCCCTCTCTGTCTCACTCTCTCTCTCTCTCTCTCTCTCTCTTTCTCTCACCACTTTACCAAGCACCTTGTTTTTGTTGTTGTTGTTATTGTAATTCTCTCTACCCGTTTCCCATACTGTCAGATTAAATTCAATTACGCAGCACATTTCACATTTCGATTTCAAGAAGTTTTTACCGAATCGTCCTTTGCCCACGTTCTTCTCCTTTCTCCTGCTTAACTCACATCCCTTCCATTACCTACGTGTATAAATTAAGTTTTTTTTTTTCGCAAATATATTTCGCATATATAAAATCGAAATGCAAACGAAATCTGCCAGATTCCTTGTATTGTATGTTATATTTCTTTTCGCGTTTCTTTTTTTTTGTTTTTTTGTTTTTGTTTTACATATGTAATAAACTTTAATCGAGTGTAAATTTCATAAAGCACAGTTGTTTCACACACACCACCCCTCTCTCTCTCCTTTTCACAGTCAGATGCTCTCTTCAGTCAGGCAATATTATAGCTACTGGGCCATTTGTATAGTACTTAATTCAATTTCTGTATGTTTTAAATACAGAATTGTCCTTGGCAAGGCAACAGTGTCATAAATAATGAACAAAATACCTTGACATAAAAGGCAGGAGGGAGCATCAGCTGTTATATTGCTGCTAGTTGTTGTTGTTGTTGTTGTTGTTGTTATTATTGTTGATGTTGCTGTCGCGTTCATTAAATGGTAAAGTTATTAAATTACCGCAACCAAACCAAACAGCCAACCAGGCAACCAACAGTCGTCGCTTGCAATTTGTACAATGTGAAATATGTAATTGTCACAAGGCGTTCAATAAAACCAAAAAAAAAAAAAAAAAAGAAAAAAAAAATTATTAAAAAAAAACGAAAAAAAAAACCGAAAAAACACCAAACCCAAACCTAGGTTCCAGAATCCCCGAACCAAACCAAACCAAACCAAACCAAAAAAAAAAATAAAACAAGAATTAAAACCAAACCTGAAACGCAACCCAATCCGTATTCAAGCCCCGGTATACGTAACCCAACCAAAAACCCAAACCGAATCTCGAACCGAATGCGAGAATGCGAATCGTACCGTACCGAACGGGTTAAAACCGCATTTGGCCAAAAGGCACATTGCGCGAAGGGCCACAGTTGGCGGCAAACTGAAACTGAAAATCGATGCCCAGCAAATGACAGTGACAATTCCATTTAATTGGTTTTAATTAAATTAATGAGTAAATTTTACAAATTGCTGCAAAATGATAAATAAGTAATTTAATATATATTCATCGTTTGGTCGCGCTTGATGTTAATTTAATTTCATATCGTAAAAGTTTTCGTTTATTTATTTTTTTTTCGATTTTTTATTTTTTATTATAATTTTGTTTTTTTTCTTGTTTTTTTTTTTGTTTTTCGTATTCCACATTCTCTTGTTTCTCCTGTTTGTGTAATTTTGTTGCACAAATGCTATTAAATTTAATTTAGTTTAATTAATTTTGCAAAAACGCAATACGAAAATGAAATTTAAGAACACAAAAATAAAAATAATCAAAAATAAAATAATGCAAAAAAAAAATGTGATGTTAATTAGTTGACAATTTGCCATCAAATAATTTGTAGATAATGACCAACATTCAAAAACCCAAGGGATGAAATTCTCAAATTTCAGTGAAAGTCTCAGGAGAAGGGAAGAAAAACAATATTGAATCGATCGATAAACTTTTTCTAATATTGAAAAATTTCTTAAATTATTGAATGAGAAAAGTTTTGTATCCTTTTCGGTTCATTAACTTGGACCCGTGGATGGTTTTAATTTTCACTCTATAGAATAATAGATTGAAGACTTTGTCCGATTCCAATAAAAACTTGTTTTCTATTCAATCCGATGAGATTTTGAATACACAAGAGTTAAGAATCTATTTTTCTTTATTTTCTTGTTTTCTGCTTTATTGCTTTTCTTCTTCTCTTTTTTTCTTTGTTTATCTATTCTCTGACAATTGGGCGCGCTTTAAGCCGGCTTATGGATAACATTCTATACGACTGACATTTAACAAGCCACAAGCCATTAACTTTTCGCCTCACTTTGGCCACGCCCACTTGTCACTTTGCATGCATAAATTTTAAGAACTAAAAGGGCAAAGAGAAGACCTGTCAACGCGAATTCCACTCCATCGTCTACTTTTACATCTGCAATGTACTGTGCATTCATATGAAAAATTGCCAACATCTCAAGGATTATAAGTCGAAGGCTATCCTTTTGGTCACACCCACCTCCCCCCCACTCTCTCCGAACTCTACCCATCTCCACCGACACACTTCTACCTCTATCAATTCGTATATCCCGTTCGTTTAGCAGTGGTTCTAACGATGATGAAAGGTCACTACTCAACATCAACTAGTCAAAACTAATCAGACGAATGTTAAAAAAAAAATAAGGGGAAAAAAAAGGGCAGGAAAAAAAAAAAGTCCAGGAAATTGACGTAGCCCAAACAACATTTCCATTTGAACACATAAATTTTCACAACAAATTCAATTTCCTCTTTGATTTTTCAGCAAACGAGCTTGAGCGAAGGCAACGGCAACAGGCAAATAAAATAAATAACTTCCTCGGGAAAGCGGCGAGCAACAGTTGCCAATATAAACGAATGAACGCTGGGAGGCCGGGTCTCTGTCTAACAAAAGCGGAAACGGAAATGCACTGTGCGAGTATGTATGCGAACGGTTGGAGGGGGGTGTAGTGGGGCGATGTATGGGTTTATGTGTGTGTGTGTGTGCTAGAACAAATAGCAAATAAGTGCAAAGCAACCAATTGATAAAGTAAAAAACACTTCACAATTCTCACTCCCTTCGTTCGTATGAGTGTGTGTGTGTGTGTGTGTGTGTGTGTGTGTGTGTGTGTTTGTGTGTGTGCATGTGCTGGGCCCTTGTAACAAAGGCCGCCGCGTTGAGAGTTGAGTTTCGAGTGTTGAAAACAACAAGCAGAAACACAGCAGGAACAACAGGACTAAGGACTAGCAATTGGAACTGGTATGCTTACTGTACTCAAGAGGGAGCGGGGGGTGGATCAGAGAAGTACGAGAGCAACAGCAGCAGTTGTACTATGAAAAAAAAAAAAGAAAAAACCAGAGCTAGGCAAACCACTTCATAAATAATTCATTTCCCGCCTGCTAAGTTAACTTGAACAGCCTTTTTTACGGCATCCTCATTTCTAGCTAGAGTATGATCGACTTTAGGTTAAACAGAGATATATAGTTCTTTAATTTTACCATTGGTATCATCGAAATAGATAGCCACAATATTTTTAATTTAATAAAAATTAATAATCAATTGTCAATTGAAACTTATTTTTTCGTTTATTGTAAAGGATATATTGCCAGTCTATACATTTTCATATTAACTATTTGATTTTTTTTTTTTTTTTGTGTTTTTGTTTTTTTTCTCACAGTTTGGCTGCGTCTACGTGGCGAATGCGCAACATATGCAGTCAGTCAGTGGAGTTGGCCACCGCAGACGCCAAAACTAACGTGAAATAGACACGAACAAAGGCTTTTCATGCCTTTGCAAGCATAAAATTGCTTTTTTGCAACAAATATCCTGAGCCCAGGCTGCCTGACTGGCTGGCTGGCTGGCTGGCTGGAGTCTCGGCATGTTTGTCTAGCATTGAAGTCTAGGATTCATGTCTCCCTCACTCTTTTCTCATTCTATATATATATATATATCTTTCTCTTTCTATCTCTTTGCTGCTGCTCCATTCGCTCTATTTGTTTGCAATTGCATGCGTATTTGATTCAATTTCTGCAATTTATTTGCAATTTGGTATCTCTTTCACTCCTTGTCTCGATACTATCTCTTTGATGAGGGCAAGCACACGTTTTTATTAAATTCTTTTAAAGCCCTCAAACATTGTTTGCCGGTTGTCATCCATCCGAAATGCATAAATTTAACACCTAGTAAGCAATTCATATGCCATTGTATATGGAGGAACTAAATTCCATACACACACACACACACACACACACACTCATTGAAAGACAAGGGGAGAGAAAGAGAGAGAGAGAGAGAGGGAGAGTCACCAACAATGTGCAACACCCAAACATCCGTTTCCGCTGCATCCGCTTCTCGCGTTCCCATTGCCAAAGCCAACTGCTGCTGTTACTGCATCATGTGCATATATTAAATGCCACTAAAGGAACAAACACACAGCCTGGCATTATAATTAAATGCATTGGTTAGGCTTTTGCTCTACGGAAGGTTTGGCGGGGGAAGGGGAACGGTGCGGCAGCACATGATGGGGGTTAAGCCAAAAGGTTGGATTCCACTAAATGGTTAGGCATTCACCTTAACGCCCTCAAGTGAGCCACATTCGCAAGTGACTTGCAAAGCAAATGAGCAATACCCAAAAGGCTTTATGTTAGATTCAAATACAAGACGATACTTAGGGGAATACAGATAGCATGAATGAAGAGCATGAGTGTTTCTTTAATATATAACTGAACAAGATATAATCCAATTAATAGATTACTCTTTTTCAAATGATCTAAAGATGATCTTTGTTATGCAACATTTTATAGTTTAAGTAAGATTCTAAATTAGTTTAGCATAAATCGCTTCGGTTTTGGTGGGCACTTTGAAATTATCTTTGTTAGGTCGCCACTAAAATGATGGTACTCATGGTTAAATAGGGCATATGTATATATATTGCTATAATCTCTCAACCTCTTCTTGAACAATTATCGATAATAATGATAGTATGGGAGTATAAAAATATATAATTGAACTATCCTTTAATAAAAAGAGATAAAGTTAAGACCCTTGATGTAAGATTTCATTTGAATTTGCATAAGCAAAGCAGCAAAAACAAAAAAATTACTATCTCTTTTCCTTTAGTTATGTTTTGACATCCTGACAGGCTCAACTGACTCTTAAGAAATAACTTAAGTGCATAAAAACACGATTTCATCTGCTATATATTGAATACTCTATATATATTATTTCATCTAACTTCTATATAGAATACATTAATATACATTTTTTTTATGAGCCGAAGGCCTTAGCAGCCAGTGCTCTAATCATAAGTTAGGTTTTATTTTAATTATGTCCATCTGTATCATAAATTAATAAAATAAAAATAAAATAATAGATATATATATATATATATATATATTTATGTCGTATTTATTTATATCTCTCTACAATGTATAAAAATAATATATTATCCACCTCTTTATTTGAATTATATAAAAATATATTCTTGTCTATCTATATCAAATCTTATCTATATCTTATGTATAAACTTAATCAATTTGTAATTTTCCATATTATTTTACAGTAATTTTTAAAAATTTTTTAATAATGTAAAATAAAATTTAAAACGAGAAATAACAATAATATTGCCGATACAGAAACTATCGGTCAAAACATCCAACATTAGACTTCCAACTTTTTGAAATCGGTTTCGAAAACGATATCAAAGAATCCAGTGTCTCTATATCCATTATATACATACATAAACACATTTATATCTATTATTATTATCTATATTATTCCTACATAAAAGAACTTTAATATTTAGACAGAAACATACAATTATCAATATAGGATTTCGTTAATTTCAATTCAATGGGGTTCCCTTCTTGTTTTAGTGGCATTTGCAAAAGCAATTCACAATTTGAGGGGTAAACCATTTCGAGTGCTCGCATTTAATCACACTAAATTCATGTATTTTCCTCTCAAAGTTCACCCACAACCGCATTCTAATTAAACGTTCTAGATTTTCGAGTCAACTATGTAGACATTTTTTTCCATTTTTTTTTTTTTTTTATTTCACTATTGCAGTTGTTGTTGTTGTTACTGTTGTTATTGTTGTTAGTGCTGGTGTTATTTCTATTTGAAAGCCTCAAATGTCACACGCCTACATGCCAGACAAAAGCTGAATGCTGAACTGGGCTCAGTTGCAGTTGCAGTAGTTGCAGCAGTTGCTGCAGTTGCAGCAGTTGCATTTGCAGTGGCCCATTGGCCATGTATATGGTTAGGCTTATGTAATCACGAGTGTCTCAGGTCCTTTTGCCATGGCGTAAATAAATTATATTTACGCAAATTCGCACTAGGAAAGCGTGATGCAGGGACATGTGATGGCAACTAACGTAACGTAACAAAATGGGTAAGGGTATGGGTAAGGGTAAGGGTAAGGGGAGGGTTAAAGGAACGACAACTAGGCAAAAGTTGCATAGATTTACATGATGATGGGGGTTAATGGAGATTGGGGTGGTGGTGGTGGGGGGTAGGGGGTAGGAGGTTGGTGTTTCGGTTTAGATGGCAATGTTGGTTTGGGGGGGTTGTACAATGACGACGACTGCTAGTGACATGATAACATTTTGGCCTAAAATTGGCAACAACAACGCACGACTAGACAATGCCAGGATGAATAGGTGATGGTGATGGAGATGGTGGCCAGATCCGATGAGCTGAGATGAGATGAGGTGAGGTGTGGTGTGGTAAAGTAAAGTGTGGGTAAGGGAGCATATATTGAGAGTGTGTGAGAGAGAGAGAGAGAGAGAGAGAGGAAGAGCCTTCATTGTTAGTGCTCGTAATTGGGTAGCAACAATTTATGCGTTGCGTAGGCCAGCCAAGGGCGATTTAGGGTTGTTTAGATTGGTAGTAGAAGAGATGGGAGTTAGGGGGGCTCTAAAGAGGGTCTCTGTCTCTCTGTTTCAGCTTGAACATGAATTACATTGCTGTTTTCCACATGTGACGAGACTGAGAAAAAGAGAGATGGAAGAGAGGAAGAGAGAGAGAGAGAGAGAGAGAGAGAGAGAGAGTGAGTGTGCGTGTGTGTGTGTGTTTGTAGGAGAATGTCATCTTTAAACTGCATTTGCTGCATTATTTTTACGTTTGCATTTAAATGACTTTGACCAAAAATTGTAGAAAATCTTTGTCACACACACACACAGACGTATATATATATATATATATATACCTCCACGGAGTACTTTCAACAACTCGCACACAAATATATACATACATATGAATAAATTTTTAGATCTCATGCTCTTCTCCTTCACCATCACTTGCTTGTGTGTGTGCGTCTGTTTGTGTATATTTGTGTGTGTGTGTGTGTGTATGTGTTTTTGCTCAAATTTTGTTTGTGACACAATTCCATTTAATCGCTTCTTTGGCGCCAGGCATGCAGCAAAAACAGTCCAACAAGGAGAAGGAGACAGCAATCGGAATAATAATGAATGCCTTCATTATCATAGACTCTTATTGTTGTTGCCGTTATTGTTGTTGTTGTTGTTATTGTTGTTGATGCTGCTGCTGCTGCCCCTACTTCTACCACTGACTGTCCGCCATTCCTACTTCTACTCTGCTGTTGAGTTTTTGTTTACCCTTTCCTATTTTTTTTTTATCCTTCTTTTTTTTCCTCTCTGACTTTTTTTTTTTTTGGGTTTTTTTTTTTTTTTTGGTTTGTTATTCTGTGGCGGCGTCTGCCTGCATTTCGCTTTCGGTCTGCTCTTAGGTTCTCTTGGCTCCATCTCCGGCGACTGTTTAAGGCCGCTTTAGTTCCGGTCAATGTGGATGCACTTCTGTGGCGCCTTTTCGTATGAAGAGATAGATATAGATATAGATATATGTAGATATAGATAATAGATCGAGACCAAAAATACTACACTGACAGAAACTGTGTGCTTTATGGTTATTAGAGAATATAACTCTTAATACATTTCATACACATCTAACACATACAAAGTGTGTCGCCAAATGCCACATCCTTCTATTTTATTTTGTGACCCATAAATTAGATACGATATTCTCGTTTTGTGTAAGCCAAAAATAAAAAAAAAAAAAGAAACAGAAGAAAACTTTCATATCTTTCTCTTGCTTTTTCTCTCTTTCTATCTGTTTCTCTATCTACTATCCACATGTTCTCACATCAATGCAATTTTGCAGATTATGAACACATTTTCTTTATCTTTTTTACTAGCACATCAAAAACATTTCAAAACATGGTAGTCAATCTGCTTTGCCCTTAAATTTATCTGATAATCAAACCAAAAACAATTGTAATTTTAGATATGTCAAAGATTTTCTTTTAATTTTTATTAAACTTAATATGAAAAAAAAGAGAATGTGTTATTCCATTACTTACATCAAAGTAAATAATTTTACCTTTACTTTATAATCTTTTTGATTTTGCCTTTATTGTCAATCATAAATCTTCTATTCACTTTATTTATTTTTTTTTAAACTTATTTTTAGCTTTTTATTAACTTATTTGTTTTGTTATCGAAATATAATAATTTTGTTTTTTTGTTTTTAATTTTTATTTAAGGTTAAATAGAATTTTTATTTTATTTCTTCTCTTGTTTGATTATCCCCATTGCAAGAGTTAACTGATATTTTACAAATTGAATTTGCACATAAAATGTATTTTGATTTATATTCAGTTACTTTAGTAATTTGATCTAACAACGAAACAAATTCAGATGAAATTCAGTTGATAATCAAATAACATAGTCAAAATTATATTATTATAAAATGATTATAATATCATGCGTATATCATACATATATATATGTATATATATAGATATCAAATATCATCTTCAAAAATAATTGCCCTGCCGCGAAAACTTCAATCAAAATCAAAGCTAAAATCCAGCAAAAAACACACACGCACACCAGAACGAGAAAGAGAAAGGGAGGGAGAGAGAGAGAGAGAGAGAGAGAGAGAGAGAGGGAAACCTAACACAATTTATGGGTAGAATGTTGTTGGTTGAGGATAAAATTCACATCAAGGGACTCGCGTTTCAGTTGCGTCCTCTGTTGTGCTTCATCGGCCATGGACCAATACAAGGGGATGGCAACCAGTCAGCCAGCCAGCCAGCCAGTCAGTCAGTCAGTCAGTGAGCCAGCCAATGCCAATTGCAATTGCAAAAGCATTTTCCTTTTCCACGTGTATTAACATAATCAAATTGGATTTGTGCACAGGATAATGATGAGCTTCATTATTGGTTGCGAGTTGCATGTGTGTGTGTGTATGTGTGTGTAGGTGGAAGGATCTCATGTCTATCTTTTTTTATTATTTATTTTTATTTTTATATACATATATATATGTGTGTGTTTTTTTTGTGTGTGTGTCGTTGCTGTCATTGCTGTCGTCCTTGTCAGCGTTGTTGCTTATTATAAATTATAATGAATTTGCTGCTGGCAGCAGCCACTTGTTGTCAGTGGCAACATCTCACACCAATTCTGCTCATTCCGTTGGAAAATTAACGCACATGAAGTAAAAGGCAAAGTCTTGCCATAATCGAAGCACTTGCAGACTCAACTATATAATATACACATACACCACACATACACACACACACACATATATATACATATATATATATCTAGATATATATACATACTTATGTATATCTATATTATATATATATATATATCTAACCGACAACGTCTCGGCATGTGTCACTGCTCTAACCATTGAGATCGAGTTGATACTTATTTTAAATGTCTTTAATGTGCCTCTTCTCAATCATTTACCTTCCACCTTCCACCTTCTACCTCCCACGTCCCACCTCCCACCACCACCGCCATCTTCATTCTCCTTCTCCAATTGTTTCTGATTCCTGCCCGAAGCTTGAGCGAAGCTAACACAAAATTTTCTGTACGCTTATTATGTAAATTTTACCATCCAAAAATTGATGATAATGATGATAGCCTCAAGTCTTTCTTTGTTCGCTTCACGTCTACAATTAAAATTTAAATCACAAGTAATTTAATTGAGCCAACAATTGAACCAACCAACTCCAGTTTTCTCTCTGCCCCACCATCATTCTCTCCGCGATTCCCTTAACCGTTCTTACCCTAAGGATACTTGAGCGTCGTTTTCTGTTCTCTGTTTTTTTTTTTTTTTTTTTTTTTTTTTTTTGTGAGCTTCTTGCCGGCGAAGTGGATAGGACAATTAACTAGCAATTTTCAAATAAGCGTTTTTTTCACCCTCTCCCTCTTTCTCTCCCTCTCTCTCTCTCTCTCGCTGTCTCTCCCCGCTGCCCATTTTCCTCTAACCGCGCTTAAAGAAAAGAAAACCACACAAAAATGAGAAACGAAACGAGCAAAAAAAAAAAAAAACAGCAGAAAAGATTTTTCAATTGGCATCGTCGTCGTTATCGTTGCTCTTGGTCGGGGTTGTCATTTAAGGTAGTTGAGTGAGCTGCTGCTGCTGCATCATCATCATCATCATGGTTATGGCCATAATGATTGCCTTTATTATTGTTGGTTTTAATTTTTCTGTTGGCTTTTGTTGGTGGCTGCTGCTGCTACTGCAATCCTCTTTTAGTCCTTAGTCTAGTCATTGCAATTGTTGCCAAAAAGCTTAGCCATTTAATATATATATACATATATATATATACATAGTTAAGGTGAATGCTTTGGGCTAAGAGCAGGCACTTGCCAAAAGGGTTTATTGTTATTATAGCTTTGCATTTGTATGATTTCCTAATAGACCAAAACGAAATGAACATACTTTACACTAAATAAAAAAATATTATATATATATGTATATATATTTCGTATCGTACTTTATATAGGCCGGTTAAGGGTTATATAAACTAATATATAACTAAAATCTAATACACAATTGTGGCATTAGTTTAACCAATACAATGAAAGCTCTTTAATATGCCAATTTCATCTCAATTTGGTGTTTTTTTGTTTGCTTTTTTTTTTTTTTTTTTGGGGTCTAAAAGAACCACAAAAAGACTTTCAGTTTAGGCCAAAGACTGCGGCATTACCACTAACAACAAGAGGAACAACAACAGCATCAGTATCACCATCACACACATAAGAATCGTTTATGGTTATGTATCCCATGGGTGCACCAGCAGCAACGGCAGCAGCAGCAGCCCAAAAGAAGGCTTCCTTCTCCTTTTTCTTTTCTTTTCTTTTCTTTTCCGTGTATGTACATATAACTGCCAACACTTTAAGGCCGATAAAAGCTGAGCTAAAAAGGGGCAAAACGATATGTCAGAGCAATGCTCTCTTTCGCCGTCTCTCTCTCTCTCTCTCTCGCACTTTCTCTCTCTCTCTGTCTCTCACACTATTTCTCTGTTTCTCTGTTGAAGCAGACACACTTGAGGTGGGATATTAAAAATACATGAGAAGATCCCAAGGCCTGCTGGCATTCTGGTCTGTGTCTGTGTCTCTACTTGAGTTACAAGTGGCTTATTTACCTTACGATAAGTGCAGCCTGGAGTGCCATGAGGCAGCACAATCCCCATACCCATCATCCACACCCCCATTCCCGAAAAACCCAATCTCTCTCTCCCTCTCTCTCTCTCTCTTTTCCTCTCTTCTTTCCCAGTTCCTTTTGCAAACAAGACGTTTCTGCATTTCCACTCCACCCAAAGCGAATGACTTTCTTTGCTGTAATCATATTAATAATTATTTCTTTGTCCGCAAAGGTTTTCTTTCCTTAACCGAATGTCTCTCTCGAGCCTAATCAAGTTGAATGTGAGTGTGTGTGTCTGTCTGTGTGTGTGTGTGCACAAAAGTATGGGTATGTATTTATTCAACTTGAGATTCGCTTTTTTCCACTTTGGTCTTGTTATTGCTTTTATTTAAAATAATGAAAATCATCATTCAATATCAAATTGAAAGAGAGATAGAGGGATATTCAGCCATCATAGCAGCCTATGCCATAAATCAGGTAAAAAATTTTCAATAAAATTGAACTGAAGTGGAGTAGCAGCAGCAGCAGCAGCGGCAGAAGCAGGCATCATGTTGACGATGACGATGATGCCGCAGCCGCTGGATGATTTATGTCCTCTGACCGCAATGATAAACCCTCCCGCATCCATCCTTTCCAACCAACCATCCCAACCGGTCAACCCATTTTTTCCCACATCTCCATCAACAAGCCAATACCAGCCGGGCAAAAAATATTTATGACCAAGAGAGAATACAGAGAGAGAATTGGGAGGAGAGTGTTGAGAGGATGGTAGGTAGGTAGGACATTGTGTAGGCTCTCTGGCCTGGATCAATTTGCGTTTGGTTTTCAATTAAAATGTCACATGAGCTGTAAAACAGTTTGATGAGCATGTTCAAGCATGGCTCGAGAGTATAAATGAGATATGACCAGCCATCTGGTCAGGTGATAAAATCTTGGAGAAAATAATTGAAACTACTCAATGGATAGATGAGAGAACGAGATATATACATACATACAAACATACAGATATACATATATCCATATTTTATGTGCAAACGGATATGTGCAATGCATTCATCGATTTAATTTACAGCCAAAGTATCTATGGATATATGCATCTTTTATATTAATCACACGCAACAGATAATGGTTTTATATTGTTAAATCTATTTAAATCTTTAGTCTCTTTATTCTTTTGCAAATCGACAATGGGTTGATATATATATATACATATAATGATAATAAGTAAGATACAAGTTGTTATTATTCAATCTAAAAATATATTCTCACATTTCATTCAAAACATATTTGGTAACAATTTGTTAATTAAAAAGAATCTAATTGATCGATGGCAGAATATATATATACATATATACTAATTTTAGCTAATTTATGATTGAAGTGATGTTTAATCAATGTTTATAGAACAGTTTGCAAGGCAAACTGATGTCATTTACACTGATTTCAGTAAGGCTTTAAATTCTGTTAATCATGCGCTACTTCTTTTTAAATTAAGTAATATTGGCTTTCCAATCCCTTTACTTGGTTGGATTCGAGAATATCTGACTAAAAGAACTCAAAAGGTTATTTTCAAGTCTTCATATTCTAGGTCTATCCATGTGACTTCGGGAGGGCCTCAGGGCAGTCATCTGGGACCTTTGCTTTTCACTTTATTATTCATAAACGATCTTCCCTCAGTCATAAATCTCTCTCGTGTCTTTATGTATGCGGATAACGTTAAGATTTGTTTTAGTTTTAAGCCCGTTTCGGTTGCAATCTGACCTTCACAACTTCGAGTCTTGGTGTGGACTTAACTTGCTTAACCTCAACACTTCTAAATGTAGTGTATTAACTTTCTTCAGAAATACTCCTCAGATTGTAACCTATTTTCTTAATAATAGTCCTTTAAAACGTCTCGATGAGATAAATGACTTGGGTGTCCTTATGGACCGAAAGTTATCTTTTAAGTCTCATATTTCCACTACTGTCGGCAAAGCTATGGGAGTTCTTGGGTTTGTAAAAAGATGGTCAAAGGAATTTAATGACCCATATACAAAGAAAATTCTCTTTACTTCATTGGTCCGTCCTATCCTTGAGTATGGATCTTGCATATGGGCATCTCGATATGACTCACACCAAGCAAGAATTGAATCTGTCCAAAAGTAGTTCCTACTCTTTGCTCTTCGTGGTCTGAACTGGGATCGCAATATCAATTTGCCAGACTTCTTTTACTTAACCTACTTTCTCTAACTAACCGTAGAGTAATGCTTGGCTTGATCTTCATCCACAAGCTCCTTAATGGTGATAGAGATTCACCTGAGTTATTGAACCGAGTAGCCTTATCATTTCCTTGTAGACCTACTAGAAATTTCTTGTATCTATCTCTTCCACGCTGTTCTACTAACTATGCCATGCATGAACCTTTTAAAAATCAAAGATTAAATAATGGTAAATAAATTAATGATATTCTGCTTTAAAATTGGATTTTAAAATATTTCTTAAATTAATTTGGAACATTTTGTTTTCAGTTGAGTTCTCTTTGCTTAAAGAGCAACCTCATATAATCCGCTGCCTGCCTACGTGCACAGTTATTAACACGCTCACATACACATACATAGAGACAGACACACACACACACACACATATGGCCATACAAATGCACATCATTAGCATGGCCATTGTTTTCGCACAACAATATGCTTATTATCTCCAATTTCCGGGCAAAATGCATAACAAATAAAAACAACAACACAGCAACGATAACAAGAAGGGGGCGGAGAGGATACAGGGGGATGGAGGGTCAGAAGAGCTGATAGAAGAGGATACCACTCCTTCAATGTGTGAGAGTGGTAGAGTGCAAAAGAAAGAGAGAGAGAGAGAGGAGAACATGGGAATTGTTAGTAGTAGAGTTGGGAGATTTGGTTTATGGTTAGTTGCCAGTCGAAACGTAAAGTTTGCATTTCGTGGCAAGCGCCTAACTTTAGGTACTTAAGCCTAAGCTGCCTTTCAAATTGAAAGCCAGAGCCAAACAATAAGCGCGCTAATTGAGGATAATATGTATGGGTGTATGTGTGTATGTAGGACTATGTGTTATATAGCCATGTGTGGGTGTGTGTGTGTTTTATGACATTCAACGTAAAGTCAAAAATGAAGAAATTTTGCACTCAGTATGTACATACATATAAGGAATATATGTTATATATTTATACCTACTTACATATATCTTTGGACGTTTGTAGATAATTTATGCATGTATTTATACTTATATATGTATGTATATACATATATAAGTATATATACATATATGTATATATGTTGGTTGGTAGTTTCGGGAAACACCCTAATCCATCCTAATTAACTGCCAAACGTTGAAATTCGTTTGATGTCTCAAAGCAAAATGGAAAAAAATCTCATTAATTTGCTCTACAAGCAACAAATAAGAAAAAAGTAAGCATATAATTTGCTCATGCAAAACAGAGATACACACACACACACGCACACACTCATACACATATACAGAGAAGCAGTGGGGGGGGTGGTGCCTAAAAAGAAAAAGAGAGTACTAAAGATGTTAGAGTCGGGGAAAGCCTCTTATTTCCACTTTTCTGCTAAATGTTTTCCTTTTTCCAAAATTCATGCAAACATATGACAGATTTCTCATGGCTACAATTGTGCCTAGACCAAAATACATATTTCCTTGCCGTGGGGGAGTTGAATGGAAAACAAATGTAATTCATCTTTCTTTCTACCCAAGTAATCATTAAAAGAAAACAACAACAACATGAACAACATCAAAAAAAAAAACAAGAGAAGGTATATCACACATTAACACATCATCACATACATAACAATATCTCTAACTTAATGCACATTCTAATTAAACATAAAAAAAAGTAAATTTATTTCAAATACTTAAGCCAAATAATAATAATCCAAAATTAAGCACTATACCAATTAATTATAGGGTATCTTATGTTCGATAAGTCAATTCAATTCAGTTCTTATTTATCTGATTTAATGTCAAAGCAAATTAAAAATCGAAAAAAAAAACATTTTTTCTTAATGAATATATAAAATAAAGCGAAATATTTTATCAATAAAGAGAAATTTAATGAACAGCAAAATATGATATAAACACAAAAGATATAAATAGAATCTTTTTTAATTAAAAAAAAATGTTAAAAAAAAGTGAATATTAATTGTAGAAAATTTAGAGAGAATTTGATTTAATTTTCAAGTGTAATTATAGAAAAATATTAGTAATTAAGGATTTAATTATATTTTACTATATCAAACTATATTTGAACTTTAATGAAGTTGATGTATCAAAAAAAATAAAGATATATGATTAGAATTACGCTTTATTTAAAGAAATTAATTAATTTTAATAAATTTTACTGCAATAAAACAATGATATATTAATTTTAGTTATATCTGACACTGAGGTAAACAGAAATAAAATATATAAAGCTTTTTTTAAAGTATCTGAATAGTAGTAGTATTTCAGTATCCAAATATCCAGGATCAAACTGAAGATCATTTCATCTCTTAGTGTATTTGATTCTCTTTCCGTTCCGCAGCTGCCCCTAAATTCAATCCCCAGTTATAATATGGTTAAATAAAACTACCCTAACCAACAAAAAACCAACAAACGAAAAAAAGGAAATAAAAAAGTAAAGTCTGTGTGTAACGGCCAACCAACCAACCAATAACCAGTTGCATTGCCGCCTATTTTGGCTCACTACCAACAAATTCAATTCGGCTCAAACTGAATAGGCGTTGCCCGAAAAACGACAAAAACGAAAACGAACCAAAAAAAAAAAAAAAAAACAGAACAAACAGCAAAAACGAGAATGCTGCCAAGCATGCGCTTGTCCCATATAAGTAGGCTATGAATTTTATTAAATGCCATTTTTGCTTTTATTTCTAAAATTTACCTGACTCGATTGAAGTGTTGAGGAGGAATATGGAACTGGGAAAGGGGAAAGAAGGCAGAAGAAGATGAGTTTGTGGATGAGGATGAGAAGCTTAAGCAAAGAGTGCATTACAAGAAAGTAAGAAACAACAAAAAACTAATTGAATTAAAACTAAATGCAACTTTTATCCTAAGCAATTACTGAGAGAGGAGACAACAGAAACTGAGGGAGGGTAGGTGGTTGGTGGGAAGGGGCAGGAGGTGGTTTTGGTTTGTTGTTGGTTTTTTATTTTTTATTTTATTTCTTTTTTTTTTTTTTTTTTTGTGTCCTGTAGAATGGAAGTTAAAACATCAAGCCATAGAAATACATTTTCATTTTCATTTTCTATTTCATTACAATTTCATTTAAGTGAAGCTTAAAAGCGCACCAAATGGCAAAATGGCTTGGCCCGGCGTCGTGGCAATTATTTTTGTAGATTTTACTCTCCCGCCAGCCCAGGCAAACAACCAACAATGGTTGGTTGCCTGAAAAGAACATAGAAACAACACAAAATACAAAACAAGTAAAAATAAGAAGAAAAAAATAGGAGAAAAAATAAAAAAAAAAAACAGGAAGCCAAAAGCACCTGTAAAACAATGGGAAAACAGGCAAGGCAAATAGAAACGAGGCGTGCCTTGAGATTGAAAAACAAGTTAATAGCAATAGAAATGGCTTGGCTTGGCATAGCCTCCTCTGGCCTGAAAATGGTCTGGGTTATGGGTCCTACGTTTGGTTTGGTTTGGTTTGGTTCGACTTGGCTTTGGCACTTGGCTCTTGGGCTTCGGCTTTTGGGTTCGGCCCTAGTCTGACTCGCTGGCAAACAAACAAAAGGAATTTTCCAATTTTCACAAAATGTTTTGTTTTTTTCTTACATTTTTTTTTGCGTAAACAAAATCAAAAACGATGGACCGATGGGGGGAGGGATGAAAGTGTATACATTTAGTGATGGGGCATTCAGATCAAATTATAGATCGGCCATATGGCATTATAATAAACAAGTAAATGTATCTACATATATTCATATCAGTTATAATATATAGATTTATGATCAGCTTAACAAATAAATATTTTTGAATTTTGATTTTGATTATATGAAAACGGAGTCCTACTAATAGATTGTTCCATCTTGAATCTCATTTTTATAGAAGAGTTTATAGCGTTCTACCTATATAAGTAGAATGGAACTTATATAAAGGTAGTCATTAAGAATATAGAAATATATTCTACATTTAATTTTCTTGGAAACGATTCTTTAAAGTTCTTATTTTAGCAAATCAAAAACTCTTTTATAATTAAAATTTCCTAAGAATTTTTTTTTTTTTAATGTCAATTTAAGATCTGACTTCAAAGATATTTATGTACATATATACATATATATATGTATATATATTAGCATTAAACGATTTTCCGTTTTAACTTTTTGTTTACAATTCTCACGCTCTCGTCACAACAAACAAAAAAAAAAGGTCAGATAGCAACGGCAAAAGCAGCATCTTTTTGTTCTATTGTGGTTTGGCTCTTAAGTGAAGTAATTAATTTACTAAAAACACATGCACACACACAGACACGCATACACACACATACATAAATATGTGAGGATTCTCAAGACTTTTTCTCACACATGTTTACCTTGTCTTTGGAATCTAAAGAAAGCCATAAATACTTATAAGAGCCACAGAATGTTTTGGCCATATTCAATATTTTATTTATTCCATGCAAGCAGTAAAGGGAAACAAAAGGAATAGGGGAGAGATAGAGAGGGAGAGAGGGATGGGGCAAGAGCGTGCCAATTGGCAATCAGGTGTGCTTGGTGCTGCTTCAATGCCAATTACTAAAGAATCGTTTACTACTTTATATATATATATATATATATATATACACATAAAACTTAGTCTCTTTTAGTCTCATGTGCTTAAATATTTTTCAATTGTCTTTTAATTTGTGCAACAAACAAAAAGAAAATGCGCCATGTTTGTGGCTATAAATTTAACGCGAGGTCATAAAATTTCAATTGCTTTTTAATTTGCATAGACTTTTAGGTGCTTACCCATTGTAATTACAGATTGTTAATGAATAGGCAGGCGGCAGTAACAGCCGCCATCAGAATTAAATGGGGACCAGTTATGTAGGCAATTCGAACTTACCTGGAAAATAGATGAAAAACAAAAAAAGGAGGTTGAGAAACGAACAAAAAAAAAAAAGGAATTGTACATATATATACCTATATATATATATATATGGATAAATGAATTTAAATGCCAAACATATTTATGTATGTATTTATTACCACCCACTGTAGTAACTTTTGTAGAACCTTACTTGTTCCCACTTAAAGAAATTCTCTCTTAATGACGATGACGATAATGATGATGGGGATAAAGGAGATGAAGATGATGATGATGATGGTGGGAATGGGGATGGAGATGGGGATGATGATGATGTTGTTAGCCACAAAACGCAACCAAGCAGAAAGCTGCTTAACTATTTTGCCAACTCATTTTGCATATTATTTCTCCTTCTTCTGGTTCAACTACCACTATTGCTACCACTACAACAACTACAACTACAACTACAACCACTCCCAGCAGCTGGCTGCTTCTTATTTTTCATATAAAGTTTGAATCATTTTCCAACATATTAACATGTTTGCCATGCCCCTCCAACCATATCAACCATACCATACTATACTATACCATACCATACCATACCATGCCATGCCATGCCATGCCATGCGATACCAACCAACATCCACTCTCAGCATACACTTGACTCTGGTCTGGGTTTGGGCTCGGAGGTTCATAGGTTCGAGAGTTTTGCCCATAGCTTAGAAAATTTACGAAATACTCTTGATCTTCTGCACATAAACTTGTAGCTTGTGCATAGTTTTTGGGTTTGCCATATGCGGTTAGGTTTTAATGCCAAAATAATTGCTGCAAATAGTTTTCTACCAGATAGATATAGATAGAGACAGAGACAGAGACAGAGAGAACTCTAGCTAAGCGGTTTAACTCAAGAAAAACAAAGAGTAAAAAAAAAAAAACAAAATCAAAATAACAAAAACCAAAACTCTCCAGGCAACAATAACGACAAAAACAACAAAACAAAAAAAGGAAACTTCTATATTATAATTATAATAATAATAATTGTTGATTGGAACTTTTGCTATTTTTAAAGTGAACTTAATTAATTAGCTGTCTGTACAACAGTGCGTATAATTGATATACCATTTCTCATTCTTCTTTCTGGCACTTCAGCATCATCTATATCTCTTCTCCCTTCTCATCCTTTTGCCTTGCCTGTTTATGGAAACAAAAGTCAAGTGCAACGGGGCATGCTTGGCATTTAAATTCAACCAAGGCAACAACAACAACAACAACAACAACAACAGCAACAATAAAAAAGAAATATTAAGTGAGAAAAACAGTTGGTTACACTGTGCAACAAGAATGGCGTACAATAGCTAATAAAAGCAATATTCAGTCATTCAAAATGCGTCTCTCTTCTAAGAACTTAATCATCACACAACCCGTAAAAACCACTTTTGAATAATAAAATTATTTAACACCTCTTGGCATGGACAACAGATTCAAATATAATAGAAGCAGCTATATAGGAGTCAACTACTTGGAAAATAGAGGGAAGACATAGTTCTCTTTAAGATTATGAACAGACATAATATAATTTATAATTTTATATAAATAGACTGAGATTAAGATAGTAAGTATCCTAAAGGATAAGAAGTTTCTTTTAGATTGTGAAATTTAAACTTAAGTAAAATCAAATATAATTAAAATATTATTTTAAATTTGTTTGCTATAAATACTCATTTGGCTTACATTTCATCAGTTACAATAAAGAATAAAATTATTTGTGAAAAATTGTATAAAGAAACAGGATTCAGTATGAAAATCTTTTATTAATTTAGGATGATTGTTGAGAAATTTTATTGGTATTGAAAATCTCAAAGTGAAATTTGAGAATCGTTTAGTATTAGTTAAGTTCACATGTCTTTTAATTTCAAAATTTCTTTAAAAATGATTGCAGATTTATTCCCTCCTCAAAAAAAAACAAAATAAAAGGATTCTTTTCAGTGTACAATCAATGATGTGTATTGTTTTCAAGCGTTCACATATCATACGCTCGCTCTCGTTTTCTCTTAGTTGATATATTGCCTTTACTCTCTTATACCCCCCACCCACCCAACCTGTTTCTCTTCCTCTTACTTGGAACCATTGTTATTATGGATTATTGCTGCTGCTTCTACGTAATGTTCATATGAGGGAAAGCTCTTTTGCATTGCGTATTTTCAATTTGTGTGTTGTTGTTGTCGGTGTTGTTGCCATTTGTGTGTGCATGTGCGTGCGTGCATGTGTGTGTGTGTCAGTTTGTACGCCAAAAATTCAACGCACAAGATAAACAGAAAACAGGAGCAGTAAACGGGATAGGGACAGTCATCCGAGTCCATGGAAATTAAGCCAATGCCAATGACTGGACTGCGGTTGCTGCTCGACTGAGCCTACGAAACGTTAATTGCAACGCTTTGTGAAGTTCTCCATCCCACACACACGCACACTCACACACACACACACACCCACACCACTTTGCTCTCCTCTTCTCTATTATACATCTCATATGTAGGTGTAGTAGTGGTATATCCACTTCCATACCCACATACACTCTATGGTTTATACATTTTTTCGCACTGCGGTTTCGATGCGTGTGGATATGCATGTGATATGCATGTATGTGTGTGTGTTAGTGTGTATGTGTGTGTGGAAAATTTACTGCATGGCACATTAAGCAGGCAAGTGGTGATATGATTGAGTTTATGAGTGTCTGCCGCTTCCTTTTTCGCCACCCAAAAATTAACTACAAAGTTTTTCAATTTTTTTTTTTGTTCTTTTTACTTTTTTTTTTCTCTCCTTTCTGCTCGTTCATTGCCTTTTATACATCCCAATCTCTTTCTCTTGCTCACGCTCTTGCCCTCTGCCTGTTTCAGTGTATCGTTTTTGCCAAACATACTTGTATATAGTTATATATATATATATATATATATATATATATATATATATATATGTATATATATACATATAGATAGATATATATTGAAGTACATTTTGCTTCGTGGCTGCTCAATGCAGCGTGAAATTCGCACAAGTTTTTACTTTTGCACACATTAGTTGCCAATTCAATGAGCTAAGCTAAGAGAAAATCTATTTGATAAATTGTTATTAAGGGGCTAGTACTACAGTAGGGAGGGGGTTGTGGGGTGGGAGAGAGAGATATATAGCAAGAGAGACAGAAAGAGAGAGAGAGAGTGAAAGAGGGCTATTGTCAGTGGGTGGGTAATTAGAACGAAAGCAAATGAGTGGAAAATAATGAGAGAGATGGAAAATTATGATATTTTCATGACACACACACAGACACACTTACACTTAATGATGTTAAGCAGACAGATGAAACTTAAAACCAAATCAAATTATTAAAACAACCAATGCTTGTTATATAGAGAGATGATAGTTCATTAATAAACTTACAGCAAGTTCATTGAACTTGCAAGCAATTAAAAAAAAAAAAAAATAAATAAATCTTTCCTTTCTTATTCTTAGTAAATGCTCAACGAAGAAAACTATATGTAAAAATGAAACTATTCTTTTGAGAATAATTCCAATAAAATATCCAATTATTTCCTTTTACGTTAAATCATATTTTCAATATCGATAACTAAAGAGTAAAATCTTTAAACTGGATTGTTAAAAAGGAAGTTGAAATTTGATTTTTCATTCCCCCTCTTTTTTTCTAGTTTATTTTTATTTCTTTTTCTTTTCTTTTTTTTTCTTGAGCCCATTGTAAACGTATGTTGATATATATATATATATATAAATCACCTTGAAAACGGATCCAAAACTAGTAGCCACCCTCATCCCCTATGAATGTATGTATGTATGTATTTACCTTGGTAGTGGTTGTAAAACCACAGCATTTGCAATTGTTAAGCCACAGAAAAGTAAGTTTCTCGCTGGTGAAGATGAAACTTTACCCTATTGCCAGGGTAACTGGGCAAATATTTAGCCTTCGACTTTAGCAACAACTTCCGACTGCAATTTACAGAGTGCACAAAGTCCAGGGTGAAACTAGACCGCAGGCGCATTTTTCTTTAACAGATGGTGGATAGGTTTTAGCAATGTTGGGTAAGTAGTAAGTGCAGTTGAAGGAGTAGTAGTAGGTGGCCATTGCAATGGTGGTCGTATTGGGTGGGGATAATACTGAGAAAATACGTTTCTTTCTCGCTCATTCTCCACTCAACATTTAACCGCCGCTCCTCCCCCCACATTGCCCTACCCTTCATTACCACAAAAACATTTCGCTTGGCTTTTGTTATTAAAAAATACCTAAAATTACCAAAGATAAATATTAATAACCAGCCGCTGCCGCAGCTAACAGTTACTCCTTGTTCTTGTTGTTTTTCAAACCGATGTTGTTGTTGTTGTTGTTGTTGTTGCTGATGATGTTTTACCTGGTATTTTTTAATTTGCATTGTGCGGAAGGGAAACTCAAACAATTTGCGGTTTTCATTAAGTCATCTTTCCCTCTACATTTTCATTTTTGCTTTAGCTTTCCATTTTTTTTTTTTCTTCTTCTCCATTTTTCTTTCATACACATATATATATATATATATATATATGTATATATACATATATATACATTTTTTTTATGTTTGGTTTTTTCTTACACTGGCAACAACTCTTGGCCATGACTTGGAAGTTGATGTGCGGGAGTTTATTATATGAAATAATTTAGCCAAGTGGCATGCCAAGAAGGATGAATGGATGGACAGACAAGTCAGAAGGCGTCCATGGTAAGGTGAATGGGCTAAGACAAGAGAATATGGTTGAAATGAGGGGGGGGTAAGGGAGGTGTAGAAAAGTCAAAAACACACGCAGTCATAGTACATGAAAGAACAGTTGTCATTAAATGCAGAAGAAGCTTTGTGAACAATTTGAATAAGAGATTTAACCCACCAATAGGCAAATGCATTGTAAGTTAGCATTTGCCTTTTGCCTTTTTTTCCCCATTCGTTGTGGGGTTAATTGAAGACTTCTGCTACATCTTGACTGCGTTTTTCATTCAGTCGTCCTTCTTTTTTTTTCTTCTTTATATTTTTTTTAAGAATGCATATATATATATATATCTTTGGTCAGGTCGAGATCTAAAGAATTCTGTGCATTTAATAGTTTCCATTTTGTTGAATATTGCTCTCCGCCCTGCTAGAGCTGAAGCTGATGCTGAAGCTCCTGCTGAAGCTGCTGCTGGTGGTGGTGATGCTGATGCTACCACTCCTTTTGCGGCTTTTGACGTTGGCACTTCCGTTTCCGCTTGAATTATCGCGCACAGCACAGCAGTCGGTTGGTTATGGGTGTAAGAAGTTTTTGAAGGAGGGGCAACGGGAAATTGCATTAACTGCGGCAAAAGTCGACATCGTCAGAGTCAGAGTCAGAGTCAGAGTCGCCTCTTTGGTTTCGCCTTGTCTGCGTTTAATATGCAACTTTTCTCCCACATGCCGCTTGCGTCATTTTGAAATATTTGTGGCATCAAATGCAGTCGTCAACTTGATTAAATGTCATGCATAAAGCAACAGCAGAGCCAAGATGGAGATGCCAAGAAATTGCAAGGCGTTTGAATAGAAAAGAAACTCAACTCTGTCTACAGAATGGTAGATGACATGGCATGGGAGGGAGGGAGGTAGGAGTAGAAGAGGCCGAGAGAAAGATGAGTTAGCATTCAGGCTTTGACCTGACCCCATCCTTTCTTCATCCTCTCTTCATGCATCAAAGCAAGCAGGCAAAAGCAAAAGCAAGAAAAGAATGAAGCAAAAAAAACGAAAAAAAAAACAGAAACCGAAAAAAAAGTGACATGCAGATTTGTTTGACAGAAATATGTATGCTTTATGTAAGAGTTAAGGTAGGGGATTACCTTAGGGGAATTTTTATATGAAAGCCAGATCAATTACCAAATGAAATGGAAGATGAAAAGACACAAACCTACTGTCTATAAAGATAAATATATACATATGTAGACGTCTATATATGTATATTATATTTGTATATAAGTATCTTTAGATTGAGAACAAAAACCCCCCCAAAAAGAAACAATCATAAAAAATCAAGAAAAATGATTTAGATCTTTTGAAACTTTCTGAACAAAACATTTTCATCATCGTAGCATTATAAATTTAAGATTAAGATATTTAAATTAAATCTGGGAACTTTCTAAGAGCAATGTTAATAAAAATTAAAAAACCAACTGTATTGTCTATATCCTATGGAAAATCCAATCCATCTTAAATATTTTAAAAATTTTATCGTTCTTCATTCAGGTAAACTTTTAATACTCTATCTATCTAGAATATTTTTAAAGCAATCATTAGAGCACTTTTTCAAAAGTGATTAAAAAAAAAAAATTAAGAAATAAATTTCTATTAACTATTTCGTATGCAGACAAGAATTTTTTCTTTTTTTTCTGCAATTTAAATTACATTTCATTTCTTTGGCTTTTGGCCACTTTTGTTAAAAGTTGTAATAAAATTTGTTGAAAGCTTTTGTAGAAACTAGTAAATGTTTAATTTATGGATATGAAAACATAAGATTTTACTTTACTTTGCCACACTTTAAGCCAAAAATCAACCGCAAACATTTGCCTTAACACGTTTGTACTCAATTTGTATGTCATTTATGCAGTTTGGATCTGAGAATCATCTTACTCATTTCTTGACTTAAAGGTTTATTTATTTGTATCCTAGATTTGTCTTTAGATACATTTGTCACCCTGAGGGCGATGCGGAACGGTGTCCACAGCGGTGGCAGGAGAAATCTCCGCAAATATTTGCATAAGAAATGCAAATTTGCATAGTTTGGAGACGGCCGAGTCCCCGAATGTGGCAATGTATAGAAAATGAATAAAAGAGAAACATAGAGAGAGAGACAGAGAGATACAGAACTAGAGAAAGTAGGCGAGAGTAAAAGAGAAAAAAAGTAAAGCGAAGCTGAAGAAATTATTTAAATGAATTTGCATATGTTTATTTGTGAGTGAGTGAGTGAGTGAGTGAATGAATGAATGAATGAATGAGTGAGGCAAAAACTCGGCTGTAAATTAATTAAATTTGTTTAGGCTTGCGTATAAAGAAATATTACGCATACGCCCGAGCATACGGAGCATATGTAGAGATTCAAGAATGAGTCAGTCAATCCGTCAGTCCATCAGTTCGTCATCCCATCAGCCCGTCAGCTAGTCAGTCAGTAAATCGGAGGCAGTGCTGACAACAGGCTGACAGATAGAAACGACAAAGTCATCAAGTGTTCGTTCAGTTCAGTTGCTTTCCTCTCAGTTCCTTCTCTCTTGTCTGCCATCATTACTTTAATTTCTTTTGACAAAACCAAAACAGACACACACACACACACACGCACACACATACATACACGTACACGTACATAGAAAGAGGAATATATTTGTAAATTAAATCAATTTATTTGCAATTCCTTGGCTCAGAGAAAGAGAGAGAGAGAGAAAGAGAGAGACGAAGATGACTCCAAGACGGGGGCAAGAGAGGCGCACAAAAATATGCAGCAATTTATTTTCACTTCTCGCCAACCAACCCCCCCATCCCCACCATGCTTCTATAACCCAAAGGAGATGTCCATGTCCTGTGCATTTGATTGAAAATGCGTATTACTTATGTATATACCCAATGTATTTCTCTCGTTTGTGTTGTTGCCTGCCTGCCTCTGCTTGCCGACTTTGTTGGGCGAGTGGCAAATCTAAAATCAAATCAAATCAATTTTCTCAAATGTTACTTGGCAGCAGCAGCAGCAGCAGCAGAAAAACAGACAACCAACCGACAACCAACTCAACAGTGCGCGCTTCTTATCTGCCTTTGACGCACTGTGCGGGCGGGCGGACGGTTGTTCCTTCATATAGTAAGGCATCTTTGTCGCCCGTGCCGCCAAACAGCCGCAATACCAGCAGCAACAACAACAATAACAACAACAACAACAGCAACAACAACTCTGATTGATCGAATTTAAATTTTTGTGGCACATTTCAGCAGCCATGGCAGTCAATAAATGTAAAAGCTCTGACGGTTTCCCTTTAATTATGCCGTCGAGCCAAAGACGCAAGAGACAGCAATGAAGCGACCTCTTCCATTTTCTTTTTCGTCTTTTTCTTTATTCTTTCTTTTCTTTTTTCCTTTTTTTTTTCTTTTTCTTAGATTCCTACGAAAAAGCGTTGAGCGTAAACCACAGCAGCTAGACAAAACCACATACGACTTTGTTTAGGCTTAGCTGGCCACAAAGAGCAAATGTCAGTGGCATGGCATGAATATGTTAAAACCATAATAAAGGGCAAAGGTAAGTGACAAGAATTTGCTTTGAGAAATATTTTAAATTTCTTAATAATTGGAATTAAACTTCTGAGGATGAAAGCAAAAGTTAAGTACTAAATTTAGTCACAACTTGAAACGAAAAGTATTTAATCAGATTTATTCGTTTCAAAGTTAATTATTTATTTACAAGCCGTTCTTATATTCTTCTGACATCATTTTTTATTAATTTATATTAAATATTATTGAACAAAAAATTCCTTTAGCAAATTGAAAACCCCTTGAAAAATTGTTTTTAACTACATCCATTGGTCATCAAGCGGCACACACTTGATGATTGAAAAGGCAACTTAAAAAGTTTTCTATAACCAGAGAGTCAGTCGTCAAGTCAACACGCGTGCCGCTTCAAACCACACACATACATTTATATATACACACATACACACTCGCATATATAGATATATATATATATATTTGAGGGCAACAAGCCGCAAAAATGTTTGAAATTTTACAAATTGCAATTTCATTGAGAGGCAAAAAGCGATGAAAATATGAAGGCGAAAACTTGCGACTCCATTTGGCATCTCGTTTTCTCTAGCCCATTTTCTCCATGTGGCCGTCCGTGTTTCTGTGTGTGTGTGTGTGTGTGTGTATGCACAACGAACCAGATATAATTAGCTAAAGAATTTTCTCATCAAATGTGCAAAATGGTCGAAAACACGCGGCAAACGAAAATAAAATACAACAAAAAAACAAAAAAAAAAAAGAAAAAAAAATAAGAGTCAGGAAGAAAAGCCAACAAAACGAAAAAGTTGTAAATCAAAAGTGGGCGGGGGGAGTCGGTGGGGTGCTGGGCAAGAGGAATTTCCTTCTCTTCTTCTACATTTTTTTTTATGATTTCAATAAAATTGTTAACTTTATTAAAATTTTTGCGAGAAAAAGTTGTGTAAAAGCCAGTCGAGCATAGAATTACTATAAGTTAAAATGAGAGAGACAGTAAGAGACAGAGACAGACAGAGAGAAATAGACAGAGAGAGAGAGAAAGAGAGGGAGAGTGAGAGTGAGAGTGAGAGAGGGAAGGGTCGGTCTGTACGCCAGAGGGAGAGAAAAACTGAATATACTTTTTTATATTCATAAATTGACAATTCAAGTTTTGAGTGGCGCGTGGCATAGAAATTGCGCATCAATGAAGCATAAATGCACAAAATGCATTATGCTCCGGCCCATCCTTGAGGCAAATCTAACTAATAAATGTTCAACAAAGCCAAACACAGGACGATGACTCTTCACATTCATCATAATAATGATCATGGTAATCATCATCAACTTTTTACGCTAAATTACACTCGCCGTTTGGCTTGATTGAAACCAAAATACTTAACCTTAACCAGTCATGGCTGGCTGACTGACTGGCTGGCTGACTGGTTGACTAGCTAACTGGCTGATTGGCTCACTTGCCACATGCCCCAAAACAGATCAAATATTTTTCCATATTTTTCCATATTTTTACCCTAACGCACAGTTGCATTAAAAAGAAACTGCATGCCCAATGTGCAGCATACAACAAGGCGCTCAGGACAGGCCCCAGCCATCATTCTAAAAGTTATGTACAAATCAAAAGAAATAAATAAAAAAAAAAAAAATACCAATACCAAAAGCCCAAAAGCAAACTTTATTGTTTCAAATTTAAGGTACCCTTTACTGCAGTTATTCAATTAAAAATTTATATCTTTTAATTTTTGATTTTAGTTTATTTTACTCAATTTCGATATTATATCAATATTTTATTTCGAACAAGTATAACTTTGAATAAACATATGAAGGCCAATACTAATATACCCTTACATTTGCCCGCCTAAGGGTATCAAGCAAAAAAAAAAAATGTAAGCCCCAGAAATGCATAGTTAAGTTCTGGCATTTCCCCCATAAATTCATCCAACGATTGGTGAAGAGGGCGGGATATAAAGAAGAAAATTGAAATGGAGATGGTGGGCGGAAAAAGAAATTCATCGATATCAAACATCGAGCATCGTTTTACGGCTCAATGAATTACAGATTTATTGAGCGAGAGAGACTTTTGCTGGATTTGGGTTACTATTCTCGTTTTTTGTTTGGGTTACTTCGTTTTTTTTTTTTTTTTTTTTTTTTTTTTTGTGGTCCCCCTCTGTTGTTCCGAATCAAAGACAACAAATAATTATGAATTTCCTCGGAGACATTCCCTAGCAACATTTCCTTAGGGATTTCTTAACAAAATTTCGTTAAGAAAAACATTTCGAAAGTGTTGGATAGATCGGTTAAAACCTTTTGACTGGGTCGGTTGAATCGGTTCAAGGCGTTTGATTGGGTCGGTCACTGGGGTTGGTAAATGCCAGGGATTTCTTAGCAATCTCTCCTAAGCAATATTTCCATACATTCCTTAGCAACATTTTCTCTGGGATTCATTAGCAATTAATAATATAAAATGCTCTTGGTGTGGGGGAAAATTCTACGTTTTGGAATTTCAAAACTAAATTTTTTTTTTTTTGCTTTCGATTTTAAATAATATTGTAGGAAAATTTTTATTTGTGGCTTCGTTTGATAGTTGTCTTGCTTTTTTTTTAGTTTTTTTTTCTTTTTGCAAATTCCCACGTAGTTAGCTTCACATAAGCCACATAATTAAACAGAGAACTTTATCAAGCTGGAGATAAACAACATGACCAGAAAAAACAAGGTAAATAAAGGTAAAAAATTATGGAAGCACTTCATATTTTCATCCACCCGACTCCCACTAAACCAAAGGATGCCCCCTCCCCCACTCATTCTCCCTCTGTCACTCTCTCTCTCTCTCTCTCTCTCTCTCTCTCTCTCTCTCTCTCTCTCTCTTTCCCTTTGACTCCTCCACACTCTTTGGACGGGCTGGGGCAGCGCAATCAACACAAAACGACCTCGTCAACAAGAGTCGACTACTACCACCCCCCACAAAACTGAAGTAGAAGTGGAAACAATAAAAACAAAACATTGATATCGACCTTTCTGATACCCTGTGTAGAGTGAGATGAATACTATAATTAATTTACTAATGAAAAGGCAGTTAAAGAAGGAAATTTCATCTCATATTTCTCCACTTGATTACATTCGAATTGGTAATCTTATCTGATGTGATTTTGATGTGAGCTGTAATTCTTCAAGGACATCGATCAATTTGATAAAAGATTATCATATTTATCAGATTTTAGTTTGATTTTAAAGATAAATTGATACACCCAATTTGCCCATTGGCTACAGGGTAAATGGGTAAAAAAAAAAATGAAACGAGGAAGGCCTTTCCATCACCCATGGCAACTTTGTTGCTGGCAGCTGGAGCAAAAAAAAAAAAAAAAAGAAAAGAAGAAAAAAAATGAGAGACTTCTCCTCTTCAGATGGGTTTGAGTTCGGTTCGGTTCTTCTGATTGCTAAGCAACGCAACAGTTTGCCATGGCTATAATACGTTATAATTTGTTATTGAGTTTTGTGCCAAAGAGAGAAAGAGCAAAGAGAGGTAGGACAAAGAGAGAGAGAGAGAGAGAGAGAGAGGAAGCTAAAGCAGCTGCAAAAATGCAGGAGAAGGAGCTAACGATGCGATGGAGGCAACAACAACAACAACAACAGAAAAAAAAGATAGCCAGATGAAAAAGTTAACCAAAATAAACAAAAAAAAACCCAGAAATTTTTGTACATATATATGTATGTACATATATCAATAAGGATATTTTGAAACAGGAAGATATGGTTTAATAACCAATGTATAGCTACAAAATCAAGCACTTTTATACTCTTTCCAAATCGATAATCATTCATTATTTTGCATTAAGGGCTCATAACTCAAGTGGAATTCTTTTGGAATGTTGAATTCAATATGAAAGGAATGCACTAGAAATGCATTTGGAACGGAAAGAGAATGGAATCCATATGTTGGGGGAATAAACTAAAAATCGTATGGGGCAAAGAGAATTAGAATAGAAAATGAAGAAGAAACAAAAAATGAAAACTAGAGGGTTGGAATATTATAATACACATTAAAAGTGGAAATGAAAATAGAATAGAAATACGTAGAGGAAATTATTTTCATCTAAATTATTATTATTTTTTAACAAGACCAAAAAGGTTTCCATTATACCACCAACTTTTTAGATATTTTAACTTTAATAAGGCTCCAATTGTAGCTGTGCATCTTTGAAAATAAAATTTCTCATTTGCTACTTCTTTTATTTTTTTTTTTTTTTGAAGCAAAATATCATTTTTCCTATACCCTACAATTTCGATTGCACCTTTACCATTTCCTATATTCATACATATAGAAAAGAAGTCAAAAAGATATCTTCTTTGACAAACTGTCTGCCATTAGCAAAAGTATATTGTATCTACTGCTGTTTAAAAAAATATATATATATATATATATATATATATAAAAAATAAAAGAAAGAGAAGATGAAAAAGAAGTATAGTCAGGGGAAGGCTTTTTCTATTGCTTCTACTTTTCACTTCTCTACCCCATTCCCCTCTCCCCCTTCCCCATCATCTACCAACCCACTCCAACCACGCCAATTTGCTCCTGCTGGCTGTCATAAGTGTGCTTGTTGTAGTGCCATTATCCTTGTTGTTGGTTTTTCCTTGTTGCGTTGGGCTCAACGACAAAAAATGGAAGCAAAAAAAAAAAAATAAATAAATAACAGGGAAAAAGAAAAGAGATGTATATATGATTGGCAACAACAGCTTTTTAGTGCCGAGTCCCTTTTTTTTTTATTTTTTTTTTTTTTTTGTTGTGTTGCGCACCATCAAGTTTTTTTTGTTGCCCAGATTCCTCTTCATGTTGTTGTATATACTTTTAATATTTATTTCATGTTTTTTGCTGCCTTTTTGTCCTCGTCTCGCATCTCTGGTTGTTCGCTTTTTTTTCCATTTTTTTTTTTTTTGTTTTGCCCCACCGCACCACCACCGCCCTATAAGAGCAAACTTCATCATATTCTATTTGGTTGTGTATGCTTTATGAAATTGATGCTCGAAAATCGCACTCAATTAGTAGGGATTTTATATTTATTTATTGTTGCTGTTGTTGGAAAAGCTTTTCCCACAACAAGGACGATGGCACGTGTGTCAAGTACTCTGCAGCTGTTATATGTATGTTTTTGTATATGTTGGTGTGTGTGTGTGTGCGTGTGTGGGTGGCTGGGACTAGCTAGTAGTTTGATTGTATCGAAGGGGAATGAAAACTGTGCGAGTATTTTGGCTCAAAGGGTGTCAACTTGTATACGCTTGATTTAATTTATTGCTTATTTGATTTGTAAGCAAAGAGCATTTCATAAACCTCTCTCTCAGTTAGTTCAAGAAGAAATATATATATTTATTATAGATATATATATATACATATATTAACTAATAGATTTGTGTAGAGTAAAAGTAAAAAGATCGCATCTTTTATTCCCTTTTAAGAGATTTGTAAATTTATGGAAAAATAAATTTCTAAACGATTGTAACTAATTAAGAAGGATTCAAATAAACTCACAATCAATCAATACTATGAAAAAAAGAATGTTTTATGCATAAAAGTGCATTTTTTTTTATACTGAAAAGAATTGTTTTTTCGTTCAATCGTTTTGAGGCTCACTTACAAGAAATTATGTTGCATCATCTATAGACAATGAATATACCCCATTTTCAAGGGTATTTATGTACATACGTAAACCTAAGTGGCTTTAAAAAAAAATTTATATATACATATATGAAAGGTAATACCTGCAAATACACATGTATGTATATTTGTGTATATATATATATGATTGAGTGCTTTTGGAAAAATATTTTCTTTGGTTTCTTTGATTGCGTTCAATTTTTCACATATTGTTGTATATAGAATGGGTTTGCATAAAGAAATTCTTGCCTTATTGTTCAAATTATTAAATGTCCTTCATTTATTTGGCATTCAGGTTACCTGCATAATTCTATTTTTAACCTGAGCTTAACTTCCAGGTCCCCGGTAAGACCTAGGTAAACTGTACTCAATTGGAAGTACCAAATGGTATTCCAACATTGGAGTATATATAGTTGCATATAAAATGGGCCAACATGGAGAAAGGGAAAAGTGGGACAGTGTGTGTGTGTGTGTGTGTGTGTGTGTGTGTGTGTGTGTGTGTGTGTATAAGTAGGCTTTTCCCATACAACATTGCATTATGAATGACACTCAAAAGGAATGTTTGTGCATTTCTTATTAACTGATCAAATCGAGTTTGAGAATCCAAGATCCAAGAAATGTAGAGAAGAAACGATTATTTAGCATGTTATATACGTTTATTTTAGAAAATTTTTTGCCATATTGTTACACAGCATGTTGGCTATATACTTTACTTTAATCAACTATCTTTATTATAAGTACTTCGACGTTATTCACGCATTGAAGTGGCGCAATCTAGCGGAATATTTCAAATTACTTGCAGAGCATAAGCCTTAAGCTTAAAGGATTTAAAAAGAAAAAAGAAAAGCTTTAAGGTCATGTCTGATTCCAAATATAGCATTTTGCTCAAAGCTCAGGACCAGCTAAAAAGCTACAAAAAATGACCTTCGATATCCTTGTTAGAAACCATGGAAAGTGCCTGGAAAGCGTTATACATTTATTGTAGACTTACAGAATGTGCAACTTTTGTTTCGAAATATTACCAGGATATTCGTTAAACAAATATGACAATTCTCATTGGCACTTTAAAACTTTTATAAAAGCTTTTTCCATCCTTCAAGTTTTGCAAACGCAATTATTCAGTTATCAGGACTTTATTTGTTGTATAACACTTTCCAGGCATTATTAGAGCTTATAAAGCTAAGGACATGAACACTTTGCAGGCTTTGCAAAGCTCACTGAAAAGCTTTTTTTATTTCCATGAGTAAGTACAATGCTTTTTAGTGTTTATATGATACATGAATAATGCTTTTTAGCATTTAAAAAAAAAGCACAGGAAAGTTTTTTCAATAAACTTTTGTTTCGAAAGTTCCTTAAGGATATTGCTAATATTTGATATACTTTTAATTGATATCAATTAAGAGATTAATTCATAAGTGCTTATAAGTATAATTAATATCATTTACCTTCCGTAGCAGAGTCCCTTTATCGATCGTTATAAACATATATATTTTAAGAACAATTAGAGCTAAGATAACCAAGTTTATATAGTAGGTTTTTAGGCATTGTACGCAGATCTAGATTACCATAGATAATTAATAAACCTCTTTATTTATCTGTTCATAATAAAGACTCGAAATCTTAAAGTTTAAGGTTTTAAAATAAATTCTTTTTGTTAAAGAATCCTTCAAAAAACCAGTAACAGATAATATAATAAGCCTTATTAATTTAATATTGTAGATCGTTATTTGGTTTATTCAATGTAAGCATTCACCTTTATTCAACTAATTCGCAATTTTCAAAATAAATGCATGATTTGTTCGAATTTACCCAACGGGCAGCGTGGGGCGGTGGGAGGGAAGAGAGAGATACGTCGATTGCCACCATGTTTCCTTTTTCTGTGTTTAGCTTCTATTACCGCCAAATATCTCGTTAGTGTGTCTGTCGCTTAAACACAGGACATTTACTTTATGTGTTCTTAAATGGCATTCATCTCCCTTCCCCTTCTCACTCTTCCACCCAATTCATGCTCTTTATGCGAATATCATCTTCCAGGGTACAAGCAGCATCATCATAACGATTACATTAGAAGCGAGTAAAATTTCATAAAAATGCTCTACGTGCGCTGCCTTTTTGAATATGTAATGATGCCATGAAGCCGTATGCAATTTAGTCAAACACACACACAGATATACACACCGACACACATCTACACCTACTCATACATAAGTATATATGTATGTACATATGTATATACATTTATATATACACATATACACGCACTAATACATCAAATATGCATATATAAAAATGAGAGGACTAAACCACAAGCGCCAAAAATTCTATTTGTGGTCATAGCGGCCAACTTTATTACCGCCTAAAAGTATGCAATAGTCAAAAAAAAAAAAAAAAAAGAAAAATTACCAACAATAAAAAAAAGAAGAGTATTTTACTATCAATTTTCGGCTTGGCATTAATTTGCGCAAATTTTCGGCACTAACAATTCTCGGACCAATTGTGGCTAGTTGAACTCACGCGCCTCTACGGTTTGAGTTTCGTTTTTTGTCTTTTTCCTTCTCTCTCTCTCTCTCTTTCTCTCTCTGTCTCCCACTCACTCTGTCTCTCTCTCTCTTGTTGTGTGTTTTTTTTGGGACAACACTGGCGGCAGGCAGGCAGGTGGTGGACAGAGGCTAGGACAGATTGTGGACTAACCGGGGCACTGGTGGCTGGCTCTACCTGTCAAAACTCTAGTACTGCTGTTGTTGTTGTTGTTATTGTTGTTGTTGCTATTGCTACTAGTTCTGACTGTTGGCATTTTGTGATACTAAAAATGAATTGAGCAGCAGTGGTACTAATACTTTAAGTCCAGTATTAGAAGATGAAAATCATTTACCAACGTGTAATAAGATCAATAAAAGAACAAAGAAAATAAGTGTCAAAATCCATAAGTAATTGATACTAGAGTTTTAAATGTTTAAAATATGAAAAATTTATAGGGATATAAATATATATATGTTAATATATATATATATATAATCATACACTTCAAAAATATATTCATAGAGGATTAGAAAATACTTTATTATATAAAAATTATATTATATGTATGTGTATATAGAGCGATAATAGAATGTCTTCAAAATTAATACATAATACATTGAATCAATAGAATTTGACTAATGCGAAGCATAAGACAATAAAAACAAAACATTTTTAATGTAAATGCAAAAGAATTGGGGTTTGTATACATATGTATATATTATTCCCAGATGTAGTATTTTTTTCACACAGTGTATAATTTTTGTAATTTCGTTTCATTTCGTTTCATTTTCATTGATTGCTGATGCAGTGTGCAAACGTCTGTTTTTGTTCAATTCTCTAAACTAGACATAGACCCGGAGACCCAGTCTGGTTTGGTCCGCTTGTAGGCGGCCGGTCTGTGGTTTTCATTACATTTTCGATTTTGTACATTTTACAGTCATCGTCATCGTCATCGTCATGGTCCCTTATAACTATCCCCTTCTCCTTTCGTTCTCTCACTCGTTTAGCCATTTGGTAGCGCCACCAATTCCCGTTCAGTTTAGTTCAGTTCCCTCGTCTGTCTCCGTTTTTGGTTGCAACTTAAGCGGCTTTACTTTTGTGTATTTCAGTGTGTAGGCCCCGGCTCTGGCTCTGGCTCTGGCTCTCTAGCTCCGGACGGCGGCAATTTAGCTAAAACGGTAAGCACACGCCTACCTGCTGGATGGACAAGTTGATGGTGATGGCAACGTATGGGGGGGGGTGGAGTTCACAAAACGCACTACACAAATTACTATTTATGTGAGTGCTGGACTAAATCCTCTCACTCTACACTCCACCTCCGCTCTTCATTCTGTTAGTGCGGTTGAAATGAGCAAATTGTATGCGATTGTGGTACAAAAAAAGAAAAAAAAAAAGGGGGGAAAGAAAAGGACAAGAGGTGGGTCGGTGAAAAACTGCAGTTCCCCCCTCCCCATGTACATGCAAAAATTTGGGTCACGTGGTTGAAAGAAAATGCGGCCCCTTTATTCTCTTCTTTTTTTTTCTTCTTTTTTGTTTAAATAAACTTACTTAAAATAAATTAGTTTTACTAAACCGCAAAAAGGGCAACCCAACAGAAAGAAAAAAAAAATAACACACAGAATAGTATAAAAGAAGAAGAAGAAGAAGAAAAAAAAAGAGCAAGGAAAAACCAAACGGGGAAGAGAAATCTAAACCAATGTAGGAAATAAATGTGAAGAAATCAGTGCCCAATGCCCAAAGGATGCCCACAAAACAAACAGGATTCGAAATGGACATAGGTCTGGCCTTGGCTTAGGCAATGGGAATGGCAAGCTGGCTGGTCAATGAAAGAGAAAGATGGGATGGTTCAAATGGAATGGAGACGAAGACTGAGGCAATTTTATGGCCAGACACGCAATTTGCGCCCTCGTCTATTCTCTTCTCTTTTCCTTCCTCTCAATATATACATATATATGTATATGTTTGTGTCAGGCTGTGTGTGTGTGTGTGTGTGTGTGTGCGTGTAAATGAGGCAAAAGACAAAAAGAAAAATGGCCAACTATTTGCCATTTGAGTCACCAGGGGAGGCAAGCAGATAAGTTGGCCAACGCTGGCCAGTTAGTTAGATTGGTTGGTTGGTTGGTTTGGGTCTAGTTGGCAATTCGATTAGAGCCCCAAGCGTTAAGCAGTTAAAGCCAAAGCCAGAAAGTATCCACACTCCACATCTCCATGACATCAGTCAAAGCAAGAAGAAGTTTTGCGCCAAATGAAGTGTGCACAAATCGTGCGCCTCCCAGAATTCCTAAATGACTGCTCCCAAAAACGACCACACCAAAAAAAAAAAAAAAAAAAAAAAAAAATGCAGCTCTAACTAAGGCTAAAAAAAAAAAAAAAAAAACAAAGAGGAAAGCAAACCGAGAACTTGATTCTCTAACCAAATCATTTAGCTTGGTAGTATTGTACAAAAGTTCTGTGTTTCGGTTAAGGTAAAATTTGTATTTTCGATTGCGCCTATAAACTTCTTTGCATGAAGCGTATAAATGCATGAGGAGTAGGATCAAGTAAGTAAGAGGACAAATTGCATGCAACGAGCATGCGTTGGTGGGAACCGTTAGACATTTATAACCCCAGACCGAGGCTAGACCAGGGCCAGGCCAAGCCAGGCCAGGCCAGGACAGGCTTGGGCAGGCCGCAACTATACGAAACTTGACAGGCAATTTGGCAAACAAAACTCGCAAAGCGTAACTAACATTTATATTTGTCGCCAGGAGTGCCGTCTAAACAAACAAATGTCACACATAACACGACGACAACGACTACGACTACGACTACGACAATGACGACGCCGACGCTGACGCTGACGCCGATGACGATGACGATGTTGGCGACGATGACGATGGGAACGACAGCAACGACAGCAACGACAGGAACGACAGCAATGACTGCGACTAGGATGTCAACGATGGCGACTAGAATGTCGACTACTGGTGGCAGACGACTTTGAGGTCTCGTCCTGCCTGCTGCCTGCTTTATGTCAAAGCTGCCGCGCCATTGGGCTCGCATGCAAATCAGCGAGGCGACGCGGTTTAGGCCTTGTCCTTCTCGTCCTTCTTCTTTACCAGCAGCAACTGAAATGAATGGCGCAAACAAAATGCTCAATTTGATGGGGCAAACTCCTCCTCTTGTCGTTTCTTCGTGCTCCTTTAACATTTTCCACCTCCGCCTTAACGTCATCATCATCATGATTATCATTATCATCATCATCATCATCATCATCATCATCATCGTCGTCGTCCTCGTCGTCGTCAGCATGGTTGTAGGCACTTTGTAGACCTTTCTTCTTTTTTTTTTCTCATTTTTTGTATTTTGTGAAACTTAAAGCATACTTTCAGGAGCTAAACAATTTGCGATTTAATAAATTAATTATTGAGTTTGCTCCTTCTTCATATAAACAAAAATGGCAACAACGACAGCAACAACAAAATTATAATAATAATAGTTAAGAGTTGTTAAAAGTATTTTACTGCTTTGATGCCAAAAAAATGTGGCCAAAAAGGATTTTTTTTTTGTTCTTGTTCTGTTGTTTTTTGTTGTTGTTGGCAAACTGACATAAACCATGAAATCTTTGGCAAATGAAATAAAATCAACTTTGACTTTAGAATTTTACAACTTTTGCTTTAGGCGGGCAAATTATTTAAATATTGAAAATTATTTGCAAAAATATTTACGAAAACAAATAAAATTCTTTGTTTTCTGTTTTCTGTTTTCTTTTTTTTTTTGTAGTTCCTTTTGAAATTTAAAATGTGAAATAATTGGTAAGAAGCAACCATTCCCTTCGTGCTCTTAACCTTTAAGCGAAATGTTTTGAAATCACAGAAAATCTGTGTGAATAAATATTATATATTTTCACAGGCATTTTCAAGACAAATTACTTATGTGCTAATAAAATTTAATTTAGTTTTAATTTGTTTGCATAAAATAATTTGCATAAAATTTATGTTTGCCATAGGAGATTAATTTTGAAATGGAATGGAAAATAGAAAACTTATCTATAAATTGACCCTGACCTAAGTATCAAAATTCAAATTGTTCATTTTATTCATCATGGAAATCCATATATCACTTTAATATGCTATCATGATTCCATTTCTCACAAACAAGGCCCTGAGAGATAGATGGAGTGGAAGAGGGAGAGAGAGAGAGAGAGAGAGAGAGAGAGAGGAGGGGATGAGGTGTACCACACCCCAATGAATAGGATACCCATTCATATAGCATTCAAACAAACCTTAACCACCTCTGAATCTCGCTTGTTGTTCTTTGCCAAAAGCTCAGGGCCACTTTTGGTCAATTCCCTTGTGCATTTTGTGTATTGTATAGATATATGTACATACAAACATATATATGTATATATATATATATATATATATATATAGTACATGAATATTTCTATATATATATTGGATTTTTAGCTACGACTATAACTAAATAAAAAGCGTTCACTTAAAACCCCGACAGACCTAAACAACAATAACAACAATAACAGCAAAAAGAAGAAGAACCACAGCGACTAAAACCAAAAATGGACAACAAATACAATTGAATTTGATATACGAGCGTGCCGCACCCCAAAAAAAAAAAAAACAGCAGAAAAAAAAAAAAGAAAAGGCAAACCGAAAAATAGAGGGAGAACGAGAAGCAGATAGGAAAGGGACATAGATAAAACAAAATGTAAAGGAAATTATTGTTAGATCATGGGAAAGACTTAAACGATACCGTGGAATGCGCTGGAAAGCAAAAAACTTTTATCTGGCTTTCTTTTTTCATTTGCTTACCAATTCTAAAAAATGAGTTCTGTGAACTTTTATAAAAGTTTTCTTATTTCTGAAATTTTGCAACTAATTTAATTCGTATAGGAATCTTTATAGTTTTAACGCTATAACTCCTACAGACCCGCCTATAAAAACTCCAAGGACCCGATTAAGATTCAAAGAAATATGCCACCTAGAACACACTTAATTTCTTCTTAAATAAAACATTTGATTATGACTCCAACAGAATTATAAAAATTTCACAAATATTCTTTAAGGCAAATTTACCTTTTATACTTTCAATTACAGGGTATTGGGGGGGTGTGCAGCAAAAAACAAAAAAAAGAACGAACTAAAAACTAAGGTTCAAACTTCTGGCAATCTATGGCCAGGGCAAATTAAAATTCAAATACTTTTGCATGTTATAAAAACAAGCGCAGCGAGAAATTAAATGAAATAAATTTTCAGTTTTGCGATTTTTAATCAAAAAATCTCCCTCTCTCACTCTTGCATACGACAAAAGAAAGAAAGAACGAACAAAAAAAAAAAAAAACATGACAGAGAGCAGGCGTTAGGAGGTTGCGGGGGTTGGGGAGGGGTTAGCGACAACTAACAAAGATTACTCATACGCACTGTGACTACTGTGGACCACGCCCACAACAGCAACAGCAACAGCACCAGCAACAACAAAAGCAACAACAACGGACTTTGGTTCTCTGCAATTGGAATGCAAAACTGTCCGGCATGTTTGATGTACAAATCCCTCAACTGAAATAGATTTACGTCACTGGCAGCCTGCGTTTGTTAGCCATTTTCTGTTTTTCGTTTTTGATTCTTTTTTCTCTCTCTACCTCTCTCTCTCTCTCTCTCTCTCCTCTTAGTGTTTGGTTTTTGGTAGTAAAGTGGGTAACGGCAGCAGCTGGAGTGCGTGTGTGTGTGTGTGTGAACCATTTCTAGGATCTGCTGAATCTCACCCACTCACTCTACCATTTCCTCTATCTCTGCGTCCTCTGCCTCTCTGAGTTGGCTTTGGCAATTTATTTGCAAATATTTTTCAACATCAAAAATATGTATGCCTCCTGATGCTGCTGCTGCTGCTGCTGCTGCTGCAGCTGATGGGAGGAACTCCCTAAACTCCTTTCTACCGTAACCGTCTGTTGCAATTGTGCAGCAGTTGTTAGTTTTTATATCGTTTTTTTTTTATATAGTCTCAAATAGTATAGCATTTGTTTTCCCCTTTGTGTGTGTGTTTGTGTGTGTTACGGTATAGTATTTTGACTAGATATATATGTATATATATAAGAAGCAATTAAATAAATGCATTGCCTATATAAAGACACTTGTTTGTATATATATCTAAGTCAAGCTATTATAAACTTCAACTTTAGTTTCATGAAAAAGATTTTAGGTTTCATTTTTATATAAATATATAAAGCAAATGTTAATAGAGAGTGATCGAAGTTCATATAATTAAATGTAATTGTTAAATTGCTATAACCTATTCTATAAGCAATTAAACTTTTGGCCCCATATCGAAAGTCTGTAATTTAGCTACTGCTATATATTTTCTAGTTCATTCGAATTGAATTTGAATAAATAAATAAAAATGTATTCATTTTAGATAACTTTTTAAAAGTGTAATCAACGATACAAAAACTTAAAGTGATTTCTGCAATTCATTGCATAATTGTAAAAGACGAACAGAATTACTTAAACTTTAAGTCTTTAGTAAATATACATATATATTTATATATATATATGTATATTTGAACAAAGTCCTCTGATTGAAATGAATTAGAAAGCCAAAAGCAGGTATCTCTTAGAGCATACTAAAATAATAATTAGTTTATTTTCTTTTGCACTTAAACTAACTTTAATCATAGATTTAAGCAACCTATTATAAAAATTCCTTCAATAAAATGATATACGTGGTTTTCAGCAATTTTTATTGACAATTTACAGCACAATATTTAAATATTATTCTAATTTACTAGCCACCATTTAAATCTTTGAATGTGATCAGATTCATGAATGAGATTTAAATGTTTCAAACTTAATACTTAATATTTTTTATAATATTTGTTAGCGAGAACAATATGACGACAGATTTGTTCAGTAAAATTTTCAACATTATTTAAAGTTTGTATGGGTTTGGTGTCCTTCGTTTGTCCTGCCACTCAATTGTGGCGCCCATTGACTAATCTCGCTTTTGATTTTCCAAAGCTATTAGCGCACACACACTCATACACACAGAGACAGAGGTAGGCAAACTGTACAAAATATGACAATGCCTGACCGGGGATGAACACTAATTCGCACCACACACACACACACACACACAGACATAACCAGAATTAGAAAGTGAGATAGAGAGAGATAGAGATAGACAGACAAATGCAGGTGGCCAAAGCCAGAGAATTTCCCTTTGGTGCGTGGTCTGATGAGTTGTCACATGTCGTCGCATTTGCCCCCAAACGTGTGTTTCTAAATCCTCATCCAGCGCCTAGGCCTAAGTGCCCTTGCCTAAGCTGTTCATGGCAATGTGTCAGTTGTGTGCGAGTGTGTCCCCTCCTTCCCCTCACACTGCATGTATGAGTGTGGGTGTATTGGGGTGGCTGTGTGTGTGTGTGTGTGTGTGAAAAACTATTCAGTTGAAAAATTATGCAAAGTTTGTGCTAGCAAATATTTTTTAATTAAAAGCATTTGGCCCAAGCTTGACATTCGAAGAGCCAACAACTGGACTGAACTGAACTAAACTGTACTGGACTGGCCTGAACTGAACTGGCCTGGATTGGACTCTCTTGGCTTGTTAAATGTCAAAAACACGCCTCACTGATTTGCCATAACAGAGATAGAATGAAAAAGAGTAAGGGATAGAGAGAGGGAGTGAGAGAGAGGGTGAGAGAGGGGGGGGAAGGGAAATATAGCCAGAGATCCAAGAGCGAAAGAAAGAATGAGTTGGCAGCTGGAAAAATTCATCTGGCAAAAATTCGATTCAATTCTACCCATTTCCTTTCCTTTCTCTTCAATTTGCTTTCTTCTCCCATACATACAAATATATATATATGTATATATATATATATGTATATATATATATCTGTATTTTTTTTACTCTGGTTTTTTTTTTCATAGTTTTCATGAAGAATACTAAAAACATGCCGCATTCGCATTCATTCATTTTCATTTACTGGCATGTTGTCTGTGTGCCAATGACAAGACTATGCAAGCTGTCAAGTTAGCAGGAAGAACAAGGACCCATCGCATAGGCGGCCAAATGGTGAGATTTAATTTAGTTTTTGATGTAAATGAAATGAAAAATGTGCCAGAAGCATTGAGAACGAAAGCATATATATATATATATATATACATATACATATAACAACTGTAGCATTGGAAAAATGAATAAATGCATACATTGAATCGATTAAGTTATATCAATCAGTTGACTACACACTTCGATTTCTATATACATACATATATATGTATATATGTATGTATGTGATTCAGTTCCAAAAGACAAATATGATGATTTTTAATCTAGCTGAGGGGGGCACACTTTTTGTATCTAACAGCTGGTTAAAGTGTTAGTTTATTCATGGCCACCTCTTGGATTTAGTTAACAATTATTTATTCTTTAAATTGTCTAAAATCGTTAACTATTTTTTAAAATTTTTTATTACTAAAAAACTATTATCTGAAGGTTAAACAGTGACTAAATGGACTGAAGTTGGAGTTTCTACTATACAAAATATCATGAAATAATGATATATAATAAACAGCAATTTTATACTTTTATTATTTTTAAAATCAATTATTATGCTAGACTTATATGTTTATTTCATATTTGAATAAAATAATTTGTTACACTTTCAAGCGGAAGCAAAAAAAAAACCTTTAAATAAATCAAGCAAAATCAAATTTTGTTAAATTCAGTATTATGAGAGTATCGTCAAACGTAAAAAAAATTGAGGGCTTTTAGTTTTTAGATTTTGAGATAATAGCTATAAAAGTGCGGTCACTGAGATCATTGCTAACAATAGGCAAACTCTGCGAATTGTGTGAGAATTTTAATATATATTTAAGTATTTTTTGCATAAATGAGAAATGTCAAGCTTTCGATTATTTTATTATACCCTTGCAGAGGGTATATTAATTTTGGTCAGAAGTTTGCAACGCACAGAAGGAAACATCTCCGACTATATAAAGTATATATATTCTTGATCAGCATGAATAGCCGAGTCGATATGACCATGTCCGTCTGTCCGTCTGTCCGTCTGACCGTCTGTCCGTCTGTCTGGATCAACAGCTTCTCCTCCGAGACCATAAGAGCTACAGAGCTGCGATTTTCAGCATAGGCTCCTTTTTGCTGCAGGCATTGTATATCTCGGAATCATCCCGATCGGACGACTATATCATATAGCTCCCATAGAACCGATCGGTCATGAATAAGGCTTATCCTCAATAACTCTGTTGTTTTTCAACCGAATATACTTAATATATATATATTTAATATACTTCTTAATACTTCAATCAAGTTTTATCAGAATCGGTTGGCTATATCATATAGCTGCTATAGGAACAATCGGTACAAAAAAAAATTTTGTATGAAAAATTTTTTTTTTCAAGCTCAAAATTTTGAATTTGTAAATTTGGTATGTTTAATTTACAACAATGCTTCTGGTGAATTATATAGAGAAAATCTGCAAGGGTATACAAACTTCGGCACGGCCGAAGTTAGTCCAAATTTGGATTAAAGATAAGCAAAATAACGGTATAATTTGTACTCTAATGGGCCTGTTTTTATTTTTAACCGTAAGTACATTTATCTAAGTATAATTTAAGAAAAGAATCTCCTCGGTAAGTGAACTCTCAATGTAGGAAATTTTTTTTAAAAAAACCTTTAATACGTACCCTGTGTATGATATGATACATATAAACCCAACTTTGATTACAATTATTTTTTAAATATAAACTTTTCTTCACTATATTGACCCAAAAATATAAAATTTGAACATATATTAATAATATATAATGGACAACAGCCAGATCTTGGCTACTTTTCTTAGGGTCCCGTAGTTGACCTTTGCGGAAATGCCCATATATAACCTACATGATACAAAGCTAAGACCAAAGCTAAAGCCAAGAAAATGATTTAATTTTTCTAGTATTTGCTTGATTTCGGTATTTTTTATATATTTCAGCTCATTATTTAGATTAACTGAAGACTGATTGAAGTATCATAATGAATTGAAGAATATATTTGATTAGCTTAATTATAATCACAATAGAAATAGAGAAAATAAATTGCCCATGTCATTTGCCCCCTATGCTTCATTTAGATAATCAAATCTTAAACATAGGCTTTTATTCTATATAGGAAAAGTAATGGACTACCGATAACTTAAAAAGTCAAAAGGATGCCATTTATTAAAGAACATTGGCTAAAACACTTGTGAAGGATGATGCTTTGTCTAAGTTCATAATAAACTGAAAAGGAAACTGCTTTGTGTGTGCAATGAATAGAAAAAGAGACGAAGCGAAAGGGAAAAAGAGAGAGAGAAGAAAGAGAGTGAAAATAAAGTTAATAAATCTTATTAATTGTCAACTGGTGCTTTAATAATAATGTTCATTTTTGGCTCTTTTTTTTGGTTTTTTTTTTTTGCTTGTGCTGAATGATAAATTATGCACTTCCGCCCACAAAAGAGGGAAAAATCTAGGCGTGTCTCAAAGCAAACAAAATAAAGCGAACAAGACAAACACACAGAAAGACAAAAGCTAAAATACTCTATATATATATACATATATATATATCTATATACAAAAATATTGCCCAGCTAAGCATGCTTCAGTAGAAAAAGGAAAAAAAGCCCATAGCAAAGGACATATAAAACCAACAAAGGACAAGCCAGGATGATGCAAAAGATGATGATGACGATGATGAAGCTAGTGCCTCAAGGCCCGCTTTTCTCTTTCTCCTCTCTCTCTCTCTCTCTCTCTCTCTCACCCTCTCTCTATCTATCTCTCTGTGTTGCTTACAACATCAACAACTTGTCCATTTATAGCGCTTCATTTTTAAACAACAAACACTTGGCACTTTGGAACTCGGCACGGGCACGCATCACTTGGCTTGATTTTTAATTGTGCTGCTGCGCATTTCAATTGAAATATGGAAAAAAAAAAAAAAATGAAAAACAGAAAAAGAGACGAAAGGGAAGTTGAACACGGTGCCCCAGTACAGGGGCTGGGATGCCACACGACGCACAGGACCCCAGGTCTCCAGTCTCCGTTGCTTGCCACCGACACAGTTCAACAGCTTGTCTGACAAACAGACAGATAGACAGACAGACAGAAAGACAGACGGACAGACAGACAGACACAGTCAGACCCAGTACCAAACCCAAGTAAAAGCCCAAGCCCAGACCCAGACAGAGGCCTTTTTTGAAGCATAAAGATAACTTAAGTTGTCCCCACTGGAGAGAATGTGATAGAGAGAGGGAAAGAGATGGAATGGAGAAAAAAAAATTCAAACCAACACTCGAGTGGAGCAAACAAATGACACTGAAGTTCACCTTTTTATGCCAGAAGTGGGTCGTCGGTCGAGACTGGGCAAGTTGTCGTATAAAAAGTTGGAAGATGGGGCGAAGCTTACATAATAAAGTGACTCAAGTGCGCTAAGCAGGCGAAAATGGGTTGAAGAACAGAAGCAGAATGACAGCGAGAGAAAGAGAGAGAGAGAGAGAGAGAAAGAGAGGCGAGAGGAGACAAAGAGGAGAAAAACGACATTAAAGAAATCATAAATATCATAAGGCAGGTATGGGGCTAGTCATCGTGCACCTTACACATCCCCCGCCCCCACCACTCTTTGAGTAGACAATTAAAAATTCCATTTGTGGTCTTATATGTGAGCAAATTACTATGTGGGGAAAATGGTAATGAAAATTTGTACATGTGTGTGTATGTGTGTGTGTGTGTGTGTGTGTCTCTTGAATGGCAAAGCAATTTTGGCTGACAGGTTAATGAAATCAAAGAAAATTTCAAATACCAAAAAAAAAAGTACAGAAATCTTAACTTAAATAAATCGAAAGGTGGAATGAAATATTATAAGAATATTATAAAAAGTTTAAAAGTTAATCAGGTACTTTAGTTCTTTCTCTCTCTCTCTCTCTCTCTCTCTCTAATTATTTAGAAAAATGTAATGTAGTATATATATGTATATATGCTAGTACTTACATATATATACTATATATCCGATTTGTTTGTTATGCAAAGAAGTTAATGTTATTGAATCTATATTTATATATATATATTAGTTAAATATTTTTCATTTATTGCTCTTTGATATAATTTTCTATGATTGATATCTGAATTATCCGTTTCAACTAATGAAAGTTACAAAAGGATTTGTTTTCAAAAGTTGATCAGGACATTCTTACAAATGATTCATTCAGAGACTCCAGATTAATCAAATACAAAGAAAGATCGAAAAAGTTTCATCTGTTTTTACAGTCAAAGAAATCCTGCATATAGCTTTTTAGTGGAGGATAAAATACACCATGAGTAAAATTTCTTTCCTTATGAATTAGTTTAGCAGGCATTGTAGATAACCGGTTTTTATTTTCACTAACGATGATAAGCAAAAAGAAAAACTGATTTAGCAAGCGTGGCAAGCAAAAAAGAAAAGGACAAAAACAAAGAGAGAGAGAGAGAGAGAGAGAGAGATGGAGAGAGAGAGACCAAATGGCAGTTATGGTGAAAGAGAACTTGGTTGAAACAGCTGATCGACTGCAGATTTAACTAATTTTTGCAATACGGACGGCGTATATGGATTAGATATGGGCTCGTGTGGAATTTTGTATAGCTTCGAATATAAACACACACATATACACTACTTTTTCAAAATTTTAATACTAGCACGTTGTGTTGCTGGGTATTTGTTTAACACGACCGTTTTGAACTCTAGCTACAAGCTTGAATTTTACGCCCGTTGTAACCTTAGACCTAGATGTTAAAAACGACTCATCCCTGGGGCTAAGTGGCGGATTGACTCGTTTAACCGGCTCTCCTTCCGCTCTGATGCCATGTAATCTTTATATATGGAAAATGGTTTTGGATGCTGGCTGCTGTAGCATAATATATATAAGAATATGACGTCATTTAAAAAGAATCTTTTCCTATCTTTTGTCTATACATATATCTATATATAATCGAGATCTTAAGATACCACTTTAAATAGTAAGACTATATAAATCATTTTTTTATCTTCTTTTAATATCAATATCTTTCCTATTAATTACTTGTTTGATTTCTTTTTAATATATCAATGCCAAATATATCAATCCAAGTAGACAAAGATTTCACTGGGATTATTCAATATATGAATTTTCTATCATTAAGAGCAGGCTTTGGTACTACAATCATTCAAATAAGAATTTAAAAATTGTGTTGAAACATATATAGTTCAGCTCGTTAGCAGTAGCAGTATTTCGAAAATTTAGCTCCGACTTTTTGTTTTTTTTTTTTTTTTTTTTTTTTTATTTTGTTAAGATTCCGCAATATAATTTTAATCGATTTGAAGGGTATAATAATAATAGTAATACTTATATAATAGCAGCAGCAGCAGCAAACAACAAAAATAAAAGAGAAACAATGCTCAAAATTCCGAATCTAAGACGCAAACCATTGCCGTCCCAGGAGCCGCATATTATCAAAATTGAACGTCCCATGCCGGGTAAAAAGATTAGTTTGTTGAAATTATCAAATATACAACCACAACCGATGAAAACCAAAGCCGAGGAAGATCAAAATGTGGCCAATGAGCTAAACCGTCGTCTACAGTTGCTCCATGCTCGAGTTAACGAATGGAAAGCCATACGAAAGAATTGAAACAGAAGGCAAGATATTAAATATCGAATTGGAGGATGACCTATCATATAACAATTTCTATCTGGTTCGGTCTCTCTATCTTATTCTTTATCTGTCAATTATTCAAATATTCTAGTTTATTGAAGCAATGTCTTTCATTTGGTCTTAAAAGGAAAAACAACAACAACAACAACAACAACAAAAAAACCAAAAACAAAAACACAAAAAATTTCAATCAACTCGGATAATATGGCACAATTGTATACATTCAACACTTTTCAAGTTAAAAAAGTTTTGCTCTGGCTGTATTTGGAAACTTCTTCCTTTCCGTTCTCAATAAACAATAGATAAAAAAAAAAACAAAAAGAAAAATATGTTTGTTGCGTTTTTTCTTCACTCTTTGACCACAGCAAAAACTGTAAACAATGCAGTTATATATATATCCATATGTCTGTCTATATACGAGTATGTATGTATGTCAATGTGCGAATAAAATGTTTATCGTATCGTTCGATTTTTACTGGATAAGGGACAAGAGACAGAGTGGACAATTTATTCACTTATTTACAAGCAAACCGACAGACACAACGATAGTCAGATAGTCCTCATTCTTCTTCGTCCTGCCGACGGTTTACGCCAGTGACTAATTAATTTTACACCGTTTTATCGTCATCGTTGCGTTTAAGCCATACAAATCAATCACTGAAGGCAGCAGCAGAAGCCGAACAACCTGAACAGCAGCAGCAGCAGCAGAACCAAATGTGGGCGATGGATGTGTCGGTGGCGGGGGAAAATGGTTGGCCTGAGCCAATTAGCAAAGCATACACAATACACACACAAAAACACACGCACGCACACACACACACATACACATGCACTTTGCATGGCGCCAGAATGACCAAACAACGAACCAAGCAAGCACAAACAGCAAGAAGATAGCTGAAAGGGAGATGGTAATGAAGGGAAGGGGGGCGTAGGGAATGGCTAAATGAAAGGAATAATGTAAGGAATGGGTAGAATGGATGGCAGTGCGGTGTGCGGCATTTGGGAGCAGCGTAAGCACTTAAGACAGATGAATGAAGTGGCAAACATGGCGGACAGTCCGATTTGAGTTCAGTTCAGAGGCGTCGACTGGCCGTCGACATTTACAAATCAGCGGTCATTATTTATGGCTGGGCATACCAAGGCAAAGGACTTCCAACAACATGACAACGAGAACGCCACAGACACAGACACAGACACAGACACGGACACGGACACGGACACACCAGACATGGGCATGAACGTGAACGCAAACGCAAACATGGATGCCGAGAATAACATTACGAACCACCACATTGCCACTATCAACGGCAAACTGTCCAAAAACGAAGCTTTTAATTAATTTTGGTCGAAGAAACCCCCTTTTCAAAAAAAAAAAAACAACAAACGAAAAACAAAAAAATAAAAAAAATCAAAATGAGATAAATAATTGGATAAAAGGTGAACAGATTGATATCTCAATAAGATTGATCCAAGGCACGTGAATATGGAAAAATCTTCAAAAGATATTATTATTATTTTCGTGCCAAAATTTGTAGAACTTTAAGTTTTCTTTTTGAATAGAAAAATTGGGAGAATATTTTATAGAAGGAAAGGAAATACTTTTTTATTATTATCTTTTTTATCTTCATATCTTTCATAGTTATATTTAAGTTTTTATATATTTTTATATCATTGAATCGTAGTAGAAAAAGAAATCTAATTTCTTTATTCAGTTTTTGGGTTAATTGATCTTCTAAATGATAAAAATAATTTATCATTTAAATAAGGTATTTGTAGAAATAGGTTTTTATTGTGTGCGATTGCCAGGACATATTTTGCCTTTTCGTTTAAAATTTCAATTCAATTTATTTATTTAAAAAAAATAAATAACATATACTTCATTCATTCCACTAACAATCTATTTGATACTCTGTTGGTCCACTTGACGTATACTTAATATTTTCTACATTTACACTGTCCAAGTATTTAAATTGTTTAGTTTTAAGTTTCTTATTTTTTTTTATTGCCTGCTCATATGTTTCAGCCAAAAAGCAGTTTGGCTCATCCTTCTACTGTGGCATTTGGCTTTGGCTTGTAACTTACCGCACATAAAACAAACTTTGCGGTTACTTAATGAAGCTGAAAAATTGCCTTGGTTTTCCTATTTTATTTGCACTTGCTTTTCTTTCATTCTTTCTTTCATTTTTTTTACCCCCATCTGCTCACATTTTTTTCTACTTTTCTCGCTCTCTGCTGTTGCATTTATTTATTTTTTTTCTTCCCTTTTTTTTTTTGTAACCATCTCAACTGCCTGGCAGTTGTCTATCTATTTTTCTGCCTTTTTTTCTGGATGTTTTTTTTTTGTTGTATTTGTTGCCACAGACACATTTTAAACGTTCGAGTGGGAGGAATGAGGCTGCTTGCCACGATGTTTCTCTCTCTCACTCTCTCTCTCTCTCTCTCTCGGATTCTATTTATGTTGAGTGACTGTCTGGCCTGACTTTAGCTGCCATTAAGCAGCCTTCGCTATAAACTTAACACAAAACTCTTACACACTAACTCTCACTCTTATACGATTTTCCTATTACCTTTTCCCAGGGAACTTTCTGAGGCACTTTTACAGTCTCTCGCCTAGTCATAACCGCAACTTCTCCATCTCTTCTTTCTACTCTCTCCTCTCTTACACTCTTTGTCTCACACACACCAGCACTCTCTCCATTGCTACTTACTTTTCGACTTTCGACGACTTCATCATACCAATTTTCATTTAAATTTTTTGCAACATTTCATTTTTAACTGCTGAACTTTGCATAATATTTCAAAAGTTTTACCGTTTTTCCTTTCCTTTCCTTTTTTTCTCCTTGGTTTTTTTTTGGTTACCCTACTCCCACTTTTTCTTTATATTTTTTTTCCTTATTCCTTGCTCCTTTCCCCAAGCTGCTTATTAAGTGTCTGTTTAGCCCAAGGACTTTCATTAACTTTTACCGAGCAAGAAATTTTCGACTGGCGATGACACCCATGCGTGCAATTGATTATTCTTATTTTGAGTGTGTGTTTGTGTGTGCGTGTGTGTATGCGACGGGGGGAGTAGAGGCAAAAGTTTTGTTCCTCTTAAAACTAATTGGCAAAACGAATCTTGTTCTATCCATAACAAAACATAAATCGTTAATTTAATTTCTGTTATTCTCTATACTTAAGCATAATATTAAGTATCCGCCTGTTATACATAATGAATTAGTTTAAAAAAAAAAAAAAAAAAAACCGAAGAAAAACGAAAAAATATGGCAAAATGCACACACTAATAAACTCAGAGTCAAAGCGAAAATGCAGCCAAAAACAATTTCTTCGACTAGAACACAAACATTGCCATAGTAAATAGGAAGATAGAGAGAGAGAAAGAGAGACAGGCAGAGAGAGAGAGAGAGAGAAAGAAGGCAGGGAAGAGGGATAAGGACATTGACAAATATACAAAGAGGCAGAAGCTAAAGCCAAGATTGGCTGCATTTTATGTTAAATCAGCAACAATTGTTGGACAGAAGCTGGCTATCACTTTGCGGACTATTCGGTTTGGAGAGCATTGCTTTTACGTTCATGTTGTTGTTGTTTTTTTTGTTGTTGTTATTGCTATTGATGTTCTTGTTGTTCTTGTTGTTGTTGTTGTTGTCGTTGCTATTGCTATTGTTGTTCTTGTTGTTGTTGTTTTTGTTGGCCAGCCGCCAGGCAAGAAAGGAAATTAAAATTTATATAGCATACAAAACGGGGCAGATGCTGCCGCTGCCGGCTTCGACTTGCTTTTGCCATTGCTGCTGACTACTGAGGCGTTTTGCTATTTAGCATTTGGCTTATTTTGCTTCTTTTTTTTCCTAATTTTTTTTCTGCTATTTTTTCTGAACTTATTTTATTTTATTTTTTGCTATTGCCAAAGCGGAAAGCGTGGCTGCCATTAAGCTGCCAATCGGCCATTTGTCAGCCATTCGGAAAAGAAGTGAATTTTCGTTTTGCCAAGTTGTAGCCAAGTTTTCAGTTGCCTTTTGAATTGGGTTAAGTGATTTGGCATTCAATCAATGTGCCGCCACCACCAGCACCACCCCTTTGCCCAACTCAACATTTTTGAGTCCCATTTTTTTTTTTTTATCTTTTTTTTTACTATTTCTTTGGATTTTTTTTCCTTTCCAGTGTTTTTGTTTTGGTGTATTTGTGGCCCAAATGGGCGTGCATAATGATGGTGGATTTTTTTGTTTTTTTTTTTTTGTTTTAGTATTTCCTTTGGCATATTTCACATACTCCACGTTGTGTATGTGTGGTTGTGTTTTTCTGTTTTTTTCTTTTTTTGTTAGCATTGGTCTAGGACAAATGCATTTGGCTAATCAACAGTTTAAATTGCAGAATGAGCGGTAGATAGAGAGGAGGCTTGGCCCCATTATGGCTTTATTATCTGCGGCGATAAGCATTGGGAATTGTCTATGGACATGCCATTGTTGCTTCCTTTCCTCTCTTTCACTCTCCATCTCTCTCTCCCTCTCTCTGTCTATCAGTATCTCTGTTGTCTCTGTCTGTATCTGTGTCGGTCTCTGTGCGTGTGCAATTTAAATCAATTATGCGTTGGTTGTTTCCCTCTCTAAACCATATCATTATACACAGACACACACACACACACACACACACACGCACTCATACATGCACATCTACATAGAGATTGCCCCCCAAACATGGACTGTATGTGGATGAGCAAAAATGTGCAACAATGATATAGGCAATGGCAAATTAATGAGCCTGGCAATTTATGGATCTCTTTGCCTCCCTTTACCTCACTCTCTCTCTCTGTCTCTCACTTTCTCGATTTCTCTTCCTCTCTCTCTCTCTGTTGGGGATAATTAATGGGCAAAATGAGACAGAATTTACTGTTATCTCTCGAATCATGTGTTCCCCCCTCCCACACAAACATATAGACTCAAAGTGTTCCCCTTCTCCTGTCCTCTCCTCTTCTCACCACTCTACCACAACATGCTAAAACACAAAAGCAATTTCCATTGAATATAGCCTAGAATCAATCTATGATCATAAACGGATATTTTTTGGCTATATACAAAACAAAAAATAAAAGACAGAGAGAGAGAAGGAGAGAGAGAGAGAGAAATAGGTGAACAAATGACAAAATTTGACATTTCTGGTAAGGATATGCTGCCTATGCTGCTCTTGTATGCTCTTAAGCATATCAATTTTGGTCTTATAACTACACTCAAATAAACAAGCCAATTGTGTGGATATGTGTGTGTGTGTGTGTGTGTGTGTGTGTGTGTGTAGATATGTGTTTGCATGCATGTGCTTGTGGAGGAGAAACTCAAAGTGATTCATCACCTTCAATGCATTACATTTCTTTTCTAGTCAGAATTTGCTCCATTTAATAAGGCCCTCAGGCCTGTATATGGGTATAAGTGTATAATGGTCTGTGTGTGTGAGTGTGTGTGACATTCATTGTGTGAAGCCCTTGGAGCTGGAGCCTACACACACGCAATAAATCAATCAATATCCTGCCTAAATATATTTGTCTGGCGTCTGCCTTCTCGTCTGTCTAGCAAACTTTAAGCCGCATACACACACACACACACACACACACACACACAAAATGTCGAAAAATGTCTGCTTCGTCCCTTACATCCTTGTCGGCCGTTGCCATCGTCCTTGTCTGTTGGTAAGTCCTGGCTAGGCTTCCTAAGTATTTGCCCTGTTCATGTTTGTAATTTAGCTTGAAATTCTGTTCCTTTTCCTTTCCCCTTCTTTTTTTTCTTTTCCTTTCATCCTATTTTTTTCTTTTCTGTTTTTTTTTTTTTTTTGGTATTCCCTTTATTTTTTTATTATCTTCTTCTTCTTTTTGGATTTAAGGACATTGATAAACATGTGTCCCCATGAACTTTGCAGTTGTCTTTTGTTTACCGCAAGCTGTTTATTTGGTTGGACGACTTGGATTGCACTCAGACAGGATATAGAGTGGCCGCATCCTTCAAGTGTTGCTCCCATACAATACGTTCTAAGTCAAATGTCAAATGTAATGAATTTTTTTTTTCTGCTTAACATTATTTAAAGTAGCAAGGAAGAAACAAAACACACACACATACACACAAATCAGTTTGATTAAATTTATATGCTTTAAATATTTCTTGGAAAATTTATGCAAAACCAATTTTTAAAGACTAAATGTTACGCAAAAGAAAGAAATATTTATCCTTGATTCCGAAAATTGAATCAACTTTTTAAGCTATGCATTTAATTTGTTTCCTTTCAGTATTTGCTATAGTTTTTTTCAAGAATTGGGATTCGATTTCTATATAATAGTTTGTTTGCCAATAAAAAACAACATTATTAAAGAAAATTAGCCAAAACTTGATTCGCGGTTCATCTGCTACAATCGTCAATATCCAAGTATTCATTTGTATGCATATAATATTTATATAAATAAATGGTCCCGATCCTATAGACGTTTTTTTTATATTAATTAATACAGTATTTGTCACTTCGATATATCCCAATAGAATGTTAATTAAATAAATGTTAATTTATAAAAAAAAGTAGATAGAGATGGCGAACTCTTAAACTAATCTCTGATTTTAACTATCTCCAATTAATAATAAAATCCATTAATAAACCCTTTCGCTATATTTAAATAACTTAAAATAAAATATTAAAAAAAAATATCCATAAATATCTCTTACGTATTTTTAATTATATTTACCCAAATAAAATTAACATTGACATTAAATAATTACTCACTTTACATTAATATTTTATTGTTGCCATTGACTTGATAGTCACACTTACCTAGAAATAGAAGGAAAACTTTTCATTAAAATAGGGAGAAAAAAGAAAGAATTGAAAAATATTTGGAATCATAAATATTAATAATTGACTTGATGTGAATACATTCACTCATCCATTCTATCAAGAAGTTGCTTATGCAATTAAACTTTATCCATCATAAACTGAATTCAGTTCAGATATATATATAGTTACAGTGAAGAGGAAACTTGGCACACACACACACACACACACACACACACACACACACACACACACACACACACACACACACACACACACACACACACACACACACACACAGAGGAGTATATGGGCAACACCTGCTTCAGATTCCCCTCCTCCCATCAATTGTGTACACCTCCTGCTGCTTGCCACAACAATATTCATACCTAATTCCCACATCATCAACAATTGACAACACATGAGGCGCATTTTTGGCATACAAACAACGAAAAAGGAAAAAAAAAAAAAAAAAAATGAAAAACGAAACGAAAAACGAAAAGAAAAAGCATGGAGTGGTGGGGGGGGAGGGGTAAAGGGCACCAACTTGAACCCAAGGCACACAAATGGCAAATATGCATAACGGCCTAAGCCAAAACTATGCCTGGATCCTCTATACTAAAACCCAAAACCCAAACCCAAACCCAAGCCCAAACCCAACTCAATCCAGCTCACGACCGATGAACTTTATCTACTCCCCCAAGACGAAAACAAAAACCCGATAACAAAACAATATAAAGAAAGCAAAAAAAAAAAAAAAAAAAAAGTAAAGAGAAAAGGGAAAGGGAGGCACAAAAAAAAAAAGGAAGAAACAGAAGAATTTCTGGCACAAGGCCAAGTCGAAGGAAAGGCACACACTCACTCACACACACACACACACACACACACACAACACACAAGTAAATATCGAAGGCAAAGGCATAAAATATTCGAGACGAGGACAACAGCAGCAACAAAAACCAAAAGAATTACTAAGTATTTTGTATTGTTTTCAATTGTTTGTTGGCAGCCAAGCATAAATATGATATTGATGAGGATGCACACGGAATATCTCTATATATGTATATATTTATATACATACTATGTATATATGTACATATGTACATCCAACCATCTGTACACTTGGAGAAAACAATGCTCAAGCATTGGCCATGGGCAATAGATATATATTCATGAATAATGATCTAACGAGCACGATGCATGTAATCAACGCAAAAGACATATCAAATGACAAATGAGTCAAGTGATTTATATAACGATAAGTGAATTAAAGTCAGTTATGCACATAAATAATGCGAATGAATTGAATGAAAACTGGTAATAAGTATATGAATACATTGAATGTATGAAATCAATGAATGATAACCATATACTTGGGATATATGTACCTATATATTTTTAGTTCATTTGAATCTTTATTTTGAATAAACTAGCAGTATTTTTTATGTGTCTGATTCATTTCTAATGGCAACATTTTTTCATAACTAAATATATGGAAAATGGAAAATCTTTAACTTAACTGAATTCTATCCGTATCTAATTTACCTTAATGCCTATAATTCAAACCTAGATTCGTTATCTTTTGTTTCATCAACTAAATAAGATTAAGATGATGTGATTAAGTTTTTGACTAGTTTATAGACTTGACCCATGAATATGCCCTCGATTAACAAACGATTCAAAAACTTCTTCTATAGAGAAAAATATATCAGAAGGAAATTGACAGATATATCCCATAATTAGAATTTAGAATGTATTTGTATGCAATAGTTAATAGATAAGAAGCAAAATAAATCTCTAACTAAAGTGGCTCAACGTTTTTATGATGATTTGTCTAAGCTTGTTTGAAGTAACTTATTTTAGCACTTCTCTAGCTATTAAAGATCCTTCTCCGACAAATCCTCAGCCACATATCCATCAATAATATGTACTCTATGACAATAAATAAATAAAAATACTCTATCAAAACAATTTCTGTGTGAAATGTTGTCTGACTATTTCTATAATAGCTCTTTAATTGATATATGAAATCTTAGAAATTTCAACCTAATGACATTATTACCAGTACTATCCCTTCCAATTCTTGGATGGATGAGACATCAATAATCCCATTGTAATTACTTTTAAATAAACTTTTCTTAAATTGGCAACTGCTTAATAAACGCCGCAACTAATTTCTATTCTTGGAAATCTTATCTTTGAAGTAAATTGGGTTAAGAATTTGTTGAAAACAATAAAGCCGATTTAAATTCCACTTGTCCACGCTTTTGCCAAATAAATGTACCAGACGACAGGTAATTGGCAAGGATTAAATTTACGAACAACTTTAGATTTATACAAATAGTCATTTAATCACTAAACAGACTTTAATTTTCGCTGTGATTGATGAGCGATTTAACTTTAACTAAAAAGAAAATATCGGAACAATTTAAAAAGATATAGTTAGGACATTTCATTCTCTCGGTCAAATCAAGGTTTAAGTAAACAAAAATTTATTCAATTTATTGAAATAATTTAAATAGTTTTGGTTAACTGCTTAAATAAGTTATTGGGTAAATAAAACGATTTATAATTTAGTTTAATTTCTATGGCATTTATTTAACATTTTTCTGCAATTAATGCGTTTAATTAAATATTGTTGCAATTTTGATTTTAATTATAGACCTAATAGCAACTTGTCGACCAGTTGTTGTAAATGCATATGCATTTACCAATCCTACCCTTCGCCTGCCTGCCCCCTCCCCCCTCTTCGACACACCATCACCTGTAATATGCATTTTGACAAAACTGCATGCGTGCTTGCATATTTAATCAACTGAATTGTTGCATTTTGCTTTCTCTTGTGGTTCTTTTTTTTTTTCTTGCAGTTTATTTATGTTTGCTTAGCTTGTTGTGAAGGAGTATAGAGAAAGGAAAAGGGAAAGGGAGGATCGTGTGAATGTGCAGAAAAGGAAAGGCAGAATGGGGCGTGGTCTAAGTGTGCGCGCGTGTATGTGTGTGTGTGGCAGCAACTTTGTAGTCTAACAACTACTTTTCACGTGCGTGTCTGTGTGTGAATGTGTGTGCGTGTGTGTGTGAGAGTGTTTGCTGCGTTGGCATTTAAAACTTTCAACTCTATTGCCTCTCCCTCTTACATTCTATGTCTTACTCTTTCTCTATTTCTAACTTCTCACCATCGTATGTGTGCGTGTGTGTGGCATAAATCACAGGGGCGCCGCACAGTATGCAACATTATTTTTACTCGCCGCCTTTTCGGTAAATACCCATTGCAGCTTTATGACTGTGAGAAAAAAGAAAAGAACAAAAAAAAAAGGCAGAAAAGAAAACGAGAGAAAGGAAAAACGAAAACAACAGAGAAGGAAGCAGCAAACCGATTCTGAAGTTTTTCACGCGTTTTACCAAGTTTTTAACTTGGCCTGATGTTGTCGCTAGCACAGCCCCGCCCCCTCTCTCTCTCTCACTCTCTCTCTCTCTCTCTATCACTCTCTCTATACATGCATACATGCTACCCCTTCCTCTTCAGTGCTCTGTCACTATCCTTACCCACTAATTCAACATGGGGTTTTGCGTTTTATTAACCCCACGTGATCGATTGCCCGAGGTAGAGAAGAAAGTTGGCATTAGTTGCACGGGTTCGCGTTCTTTTTTTTTTCCTTTTTTTGTTCATTTTGGCTAAGAGTTAAAACTTTTTGGACACTAGTACTAAATAAAATGGAATTTCAACAGGATTAAGGCAACAATTTTTCAGAATCAAAATGGGCAACTATAAAAATTCCTTTAAAATGAAACTTGCATAATTTGTTGAAATTATTTTGTGCATACTTTCATTACTCCAAACATAAAGAGGAAGGTAACTAAAAAGCACTAAGAAGTTAACACCCACACACAACTAGAATTTTGAGCTACTCTTATAACCATCATCATTATTATCATAATCATCATCAGCGTTGTCATCATCATTCACTTGCACTAAAACCAAAGCCAGAAAAAGGACATGGATGTGAATAAGGATGAGAATGAGAATCAGGTTAGAGTAAGAAGGCAGGCTGGCAACGGCAAAGGCAATAGCAAAAGCCATCATCGTCTGCTCTAAATTATGCAGAGTTCAATCAACTTACGCTGATTGGAGAACCACAAAGCGGCGGTGAGTGTCAAGTGGGGGCTGGCAAAGCACTGAGACTTGTATTTGTGAGGTGTGCGTCAGCCATACCATCCTGTGGCATCATAGTGGTTGTGTTGGGTTGGGTAGGGGAGGGGAGGGGCGACGGGTGGACGGGTGGACGGGGGAGGCAGGCAATAAATCAAACTCGAATCCGCCTTCGCGACCATTTCACTAGCAAATCCTCTACCACATATTTTCTGTTAATCTATCTCTCTCTCACTCTCACTCTCACCTTAACTCCAGTGTATGTGAAATGTGTTCAAAGTGTTTGGTACCACGTTTTGCTTGAATGCATTTTCTGATTTTCATTTCTATTTTTATACCCTGTATCCATAGGGTAAGAAGGGTATATTAAAGTCGCTAAAATGTATGTAACAGGCAGAAGGAAAATTTTCAGACCCCAAAAAGTATATATGTTCTTGATCAGCATCATCAGCCGATTCAATATGACAATGTCCGTCAGTCCATCTGTCCGTCAGTTTGTCTGTTTATCCGTCAGTCCATATGAACACCTAGACTTCAGAGACTATAAGAGTTAGAGCAACCAAACTTGCTGTTAACATCCCCTAGACTAGTGTCCACGCAGATCAAGTTTGTTTCAACTTTTTGCCACGCCCACTTTCGTCCCCGCAAATTAGAAGAAACTATAACTAGATTAGTATTAAAGCTCATCATATTTCTTTCAAATTTCTTACACTCAATTATATAGCTAAAATGAGCAAATTTGATTGAAATCGGTCAATAAATATCGGATATAATACATATATATGTTTCGTACTGAAATGCCATGGGCAGCAGCAGCTGATATGTGTGAGCGAGATAGCATGCGCACGTTGCTTTGTACCGAATGACGAATTAGTTTCGTTCACTAATAGGAGTGAGAGAGACAGCATGTATTTGCTGTTTCGGTTTGTTAAGAGGATTTTATAAAGAAAATGTATAATCAATTAATGAGGATTTCCAATGCTTCTAATTTTATGAAGCCTCTTTTTTGTTACAGGGTATACTCGAAATCGGTAGGGACGACTTGCTTACTTCATTTATACTTAGTTCCGTTTGAGACTTTACTTTTTCTAAAACTAATTCTTTGATATGTTTAAAGCATCAAGGATTGAATGTGAAAAAAAAATAAAAACTAAAAAAAAACGTAAACCATTTTAAAGTTTTCCTTTTGCCATTCACACACACACACACACACACACACGCACACATGTATAGGGACACAACACTTGTGCAAAAAGTTGCCTTGTCGCTGTTTGAAGTTTTGATTCATTTGCTGCACGTATGTGGATAGAACCCGTCGTGTGATTTGCCTGAAGTCCAACTTAGTCGAAAAATGCGTCGTCGTCGTCGACGTTCTTGTTGTTGTTGCTGTTGTTGATGTTGTTGTTTTTGTTTTTGTTGCATTGCCCTAACATCCGACCGCCCTCGGCTTCTATACTTTTTCTCTGTCTCACTTTTGGTTGTTTAGCTATGCAACAAACTATACGGACAAGTCCTGCATGTCCTGCCACTGACTTTGCCAGTGCCACAACAACAACGACTTATGCTTCTGGTTTTTGCCAGCTGCTTATCACGCATGCTAAACAAGCAGACGTCGACGACGACTGCAGAAAATACCATTTGAATTTTGATAAAATGCAGTTGACTTTTTGCTGTAGCGTGGGTGTCCTTTTCTACAATGCAGGACATTCTCCTCTGCCACATACCCCTCAACACCCACAGCATTTTACCCTCCACCTCTCTCTCTCTCTCTCTCTCACTCTATCCATCTCTTTTGCTGTTCCTGTTTTGTTGTTATTTTTCCGTTTTATTTTCTTTTTTTTTTTTATATATTTTGTACTCCGTAACATGACATTCATTGATATTTTGTGCAAGCGTAGCGTAAATTCAATTTAATTTTGTGTAAATTGGCTGCAAATGCAATTTACAAGTCCTTGCAGCTGCCAAAGGATGCGTGAGCTGGATAGTTTTTTCCCGCTTCTTCTTTCTTTTCTTTTTTTCTTTTTACCTCTTTCCCCTCCCTCATCTCACAACTACAGCAGCTACACACAAAATGATTTTATTCTCTCTTTCTTTGTTTGCCTTTTTTTGTTGTTATTCTTGTTGCTGGCTAGTTACTTTTTATAGTTGATTTTAAAGTTACAATCTTTGCTTATACAGACTACATCATCAACTACGCATATGGATTCTTGATCAATCTGATTAGTCAATGTGATTTATCTGTACTATAAATCGAAAGCCGAATCAATGAATATATAAACTCTTCCAATCCTATCCTCCAATTTCTGCTAAAAATTATATATATAAAACAGAGTATATAAAATATATGTAGAATATACAATTCATATGAATAAAGAATATGTCCTATATATAGAAAACTTATAATACGTATATATGTAGTTTACCTAGTTCATCTTTCAATAATCACAGGAATTTACTGCATTTATGATTATTTTGAAAAGTTACTTCAATAAGTTAATAAATTTGCAGTTATATTAACTATATATATATATATATATATATATATATATATATATATATATATATATATATATATATATATACATATCATAAGAATTATCAGCAGTAATTCAAACTTCATTGAAAATAAATCAAGAATAATTTATAAGAATTGTTAAGCAAAAATATTATCTAGAAAACGATCAATTTATATATTTAATTTATTTCTTTTAATTTTAAATGTTATCTTGAAATAAATATATACATAAATGTATATATATATACATATATACATGACATATAAATTGATATATAATTCATAAATGGATTATGTCATTATCATATTGAAGCAATAAATATTGATATTAATATGTTCTTAATGCCCTCTTCTGACCAACCAACCGCCCCCTCCCGCCCACGTGACAATCTTTTGTGGCATTGTTTATAATTATTTTTGTCACAATATGATTTTTAAATTTTTATTGTCATAATTGTTAATTTTTGCCATATAAAGAGCAATTAATATTTTTCTCCTTTTTCTACCTTTAGTTAAGCTATAACCCCTTCTTCTCCTCTCCTTGTCACCCCTTAACCACTTCTCTTTATGATCCCCCCCCCTCCATTTTTTTTGCTGTAGCAATCCATTGCTTTCTCATAAATGTTTGTTTTTTATTACTGATTGTTGTTGCTGTTGTTGTTGTTATTGTTGTGTTGTCTGCGGTTTTAATCTGGAATCGCTTAAAATATGCAATTAATTGCAATTGTCGCTTGGCACTTCGTTGCCAATGGAATGGAATGGAATGGAATGGAATTCATGCAGCAGCCACGACAAGCGGGCGAAATGTCGCCTGTTTACCTTGCCTCATATTTTTTGCATATGAATATAATTAAATTGTTTAATTTCACACACGCACAACAAACACACAAACATGCACACACACGCACACGCACACACACACACACACACACACACACACATACGTAGCACAATAATGCCAACAAGATAAAGATGAAAGGATGCATCAGCATCGGGCTGTTTGGAATGCGAATTAAAACATTTTTCCTCCTCATTCACTCACTCTCACTCTATTTCCCTCTCGCTCTTTCTCTGTATTCGTTTTATTTGATTTTATTAAGCAACAATTCATTAATTTTCATAAATATTCTTAATGACTTCAAGCTAGAGTCATTTACTTTATTTTCAGACTATTTACCACAATTGAGTTTCTGCTAATGTTAATTGTTAATTATATTAATATATATATATTATAGTTAAATATTTGTTAAAAATACCTCGCATCTTATTAATGAACTACACACAAGGGAGATTGGGAAATAGCGAGAGAGAGAGAGAGAGAGCGTCCGAGAGATTATCTAAAAGTAACTTTGCCATTTCACCTTTCTTGATCAACAAAATTAAAGCCAACATTTGAACTTTTGTGTGTTTCGCCCTTAGCTGACGTCACGTAAACCAATTTAAGCATAATTAAGCTTATTACCAAAAGCAGTTAGCGCGAACTCTGTCTCTCTCTCGACTGGATTTGATCTCAGCCAGGGCGCAAAAGGTGGTGATGGAAGAGTGGTGGATGGGGGGAAGAGACAGTGACCAATGGTCAAAAGCAAAGTTCAACAACAGGAAGGAAATAAGGCCAAAATGGAAGGTCAAAACCCCAAAAAGTTGGCACGTGAGGCTTTACTTTTCCTCTAGATTCTCCCCCCCCCCACTCGCAACTCTCTTACTCCACCCACTAAATACTAAAAAGCGAGCTGGCGGTGAGAGCATAGAATGAGAGGGAGAGAGGGAAATGTTTATAAACGGAATGGTTTAGGTTCTAAGGTTAAACTAATTGATACCATTTCTTTCTCTTTTAATATAAAACTAATTCCTTTTGTTAAGTAAACAACTAGCTCAATTATACTATTTTTTAATAAATTACAATTTTGAATTGCTTTAGCAGTTGAACTGGTATCATATGATAAATATGAACTAGTTCAAATTGATTATCTTATTAAAATTTGGAGATGTGATAATAATTATTATTTCTCAAAACTATTATTATATATATTATTTTATTTCTCAAAATTATTTTTCAAATAAAAATAAGTGAACTAGTTCCAATTGTCATGTCAAAGTTAATATTACTATATTGAAAAAGAATAAATGAACAGTAGTATTTCAATACTTGAAAAAAATTCTCCTGTGAAATTGGAAATCTCTATTAATGAAGAAATTGCATATGCCTAAATTAAAGCACTTGCAATCAACAAATTGGCTTAAGAACTAGTTCATTTTTATTATTTATTGTCATAGAATTGCAACAAATTTATAGAAAGTAAAGTGAGAAATTTTTAGCATTCTTGTAGTCTATCATCAAGTTGCTATTACTATAGAATACCGATTTTAAATCTAGACTCTCATCGTTGCCAGAAACTGAATTCAAGTTAGAATTGGAGTTGGTGGCATTGGGATTGGAGCTAGAGTCTGGTAAGCGAACAGATTCCAGCCTGTTGGCGACACTCTCGTTTTGGTATGCGCATGGAATTCTCAATTAATTTTAATTTCAAGTCAACACCTTGGCTGACGACGATTGCACCAGGCACTGGCATACGTTAAAAAGAAAGAGACAGAGAGAATGTGAAGAGAGTGAGAGATGTAAAAGGGTATGCATTTGTGCTGGTGCTGGTGCTAGTGCTGGAGCTGGTGCTACTGCTACTGGCAAGCAGGATAATTATCCTTACATTCCGTTTTGTGGTCTCAATTAAGCGAAAGTATGCAACGCAGACAAAATAAAAATGAAAGAAGTAGAAAAGCCGACAGGGGAGTTTTAAAGGCTTAAACCGAAATGCAACTGGACACAGGTCCATTCCATGTCCATGTACGGGGACATACTACACACAAGAGTTTGAGTGCATGAGTATATGTGTGTGTGTGTGTAATGTGTGTGTCGCCGACTACAAATCACGTGGACCAACATGGACGACGACAGCGTCTTGTTTGGCATTTACGTGATGCACATTTAAACGCGAGCCCACACACACAACGAGCAATAGTTTTCCTGCTGGTGGTATGATAGTGGTGGAGGAGGAGAGGGAGGAGATTGATGGCATAGAGGGGATTTGGTTGAACAGCAAGGGACATGAATTATGCTTCGAAGGTGGGGGAGACGAGAAAACTTTGCTTGGCTAAATTGGCAAGGCAAACTGCAGGCAAAACTTCTACGTGCAGTGCACCGAGCGACCAAGCGACCAAGCGACCAACCGACCGAGCCAGCTAGCTAGCGAGTGAGCCTAAAAGTATGCAAAAGTAACAAGCGAAAGGCACACGTGCTGAAAAAATTGATTGATGATTGAAGGCAATACAAAAAGACGACGTGTGCTAGAGGCTCCAGTGGACTGAAGGACTGACTGACTGACTGACTGGTTGCCTACCGAACCCCAACTACCTTCCTTCTACCCCACTCTTTTTGGTTTTTCGGGCGCCAAAAACGGAAAATGGCAATTCAAAAACTCTCGGCAAAAAGGCACAATTTCACATATGCCTAGATCGGCTCAGGCAAGCAAGCAAGCAAGCAGGCAACCAGGCAGGCAGTCAGTCAGTCAGTCGGTGGGTTTTTGGGTCCTGCCAAGTCCTCGCACAAATATTCATGTGCAAAATGCCCTGTATATATGTCTATGTGTATGTGTGTGTGTGTGTGTGTGTGTGTGTATTCGTATTCTCGTTCCCCGTCGCGGGCTCTGACGGAATTTGCATAAATTTGGCATTTGAAAAGCTATTCAGCCTGATGGAAATGATGACGAGAGCGAGCCCATGCAATCCTACAAGCGTCTCACTCTTCTCTTCATTCATCCTCTAACCAACACAATTCACAACGACGATGATATAGAGCTGGTGCTGGTGCTTCTTCTCCTTTTACTACCCTCTGGTACCTGGTTTTCCCCTCTTCTCTACCCTCTCCTTATGCCACACCACGCCACGCTTTGCCTCGAGCAACTTGTATAAAGCCATTAAATGTTTGCACCACACATCAAGGCATAAAAATTTTCCAGCATGGGCGGGTTGGGCAGGTTGGTGAGTTGGTATAAAAGTGAGTTATAATCGACAGACAACAGCAGGTGGCAGGAGGAGACGTAAAATGAAACATAGAGAGAGAGAGTAAACGAGAGAGAGAGAGAGAGAGA